>JASPKZ010008033.1:55000-543716 GCA_030220185.1 Diploptera punctata | reverse complement strand
TTTGTGTGGTTCTATTTGTGTTTGGTGCGTGTGTATGGGGTGCGTGTGGTGTGGGGTGCGTGTGTGTGGGGTGCGGTAATAATGTGTGGGTGCGTATGTGGTGGGGGGCGTATGTGTGGGGGGGGCGTATGTGGGGGGTGAGTGTGTGGGGTATGTGTGGTGTGAGTGTGTGGGGGGTGCGTGTGTGGGGTGCGCGTGTTGGGTGCGAGTGTGTATGCGTGTGTGTGCGTGGCGTGTGTGTGGGATGTGTTTTGGGGTGGTGTTGGGTGGGAGTGGTTTTTTGAGGGATGTGTGTTGTGGGGTGTGTGTGGTTGTTAATATGTGTGTGGTGTTAATATGTGTGTGGTGTGTGTATGTGTGTGGTGCGTGCAGTGTGTGCATGTATGTGTGTGGTGTGTGTGTGGTGTGTGCATGTGTGTGTCAGGGTGTGTGTGTGGTGGGTGCGGTGTGTGTGTGTGGTGGGTGCGGTGTGTGTGTGTTGTGTGTGTGGTGTGTGCTTGGTTTGTGTGTGGTGTGTGCTGTGTGTGTGTGGGCTGTGATGTGTGCTGTGTGTGTGTGGGTGGCATGTGATGTGTGTTGGTGTGGTGTGTAGTGTGGTCTGTTGGTGTGTGTTGTTGGGGTTTGTGTTGTGTGTGTGTGTGTGTGTGGTGGGGTGTGTGTAGGTGCTGTTGTGTGTGTGTGTGTTGTATTTGGTGTGTGTTTGTTTATGGTGGGTGTGGGTGTGGGTGTTTTGGTGTGTTGTGTCATGCATGTGTGTTTTTACGTGCATGCATGAGTGTATGTGTATATGTGTGTGTGTATATGCATATGTGTGTGCATGTATGTGAATCTGCTGTGTGTGCACGTGTATGTGTGCATGTATAATTTATACATGAGTTACTTTGAGTGCCATATCACCATGGCTTACCCATGGATTTTCAAGAGTTGGTACAGATATGTAGATGACATTTTTCGATAATAAATTTTATCATTTTAAACATGTTAATGATGTGTTGAAATTACTTAAACTACAAGATTATATCAATTAAATTTACCGTAGAATCAGAAATTGAAAACAAAATTCCGTTTTTGGATTTATACATAATTAGGAATGAAAAAACTCAAAAAATTGAATTTGATGTATACAGGAAGGGTACACATACTGACTATTTAACTCGTGCCCCAAATGGGAGTCAATGACCAATCACGTTTCAATGATTTCTGTTTTACAACCAATCAGAGTCGCGTTTCACCAAATATTTATCAGTGTTATAATTACCATATTAAAGAAAGCTCCTCCTTACAATATAGCGTTCCTTTGGCAATAAATAGTATGATCTAGTTGCAGTGATAAACAAATGAAGCAGTAGAAGCGTACATATCGTTTCTCATTTGTTTTCAAACATCGCCGTTTACATTAAATATATAAATATTTTAAAATAACTACAGTTAAATAATGATTTGTGAGTAAACAGCTTAATTTTATTCGTTAAATAGTCCTAACAAATGCCACTCTTGATTTCCAAATTCTCTAGATAAATTCACTCCTCACTTCGTGAGTCGTGAATTTATCGATAATTTGGAAATCACTCGTGGCATTACTTATGATAATTATATCAAATTAATGGGTTTCAATCCTCTGGCACATAAACATGCAATATTTAATAGCCTCTTATATAGATTGATAAAGGTACCTCTAAAAGGAGAAAATTTTAAGAAAGAATACAAGAATATCCTAAATATAGCCAGATTAAACGGTTTCAATAAGAGTATAATATCTAGCAAATTAAAGAAATTCAAAAAGATAAAACAACTTAAAGAATGCTCTACCCTACAAATTGTTAGTAAAGAAAAGAAGAATTTCAAGAAAATTACTTGCCATCCAATAGTACATAGGAAATTTCAAAAAATATTTGACAAACACATTACTTTGGCACCAATAAATAAATTTAGTCTGGAAAAATTTCTAAATACCAATAAAAAATCAACATTCCAGAAAGTCAGAAATCTGGAATTTATCAAATAAATTGTAATGATTGTAGCAAAGTATACATAGGAAAAACAAAAAGGAATTTGGAAACACGCACTAAAAAACATTTTAGAAATATTAAAAATTGTGAAATTGAAAATCAGCAATTGCTGCACATAGTTTGCTAGAACATCATAAAATTGAAAAAGAGGCAAAACTTTTGAAACAATTAGATAAACCGTTGGAATTGACAATTTGGGAAATGATATTCATTCAGAAGAATAAATATCTTCTTCTCTTCTTCTTCCTTCCAAGTATTAGGCCAAGGCTTGTTACGATATCAATCTATGAATTTTGAAATTCCGGTGGATAAAAATTTAATTTCAAAGTTTATAATCTCAACAAAAGATGACAGCACAAGAGGTGATGTCCTTGGAGAGATCAACAACCACAGAATTTCATCAGTGAAAGCCATGACTGAAGTGGGACAAGATATTCTCTAAAACCGCGGGTATCAAAGAAATTTGAAATTATATGAGGTGAGTCGTTAAAAATATGTTCTCCACTCACTATTAATTAAACCTCTTAATGTTACTTCCTATTGTAATCTAAAATAAAAAAAAATTGTCAGAAAAGGATAAGTTCAAATTGAAAATATCAAATCCAAGAAACCCCAATATTCATGGTCTTCCCAAAATCCATAAAAATGGAAAGAAAATGAGACCAATTATCAATAACATCAACTCACCAACATACAATATATCGAAATGGTTAAGCAATAAATTCAAAAGTACGAACAAATTTGAAAATTTAGCAGTGGAAAATTCTTACCAACTAATAGAAAAATTAGAAAATGTATAAATCGAAACGTCAGAAAGATTGCTCTCATTTGACGTCACATCAATGTTCACAAACATCCCGACTGAAAAAATTATGGAAATTTTAGAAAAATGGTAGAAAGAAAACAAGATAGATGATGCCAGCATTAAAGAGTACATGAAATTAACCAGATTATGCTTAAATCAAATTATCTTCACCTTTAGAGGAAAATACTATAGACAAAAAATATAGACTCGCAATGGGAAATCCATCATCAGCATTCTTAACGAATATGTTTATGGGTATCTTTGAATGCCAGGTAACCAAAACATACCCTATGATTTTTAAATTTTGGAGTAAATATGTGGACGATATCATAGCAATAGTAAAACAAAAACAATTAGAAGATGCCGTTAAACTTTTAAATATTCATAATAAAACAATTAAATTTACCATCATTTTTAGACCTAAAATCGATCAGGAATGAGGAAAAAAAAAAAAATAGAATTTGTAATACATAGAAAATAAACTCACATTGATAATTATATTAAATCAACAGGATTTAACCATATTTCGCACAAACAAGCAGTATTTAATAGTTTAACACACAGGCTTGTGAACGTATTTATGAGCAAAGAGAAAAAACACATTATAAAAATTGCCAAATATAATAGATTTCATGAAAAGATGATTCACAAGAAAATAAATAAATTCAAGAAACAAAAAATGATAAATGAGAGTACTCTTCAGACAGAAAAAGAAATTGGTACAAAATTCAAAAAATTCACAAACCTACCCCTTAGTATTTAACAAGTTTCAAAAAATTTTCAACACATTCAACATTAAATTAGCACTGAAAAATGATTACAGTTTGAATAATTTAATCAAAACCAACAAAAATGAAAAGATTAAAGACTGCAACAAATCAGAAATTTATAAAATTGATTGTAAAGATTTTGAAGACGTACATAGGGGAAAAAAAAAAAGGAATTTAAATACAAGATTGAAAGAACACCTTAGAAATGTTAAAAATGGAGAAACAGAAAAATCTGCAATAGCTGCACATGTTTGGTCAGAAAAACACAGAATTCAAAACAAGGCAAAATTCATAAGAATTAAATTAATCGTGATTATTTCATACCTCATACTTCTATATTTCTTTAAATACAGCACTGCAGTATCGGCAATTTCTTATCACCATCATCAGCTGTTTTCACGATTGTCAATTTTTACTTCTTCTTCTTCCTTCCAAGTATTAGGCCAAGGCCTGTTACGATCCTATAGAAAATTTTCCTTCCAGCATTTCATAGGACGGCCCAGTGATCTTCGTCCTCTTGGTATATAATTATAAACAGCTTTGGGGATCCGATTTGAACTCATTCTTTCAAGATGGTATTTCCAATTTAGTTGGTACTGTTTAATATATTCCAAAATTGGCGTAGTCTTCAATTCTTTTAAGATATCGGTGTTCCTTTTCCGATCCCATCTGGTGTAACCCGCTGTTCTGCGCATGAATCTCATTTCACAAGCCGTTATTCTGCTTTCATGTTGTTTTTTTAGTGTCCATGCTTCACTACCATAGGTTCAATTTTTACTTTTGTTGATAATTATCCAAACTGCCATCTGATGTTCTTTTAAAGAATTATTTTCTAAACTGCCATCTGGTGTTCATTTTAACGAATCATTTTCTAAACTGCCATCTGTTGTATTTTTGAAGAACTTTGTAATCAAGCTAGGTTCATCTGGAATTTCGAAGTTCATAGTTCTAGCATGGTTTTTTGAATATATATTTTTTCCGAAACTGTTAAATCTAAAGGTTTTGATAGATGTTTCAAAAGTTTTGCTTCTTTTTCAATCCTATGATGCTCTAATAAACTATGTGCTGCTATAGCTGATTTTTCAATTTCTCCATTCTTTATATTTCTGAAGTGTTCTTTTTTACGAGTTTCCAAATTCCTTTTTGTTTTTCCTATATATATCCTGTTGCAATCTTTGCAATCAATTTGATAAATTCCAGATTTCTTGTTGTCTGGGGTGTTAAATTTATTATTAGTTAACAGAAAATTACCCAGGCTAAATTTGTTAATTGGAGCCAATGTTATATTAAATTTTCTGAAAATTTCTTGAAACTTATTATGAACTTCAGGATGGTAAGTAATTTTTTTGAATTTTACATCTTTTTTGGAATCTTGTTGTAAGGTGGTGTATTCCTGTAACCTTTTCTGTTGTTTAAATTTCTTTAATTTATTTTTTATTATGTCTTCATTAAAACCATTTATTTTAGCAACATGTACAATATGATTATATTCCTTGTCAAAATACTGACAACTACATAAAATCTTCAGGTTTTAATCATTTGTCACATAAGCATGCAATTTTCAATAGTCTATTACACAGATTGATAAATATCCCACTTAATGTAGAAAATTTTGACAAGGAATATAATCATATTGTACATGTTGCTAAAATAAATGGTTTTAATGAAGACATAATAAAAAATAAATTAAAGAAATTTAAACAACAGAAAAGGTTACAGGAAAACACCACCTTACAACAAGATTCCAAAAAAGATGTAAAATTCAAAAAATTTACTTACCATCCTGAAGTTCATAATAAGTTTCAAAAAATGTTCAGAAAATTTAATATAACATTGGCTCCAATTAACAAATTTAGCCTGGGTAATCTTCTGTTAACTAATAATAAATTTAACACCTCACACAACAAAAAATCTGGATATTTATATATTTAATTTGGGAATTTTTAACATTATGAGGTTCAATTAATGATAATTAAATGAATCGTGATTTTTTCTTACCTCATACATCTATGTTTCTTTAAACACAGCACTGCAGTATCGGCGACCCTTTACACCACCTTACATCATGGTCCCAAGAAAGATGTAAAATTCAAGAAATTCACTTACCATCCTGAAGTTCATAATAAGTTTCAAAAAATTTTCAGAAATTTTAATATAACATTAGCTCCAATTAACAAATTCAGCCTGGGTAATCTGCTGTTAACTAATAATAAATGTAATACCCCTGACGACAAAAAATCTGGGATTTATCAAATTGATTGCAAGGATTGCAACAAGATATATATAGGAAAAACAAAAAGGAACTTGGAAACTCGTAAAAAAGAGCACTTCAGAACCCTGAAGAATGGAGAAATTGAAAAATCAGCTATAGCAGCACATAGTTTATTAGAGCATCATAGGATTGAAAAAGAAGCAAAACTTTTAAAACATCTATCAAAACCTTTGGATTTAACAGTTTGGGAAAAAATATATATTCAAAAAAACCATACTAGAACTATGAACTTTGAGATTCCGGAAGAACCAAGCTTGATTACAAAGTTCTTCAAAAATACAACAGATAGCAGTTTAGGAAATGATTCATTCAAAATAACACCAGATGGCAGTTTCAAGAGGAATTCCTTCAAAAGAACACCAGATGGCAGTCTAGATAATTACCAGAGAAAAAATTGACAGTCGTGAAAACAGCTGACGATGACGACAAAGTGTCGCCGATACTGCAGTGCTGTGTTTAAAGAAACATAGATGTATGAGGTAAGAAAAAATCACGATTCATTTAATTATTAAAAAATCTGGAATTTATCAAATTGATTGCAAAGATTGCAACAGGATATATATAGGAAAAACAAAAAGGAATTTGGAAACTCGTAAAAAAGAACACTTCAGAAATATAAAGAATGGAGAAATTGAAAAATCAGCTATAGCAGCACATAGTTTATTAGAGCATCATAGGATTGAAAAAGAAGCAAAACTTTTGAAACATCTATCAAAACCTTTAGATTTAACAGTTTCGGAAAAAATATATATTCAAAAAACCATACTAGAACTATGAACTTCGAAATTCCAGATGAACCTAGCTTGATTACAAAGTTCTTCAAAAATACAACAGATGGTGGTTTAGAAAATGATTTATTAAAATGAACACCAGATGGCAGTTTAGAAAATAATTCTTTAAAAGAACATCATTGGATAATTATCAACAAAAGTAAAAATTGACAATCGTGAAAACAGCTGATGATAGTGATAAGAAATTGCCGATACTGCAGTGCTGTATTTAAAGAAATATAGAAGTATGAGGTATGAAATAATCATGATTAATTTAATTCTTATGAATTTGAACCTTATAATATTAAAAATTCCCAAATTTAGTATATAAAAGGCAAAATTACTTAAAACAGTTAGGAAAACCAAAGGAACTCATAATTTGGGAGAAAATTTACATATGCAAGAATAAAAAGAAAACTATGGATTTTGAAATACCTGGTGAAAATGAGAGGGAAGTTTATCGGTCAGCCATCAGAGAGCACAGAAATCAATCTACAGGAAAGAAAACTGCTGGACGACAGTTGTGAACGTAATTTCACATTGAGAATGTTACAAAACCAGTGACGAAACCCAGGGTCTGCACGGGAGTTGAGAAATATGAGGTGAGTCAAACAACAACTCAGAATAATTTAAACATAAGTGAAAATTCATAACTCAGATGAATACACACTATGCAGAACACCAGAAACATCTATAAATGCTGACCCCCCTCCTCAAATGTATGCAGCTAGATAACATTAAAAATAAAAAAAAAATGTGATACTGCTAAATTGTACTGGGATGGAAAAATCTTAATCACCTAGAATCACTCAAAAAGAAGATCACTGGATGAAAAAGAAGAAGATTTTTTTTAAGATACTGTATCTAATTTGATTAATCATTTTAGTTTTCCTCTCATAGAAAAACTTCTGCAGGAAAATCTTTATCCTTAAAAATGCATTTTCTAAAACCGTAGATTGAAGTTCATAGAATTCCCAAAATATATACTGAATAAATGTTTTCAGTTACTCACCAGATATCTTCTAATTCCTCAACTCAAGTCCTTTAAGCAAAATTTTGGCAGCATCAGTGGAGTTCAGCCATAGAAGTGAAACCAAATCAGCACCAGTCACCAACTGTATCCATGGAGCTGTAGACAATAAGTTATGTAACAATACTAACTTACAATAAAAATAAATAATCATATAGTATGTATACAATATGTTGTTGCTAGTGACTTCTGGAATTGTTGACCCGAGTCATTTTTTCCCTAGCTTCCCAGAAATGAGCTTCAAAGTTTCCAGTTTTGTTTATTTTCATCCAGTTGGGAAACTTGCCACACTTAAATCCTCTTTGTATTATTCAAGTGCACCACAGGGTGAGATTACTGCACACCCAATGTATAAAATATTTTAATGTAAAACCTCTGTTAATTCAGTCTAAATTTAATGAATAAAAGATAAAAAGTAGATAACAGAATCATTCCAATGAAAATAAAACTTGTTTTAAACTTAGTAGAACATAACACTATGAGATGATAATTAATATTAAAAATATCACCTCACGTCATAAAAATGCCTTTTCTAAAACCTTAGGTTCCAGTTCATAGAATTCACAAGATACACACTGTGCAGTTCTAGCTTCTTTAACCACATTTGAGGGGTGCATGGTGCAGTAAGAGCAGAGGGCAAGTTCAGGAACTGCCATCAACTAACCTCAGTTTAGAAAATATAATAGTAAGAATCAAATGAATCGTGAATTCTTCTTACCTCATACATCTATGTTTTTTAACACAGAACTGCAGTTTATTTTAGAATACAATAGGAAGTAACATTAAGAGGTTTACTTATTTTAGGAATTCTCACTATGAGGTATATTCATTAAGGTAGAATATTTTTATCACTCACCTCATATTGTTCTTCTTATTTGATTATAAACTAGTTTCGGAACATAGTTTCTGTTCCATCCTCAGTATCGTCCCGACCGTTGTTCTGTCGTCTTGAAGAGCTGTCCTTCGCTCCTTCCATTGGCTGACTGAAAAACCTCGAAACCAGGTCATTCTCACCGGGAATTTCAAAGTTCATCAATTTCTTCTTTTCGCTCTTTTGAATGTAGATCTTTTCTCAAACAGTAAGTTCTTTTGGTTTTTCTATTTGTTTTAATAATTTAGCTTCTTTCTCGATAAGATGTTTTTCAGACCATGCATGGGCAGCCATTGCAGATTTTTCTACTTCCCCTTTTTTGATATTCCTGAGATGTTCTTTCACTCTAATTTTCAAATTTCTCTTAGTTTTTCCTATGTAGAATTTCTCACATTCTTCACATTAGACCTAATAAGATTGAGAAAATTAAAGAAGAAAACAAATCAGGGATTTATCAAATTAAATGTGAAGAATGTGAGAAATTCTACATAGGAAAAACTAAGAGAAATTTGAAAACTAGAGTGAAAGAACATCTCAGGAATGTCAAAAAAGGGGAAGTAGAAAAATCTGCAGTGGCTGCCCATGCATGGTCTAAAAAACATCTTATCGAGAAAGAAGCTAAATTATTAAAACAAATAGAAAAACCAAAAGAACTTACTGTTTGGGAAAAGATCTACATTCAAAAGAGCGAAAAGAAGAAATTGATGAACTTTGAAATTCCCGGTGAGAATGACCTGGTTTCGAGGTTTTTCAGTCAGCCAATGGAAGGAGAGAAGGACAGCTCTTCAAGACGACAGAACAACGGTCGGGACGATACTGAGGATGGAACAGAAACTATGTTCCGAAACTAGTTTATAATCAAATAAGAAGAACAATATGAGGTGAGTGATAAAAATATTCTACCTTAATTAAGAGGCTTGTTTAATAATTAAAACATTTGATCTGTTCATTCTTACCTCATATGTTCAACAAAACAACTGTAAGAGGTAAGAATGAACAGACCAAATGTTTTAATTACAGAACTGCAGTATTGGGAAACATATCATTCCCATCTTCAGCTGTTTTCACAACAGTCATTATATATTAAGCATAATAGTTCCTACACATTGTGTTGTCTTATCTACTAGTTCTGTGTTAATGAATATTTTTGTTGTATAATAAGTTTGGAGTGTTAATTATAGAATAGTGTTGTTTTTATAACAATTTATTTAATTTTATTATTATTGTTATTAAGAATTTTTTTTTTTTTGCTTGGCTACTAGCTCCCTCTCCCATTCAGCAATGTGTCCTCCTACCACATGCCTTTGGTTTCACCAAGACAGCTACAGTTATCAGAAATGGACAACACTAAAGATATTTTTCCACTTACCTAAATATCTTCCAATAACTGCATTCAAGTCTTTTTAGCAAAGTTTTGGCAGCATCACTGCAGTTGAGCCAAAGAGATGAAACCAAATCAGCAGCAGTCACCAAACTTCACTGTATCCATGGAGCTGCAGACAGTAAGTTAGATAACAATACTATGTTACAATACAAATAAATAATTACATAGTATGTATACAATATTATTATATAAAATATGTGTTGGTTTAGTCTAAATTTAACAAATAAAAGATGAAATGTAGATTATAGAATAATTCACATGAAAATAAAATTTATTTCTAAATTTAGTAGAAAGTAACACTATGAGGTATTAATAATGTAATATTAAAAATATCACCTCACATTATCTTCTTTTTAGGTTGGTTTCAGAATAATTATTTCATCATCAATATCTTCACCACCATTTTTATGTCAAAGTAGTAATGATACAGAAAAAAGCAGTGCACTACCACGACAGAACAATGATTGTGAAAGTATTGATGATGGAATAATCATTCCGAAACCAATCTAAAAAGAAGACACAATATGAGGTGAGATGATAATTTTAATACGATGGGCATACTAACAGTTGTGAGCAACCCACTGTTAAAATTCAAATTTCAACAACATAACAAAAACAACTGCAGGATCGTAATCTACAGACTTTATACCTCACAGCTTCTATTATGTGACCACTTGCAGTGTTTCCAAAATGGCAGACATCAGTGTTTAGTATCGACAGCGTGCTGTCATTGAATTCCTTGTTAAAGAGGAACAATCTGCTGTTGACATTCACCAAAGACTTCAATGTGCATACGGAGATGCCTGCATGGGTGCCCAACAGTGTTAGGAGATGGGTGAAACATTTTAAAGATGGGAACACAACTATCAAAGATGAGCCTCGTAGCTGTCGCCTACACTCTGCCTCCACGGATCGCAACAAGGAAAGAGTTGATGTGCTCATTTAAGATGACAGGCATATCACAGTGAATGAAATCACTACAAAACTTGCAGCAGGACACAGTGCAGTGCAAAAAATGATTCACAGCTTAGGTTACCGAAAAGTTAGTGCCCGTTGGGTTCCATGTTTATTGACTGAAACCACAAACTTCACCCATTACCTTCTTCAGAGATTTCAAAATGAAGGTGATAATTTTTTAAGAGTATCGTGACAGGTGACAAAAGCTGGTTTCATCGCTACGAGTCTGAAACAAAACACCAGAGTAGGAATGGCACCACTTAAATTTACCATCAAAGAAAAAAGTGAAGACATGCAATCTGTTGGGAAAGTTATGGGCAGGGTCTTCTGGGATGCACAAGGTTGCATTCTGGTTGAATTTCTTGAACCTGGACAAACCATAAATGCTGCCCACTATATCCAGATACTTGTGAAACTCCATCGTGCATTGCACGACAAATGGTAGGATACCATGACAAGCACTGGAATTTAGATTAAAATAATGAATACTGGAAAGAGACAATGATTAAGTACTGGAATTTACATTAGGAGGAAAGAGAACAAGAGGTCGGCTGAGATATACATGCAAAGAACGAGTTAAGAACAATGTCATAAAAAAAAGGAGTTGAATGAATTGGTGAGACAAGAATATTGATCATTCCCTTATAATAATTTAATATTAATATCAATGGACACTAATAAAATTTAGATCTTAAATCCAAGATATATGGTGTTTAGAGTCAAATTAACCATATAATTAAATACAATTTTATTAAGATATTAATATCAACTTCCTATATAATAAGGATATTATTTATTAGTATGACTAATAGTAGATATTATTTGACACAGGTGTCTTTGTTAAAATAACATAGAAATAAACAACTTCAAAGAAAGGAAACGGTTTTACAAAAATCCATTGTCTAGGAGATATCTTTTGTGAGAAGTCAGAAAGGTTTATCCAAACAATGCTTAAGCTCTAACTTTTACGAATACATTGACAGCGATGTTACATAACAGGGATTTCCAGTTACCCAGCAATTTGTATATTTCCCAACATTAAAAGATTAAGATCTTGAAAACATTTCATAAATTAATTATGGGATACATAATTATGAGGCTTTAAAGTTAATAACTAAATACAGAGTCATGAAACTCACCTCATAAACTCTTATCTTCAAGCAATGGACCACAGTTTCAAGAGGCATCCCTCTCAAGTTCAGTTGTTAAAATGGCTGAAGATGAGATTGATCCCTCTTGAAATGCGGTCCTGTGTTTGAAGATAACACAGTTCATGAGGTGGGATTTCATGACTAACTATTTAGTTATCTTAAAAACATATTGTAACATTATGTCAAACTTGAGTTATTTATAATATTGTAGGAATACCACTAATCTATAAAGACCATACATCCAAAAACCAGTACAGCAAGATGTTTAGTATGATCATTGGGAAGTCTAACCAGGTCATAGACAAAACTGTAGGGAAATAAGCATAGATAAATTAAGTTAGGTCAAGAAACTTCCCATTAAGGTAGCACCCATGTCTCCATGAGGGATGTATGGGGTATGAATAGAAAATGCCAGAAATATAATGCAGGCCTGGTGGTATTGGACAATGAAATATTGAAGACTACGCCAATTTTGGAATATATTAAACAGTACCAACTAAATTGGAAACACCATCTTGAAAGAATGAGTTCAAATCGGATCCCCAAAACTGTTTATAATTATATACCAAGAGGATGAAGATCACTGGGCCGTCCTATGAAACGCTGGAGGGAAAATTTTCTATAGGATCATAACAGGCCTTGGCCTAATACTTGGAAGGAAAAAGTAGAAGATTTTATTTTTAAGGGGGGTAGAATTTGAATTTGAATATATCTAAATTGCAAGTGAATAAATTAATATTGGGAAGCTAAAGCTATTACTATGATAGAATTAAGTAAATTAATAAACACAATTAAATTATTGTAAATCAATGGTAAAGAGAAAATTTTTTGCCTGAACCGGGAATCAAACCCCGAACCTTTAGCTTTCCATGCTAATGCTCAGACCACCGAGCTAATCCAGGCTTCATTCCCATCCAAGCAAGAATCCTTCCTTTACCTTTACTCTACTGGCCCCACATTCAATTGCAATGAATCATCATTCACAAATACACAATGAATGGCTTCTACCTGAAGAAGACATGAAGGGACTCCACACAGCTATAGCATTATTTATTAAATTAATATTGGGAAGCTAAAGCTATTACTATGATAGAAATAAGTAAATTAATAAACACAATTAAATTATTGTAAATCAATGGTAAAGAGAAAAATTTTTGCCTCAACCGGGAATCGA
The DNA here is from genome assembly GCA_030220185.1 of Diploptera punctata. NCBI lineage: Eukaryota > Metazoa > Arthropoda > Insecta > Blattodea > Blaberidae > Diploptera > Diploptera punctata. The sequence goes on along the minus strand of JASPKZ010008033.1, from coordinate 530,523 downwards.
ACCCCGAACCTTTAGCTTTCCGTGCTAATGCTCAGACCACCAAGCTAATCCAGGCTTCATTCCCATCCAAGCAAGAATCCTTCCTTTACCTTTACTCTACTGGCCCCACATTCAATTGCAATGAATCATCATTGATTTACAATAATTTAATTGTGTTTATTAATTTACTTATTTCTATCATAGTAATAGCTTTAGCTTCCCAATATTAATTTAATAAATAATGCTATAGCTGTGTGGAGTCCCTTCATGTCTTCTTCAGGTAGAAGCCATTCATTGTGTATTTGTGAATGATGATTCATTGCAATTGAATGTGGGGCCAGTGGAGTAAAGGTAAAGGAAGGATTCTTGCTTGGATGGGAATGAAGCCTGGATTAGCTCGGTGGTCTGGGCATTAGCACGGAAAGCTAAAGGTTCAGGGTTCGATTCCCAGTTCAGGCAAAAATGTTTCTCTTTACCATTGATTTACAATAATTTAATTGTGTTCTTGATCAAGATTGATCAAACTGGCTCTAAGTCACACATGGATCTAAATATAGAGATAAGATCTGTAGTCCTAAATTCTCACCAACTTTACCCCCAATAATGTTACAGATAAATGAATAAGGCGAATCTGTTTTTACCTTACCTCATAGAAGTTGAGTTCTTTTAGGACATGTTTCAAAACAAACCTCGTACAGTTACTTCCTGTTGTAATGTTATAATGTTACCAATACTAATTTTAGAAGATAAGAGGGGGAGGAGCTCTTCAATCAGTCTGAACATAATAGAGTGAAGAAAAACTCCAATGCCTGGGACAAAACCCATGCCAACCAGTACAAAGCTAGATCTAAGGAATTGAATTAAATCTTCACATCTTACCTCATACAAGCTATTTTTCTTGGGACTGGCTTGAAAGAAAATTGTCCTTCATCTTCAGCTAAAAGTTTATTTAATTATATTTGAGCTGTGTTTTTTTGACTCACCTCATATTCCTTGATTTTTATGCAGACCGGTTTTGTTGCTATTTCTGCAACATATTTAATAGTTTAACAAACAGACTTGTGAACGTTCCCATGAGCAGAGAAAATTTAAAAAAAAAATAGAAAAATTACATTATAAAAACCAAAAGATAATGGTTTTCAAGGAAAGATGATTCACAAGAAAATAAATAAATTCAAGAAACAAAAAGTGATAAAAGAAAATACTCTTTAGACAGATAAAGAAATTGGTAAAAAATTCAAGAAATTTAGTTAATAAATTTCAAAAAATTTTCAACAAATTTAACATTAAATTAGCACAAAAATGATTACAGTTTGAATAAATTAATCAAAACCAACATAAGTAAAAAGATTGAAGATGGCAACAAATTGGGGATTTATCAAATTGATTGTAAAGATGGTGAAAAAAATATAACTAACTCACTGGCACTATCAAACCCGTAGGTTTATGGCCATGCGGACATAAGCTCTCCATACATCCCTATCCTCAGCTAATATTTTCCAATCATCCCCTGTATAATCTACTTCCCTCAAATCATAGTTAATGTTATTCTCCCATCTCATTCTTGGTCTACCAATTGGGTGTTTTCCCTCTGGTTTTCCTACAAGAAGCTTCCATGCACGTCTTTCATTCCCCATTTGTGCCACATGTCCTGCCCATCGCAGTCTACAAGACTTAACTGTTCTCATTATATCTGGCTTCCTATAAAGACCATGTAATTCATTGTTATGCAGTCTTCTCCATTCACCTGTCTGTTCATCTCTCTATGGTCCAAAAATTTTCCTAAGAACTTTACTCTCAAACACTCAAAAAAACAAAAATAAATTTAAATACAAGATTGAAAGAACACCTAAAAAATGTTAAAATGGAGAAATAGAAAAATCTGCATTAACTGCACATGCATGGTCAGAAAAACACAGAATCAAAACTAAGACAAAATTACTTAAACAGTTAGAAACATCTAAGGAACTCACAATTTCGGAGAAAATTTATATATGCAAGAATAAAAAGAAAACCACGAATTTTGAAATTCCCGTTGAAAGGAAAAAAAATTTGATCTTGAAGTTCATCGGTCAGCCAACAGAGGGCACAGAAATAAATTTGCAGAAGGGACAACCTCATGAAAACAGTTGTGATGCAACATGAATGTTGCAGAGACAGCAACGAAACCGATCTGCATAAAAATCAAGAAATATGAGGTGAATCAAAAGACACAACTCAAATACAATTAAAATAAACCTCATAGTGTTATTTCCTGCACATATATTCAATAAAAGTCTACTATTGAGATGTCTGTTAGAAACACTATTAATCCAAACACATGTCTCAACAATAGATTGTTGACTGAAGAAAAACAGATTTTTCTTTGAAAATGGTCCCAAGAAAGAAGCTTACAAGGTGAGGTATACAGATTTAATTCTATTTGTTCATAAAATTATAGTCTGAATAATCAATTTTATTAATAGTGACTGGAGAACATATTTTTAACAACTCACCTCATACAATTTCAAATTTATTTGATACCGATGGTTTTCTCCACTCCCTATTAATGATCCATCCATCCATAGTAATTCTGCCCAAGGGCAGGTCTTTCACTGCAATCATGGCATTTTCACGCTATGCTTTGCAGCTTTACTAGGGAATTGTAGGTGTGGTAGCTTCCCGTCGCTTTCCACACCGGTGAAGGATGATGGCTGATGATAGTGGTAAGGATGATGATGATGGCCATATGATTTCGGGGACCGTTTGGGCCTTAAAGTTTTCCTGGCATTAGTCTTACAGGTGAGGTAAAACCCCGATAAAAACCTCACCCAGAAAAACTGCTGCAACCGGGGATCAAACCCAGGCCCACTGCTTGACAAGACAGCGACAGCACGCTACCTCGAGACCACAGCGGTGGACTTATTAATGATATAACCTCATAATGTTTACTTCCCAACATTAATTTATATATAATTAATTTTATATTAAAACATAGCTAGATGTCTCCAAAACTTACCTATTTAGTTAAGAAAGGTGATGGTAGTCTCCAAATCCAGAAAATAACCAAATGTCTCCAGAGTTTACCTATGTCAGAATTTAGTCAACAATGGAAAAATAACTTTGAAACATGTGCAGGCAAGATCAGGAATAAAGTTACATTTGTGAATTTATCTGTTACCCATTTTCCCACGAAGTTAATTGCACACTATGGCATGACCCCCTACACCAAGGAATTTTTGACAGGGATATTCTTTGTGTACTCGAAGGTTCTCAATATGTCACCTATCTCAGTGACATGGAACCAGAAATTTCTAACTTCCCCTCTGAAGGAAATTTTCCAAACTGAAAACATTCCTTTAATTACTTTAGATAAATGTTTACTGAATTTAGAAACAATCAGCATCCATTGAACAATGATTATGACACTCAAGAAATATCCAAGGCAAAAAAATTCATCTTTTAAATAAATCAACTGGGAATTGAACCCAGAGAGAAAAAAAATATCTCCCAATCATGAAGAAGATTTTGCTTTATTTTTTAAAGTTTCTAAATATTTTAGTCAAGTAAACAGAAGTCAAGTTGGTTGGTGTGCAGGTCTTCATTTGATAACATTTCTCCAAAGTTGCAAGAAGTGGATATCTGTTCCATCACCAACTGCTTCTCTATCCACGTCACAAGGAATCTGTAAAACCATATAAGTACCATAGATTAATTTTTAAAATTTATATTCAATCATGTGGTGTGAATTAAATAGAATTAAAGATGCATAATAGTCAATATTATCATTGACAACACTACAGTATGTTTTGAGCCTTGGGACCTGCTTCATTAAATTATACATCCATATTATTTAATGAAGTGTACATTAATTTGATGTGTACTAACTTGTCAGTCGGCCGCGGTGGACTAGTGGTTATGCTCCTTGCCTCTGGTCCCAAGGGTCGCAGGTTCAAACCCGGCCGTGGTTGATGGATTTTTTAGGACGGAAAAATCCAAGGAGCAAGTCCTCCGGGAGGGACTTTAAGCCGTGGGTCCCGAGTCTGAAGATTTTCAGCCTCGTAAAAAATCCTTAAGCCTGAATGAAAAGGCCTCTAAGCAAAATTTACCGAATTTTCCCGTCCTAGTACTACCTTGGTTTCCTAGATGTCAGTATGATGCGGAACGCTGACCACAGACCACTCAAAATGACATCTATATGAAAACAAGTATAACTAAAATAGGATGGTTCAAATTCTTCCCCGTAGGGGGAGAGCGCCTAAATCTCTGTAAAGGGAAAACATAGACTTACAATACAAAATACTAACTTGTCCCATCAGAACCTAACAAACTATAACAAAATGAAGTGAATTAACAACATTTTTTAATGTTGGTCATTCCAATTTCACAGATATTTCCGCCAACTAGCAAAAGTTTCTTTAAACATTCATGCATGCACACAATGATTCTGCAGAACTTTGAAGAAATCATTGCATACATAGATAAATATTTAATAATTGTAAAATAATAGTGTAGTAGTATCATTGCAAAACATTTAAAATAGTATGAAATGTTAGTAAATGGAAGAAGTATTACAAGAAAATAGTATGGAAAATCAAGTTGAAGGTAATCTAAAGTTGAGTCAAAATTTTTTCAAATAACTTAATGAATTTTTCTAAGTTCAGTAGAATAGCAGTGTGCATGCACAAACTTTTATAGAATTAGGTCAGATGGTCCCACATATCTGTTGAGATTGCTATGACCAAACTTTGCAATTAATTTCCACACATTTATAAGAAATGAATGTACACCAACTTGACCCTTCACAACAAAACTAAATAAATTACACGTATATCATTTAATAAACGATAAATTAACCTACTATACACTAACTTGTCCCATTCAAACCTAACAAAATCAAGTGCTTCAACATCCAGTTCTTAAATGATTTGGAACAACTGCAAATGTTGGTGATACTGATTTTACATATGTCCTGCCATCTGCCAGAAGTTCCATTAAACATTCACACATCTGTATTATGATTCTGTACAACTTAGAAAAAAACTATTGACAGATAAATACACAATTTGCGTACATAGATTAATATTTAATAATTGTAAAATATGTTTTAAGAATTGCTGCAAAATGTTTAAATTGCTATAAAATGTTAGTAAAAATGGAGGAAACAGTCTCAGACGAATTCTTCTAAGTTCCACAGAATCGCAGTGCGCATGCGCGAGTTGCTGTAATGGTTAATATAGCCTCCGGTAGATGGCTCCGCAGTTGGCGTTACCAACTTTGGGAATAAATTTCCAAATGCAAAAAAAAAAATGGACGTTAACTAACTTGCCATTTCCTAACTAAAGAAAACAATTTACATGCATATTGTTTATTCCCAAATGCTTAAAAAAATGGACGTAAACCAACTTCCCATTTCCTAACATAACAAAACAATTTACATGCATACTATTTAATGAACTATAAACTAATTTTACGTACACTAACACTAAATATGGTTTGAAATTATTTTCAAATGGTGGCAACGTTGGAACAACATGGGAAAGTAGCAAGCAAGTAATGTATCCACGATCATGTTTTATGTAAATATATAAATATAAAATATTGTAAAGAAAGCTTGAAGATCATTGCAAAATGTTTAAAACAGTACAAAATGTGTTTACAAGTGTTTAGTGCATCAGTAGCATAAGAATGTACATGTAGAATTGTGATGGGCATATAACCTATCACGCTCAAAATGGAAAAAGTACTTGGTGAAAAAATGTCATAAAAAGTTATATATGGAAATGCATAGAGTATATAATTCGGAAATTCGGCCAAACAGTATTAAATAAACCTTTTAATAATTAAAAATATACCTCACCATTTTTGTAAATTTTCAGCCGATCTCCAACGTACCAAATAAATCCCAAACCATCCTTAATATCATGGTCATAATTCAATCAATGGACTTTCCTTCTTTCTCCTCTTTTTCTGTAACCAAAGAATATAATTATATTAAATATGTGTAGGAAATAACACTATGAGGCTTCATTTAATCATTCTTAATGAATATAATTATGTCACAATGATTGTCACTTGCAAAAAATATATAGTTATTATACGAAGTAGCAAGTGATTATTGTTAAGAAATAAAATCAAATATTCGTTACAAAATGTGTAAAAAGCATTTTAATGGGGGTAAATCGTTTTAAAATGAAACCAATAAAATATAATTTGACAGTTCATCACGTCAAGGTATTCAAAAAGTTGTCACATGTTGGAAAGCCATTGTGCGAAACACTTCATAGTCTTATTTAATTTTCACATTTTTTTTTTAATACAGCCACTATGCAGAAGATTTCATAATCAAAAACCATAACCAATTTACATATTATTCTCTCTTAAAATTTTAAATATAGTTAACCAATATTTGCTTACGCCATTTTTTTCTTTTTTTCACCTACGTTCATATTATAAATTTAGCAATACTGCCTTGAATGGAACCTCTTTGTGTTTATGCAATGTCTAATGTTAACATACATGGTAGTTGAATGTATTACATTAATTTATATAATTATATATAAGTTTAAAATTTGAAAAGCCCTGACCTTTTTCCATAAAATACACAAGGCTCCAAAAAAAAGCGCGATTCCCCAGTCCCCAACACATTTTTTTATATTTTTCCCTGATTGGTAATTCTGATTCTAAACCATAGAGAACCGAGGTTCTAAACCATTCAGAACATAGAGAACCGAACCGAGATTCAGTACCAATCAAACATGTGAATTCTCTATGGTCATCAGCCAGTCATCAGCCATGACAAGCGCCACCTATAGATAGTATGGCCACGACCCACGAAATTTAAATTAGCTTCTATGATTATTATGACACTAGATATAATTTAATTTGATGTAACATATTTAATCTTATACGTACGGCTATGCTTGTTATTTACTATAAAATATAAACTTTACATTTAACATGTTGATAATGGAATATGTTCCTGAGAGGCCTACATTGTTTAATTAATTTTAGATTTTTTTTTTTTTTTGGATATGCTGTATATCTTACTTACTCACTGGCACTATCGAACCCGTAGGTTCATGGCCGCGCGGACATAAGCTCTCCATATATCCCTATCCTGAGCTAATGCTTTCCAATCATTCCCTGTATAATCTACTTCCCTCAAATCATAGTTAATGTTATTCTCCCACCTCATTCTTGGTCTACCAACTGGGCGTTTTCCTTCTGGCTTTCCTACAAGAAGCCTCCATGGAAGTCTTTCATTCCCCATACGTGCAACATGTCCTGCCCATCGCAGTCTACGAGACTTAACAGTTCTTATTATATCTGGCTTCCTATAAAAACCATGTAGTTCATTGTTATGTAGTCTTCTCCATTCACCTGTATGTTCATCTCTCTTTGGTCCAAAAATTTTCCTAAGTACTTTATTCTCAAATACTTGTAATCTCCTTTCCTCCCTTAAAGTAAGAGTCCATGTTTCGCACCCATATAATATAACTGGTAGAATAATAGTTTTATATATTTTCAGTTTAACGTTTTTTGAAAGGAGTTGGGACATCAAGAGTCTCTGCAATGCATAATAGCACGCATTTCCAGAATTGAGCCTATGTTTAATTTCTTTGTGCATCTCATTCCTATTTGTGATTATTGTTCCTAGGTATTTGAATTCAGCCACTTCCTCAAAATTTCCCTCATTTGTCATTAGCTGTCCATTTCCATTATATAATGAATTTCTATGTGTGACCATATATTTAGTTTTATTGATATTTACTTCCAGTCCTAATTTCTTAGTGTTACTCAATAGTGTGTGCGTGTTGTCCTTTAGTATCTCCTCGCTATCGGCCAATAATACTACATCATCAGCATAAACTAACAGCTTATTAATACCATTGAGTTGTAAGCCTTCCTCATTCTCTAAAGATTTAATGGCATGCTCTAGTACAAAATTAAATAGTAGAGGAGATAGTGCATCTCCTTGCTTCAACCCATTCTGGATTTCAAAAGTGTCCGAAAATTGTTTGCCTACACGCACCCTACTCTTTGTGCCATTCAGACACATTCGTATAAGTCTAATTAACTTTTTAGGAATTCCGAACTCCAGCAGAATACTATATAACCTCTCCCTCTTAATTGAATCATATGCTTTTTTGAAGTCTACATATAGTTGATGTACAGTACCATTATATTCCCATTTCTTTTCTAAAATCTGTCTTATACTAAAAATCTGATCTGTTGTAGACCTGTTTCTTCTAAATGCACATTGATGATCTCCTAGAATGTCATCAATATAGGGAGTAAGTCTGCTTACTAATATATTAGTTAGAATTTTATACGAAGTTGAAAGTAATGAGATGCCCCTGTAGTTGTTGCAATCAGTTTTATCTCCTTTCTTATAAATTGGTACAATAATTGATTCCTTCCATTCATCTGGAAGAGCTTCTTTTTCCCAAATCATACTAAGCAACCAGCGTATCTTGTCCATCAATTTTTCTCCCCCTGATTTTATCAGTTCTGCTGGGATCTCATCTGAACCTGATGCTTTATACATCTTCAATTTTTCAATCGCCATTTCAACCTCTAATGCATTTGGTTCTGCGACTAGCATTTCTGCTGTCTGTAAATTATCCTCCTCAATGTCCTGTTCTGTATGTACATTTAATAGCTGTTTAAAGTAACTTTTCCATCTATTTAATATACTCCTGGAATCTGCAATCATATCCCCATTTTCATTCCGAATTATGTTTGTTCTAGCCTGAAACCCTTTCTTCTCTATCCTGATTCCCTGATATAATTCTCTAATGTTCCTATTTTTGGCATTCATTTCAAGATCATTAATCTTCTCTCTCAAATATTCCCTCTTTTTACTCTTTAGTAACTTGGTGGTTTCCCGTCTAATACTATCCATTTGCTCTAAATTTACCTCATTTGGCTCGTGTAACCATTTCATTTTTGCTAGCTTTCTTTTCTTTACAATGTCGGCACATTCATCATCAAACCATTTCTTGTTTTGCCTCTTTTTTAAACAACCAATGCTTTCTGATGCTGACAATTTAATAGTATCTCTTATAGCCTCCCATTCTTTATTTATATCAGTTTCTTCTTCGTTTGCCACACTGCCTTCTGAAGATTTCAGTACTTCAAATCTATTAGCAATTTTGATTTGGTATTCTTGCCGCATTTCATCATTTGTCAAGTTTTTTAATTCAAATTTTTCAGAATCATCTTTAGCGTTTGTTCCTCTCATAAGCGATAGCCGTTGTCTGACTTTCACTCTGACCAGATGATGATCCGAATTGCAGTCTGTCCCTCTAACTGATCTAACATCGATGATGCTACTCTGCCAACGTTTATCCACTAATACATGATCTATCTGGTTCCGAGTTTCTCCATCTGGGGACGTCCAGGTGTATTTATGAATATCCTTATGCTGAAATGTTGTGCTCTTAACAATGAGATTCTTTGATGTGGCAAATGTGACTAATCTAACCCCGTTGTCGTTACTATCTTCATGAAGACTGAATTTGCCTATTGTTGGTTTGAATATATCTTCTCACCCCACTTTTGCATTAAAATCTCCTAAGACAATTTTCATATGATATCGTGAAAGGCTATCAAATAAGCATTCTAATTCTTCATAGAACTCATCCTTGATCTTGTCATCTTTATCTTCTGTGGGGGCATGTACATTTACAATTATAAAATCATGTCGTTTACCCTTTAGAATTATGTATGATATCCTCTCACTAACAAACTTAATATCTCGGATAGCGGATAGGATCCTCCTTCTGACTAAAAAACCCGTTCCAAATGCAGGTCTTTCTGCACCCCCATAGTATAATGCAAAGCTTCCTGATTCCTGACTACCTTCTCCTGGCCATCTAACTTCCTGTAAAGCGACTATATCCAAGGGCGATTTATCTAATTCTCGCGTTAATATCTCTAGTGCCCCGCTATTGTATAAAGTCCTAACATTCCATGTTCCTAGGAACATGTCCCTGTGTTTGAGCCTTTGGCATGGGTTCCCTGAAGTAGTCCCCGCCCGGAGAACCGAATGGGGGACTATTTGACCTCCGGAAAATTTTACCCCAGTTGAACCCATGTCCGCATTTCTTGACGGTTGTATTTTTACGGTGAAAGATCGTCACTCTTTCGACCAAGGTACTTTTTTCGTCTGGCTTATCACCTTCGACCAGTCCGGCATGGGTAACCCTATCGGCAGCAATGCTACCGCCGGCATAGCTCTCAGGATCATTTAAGCATGCAAGCCACTCCACCACGACAAGGTAAAGATACCATGGAGGGACCTGTAAATACACATTTCCATAATGATTCGTTGAGCAGTTTATAAGTCTATAAAGGACAAATATTCACATATTAGTTTTTATGTACAGTATATAGATTTCTGTCAATGGCCTGGCCATCGCAGAGTATGAGACATAATAATAATATCTCTTTATCTTAGTTTAACGTCCTACTAAGTACTTTTACAAGCCCCATGCCACCTGGGCATTACCTGGCAGGAGAGGATTTTTAACTGCACATCACACATGTTTTTTTTTTGACCACACAAGAACATGGAATCAATATTAATAAAATTCAGTTGAAGTGAATAGTCATAAATAAAAATACTAAAATAAATACCTGGCAAGCATTTTTTAAAAAATAAATTTTAACCTGGTTGAGGACAATGGCACCTGCGAAAAATTTATTTTAATATTTTACTTAAGGACATGGAGGACCTATCTAGTTTAGTATCAACTCAAAGCCAGGGCACTACCAAGACTATACAAACATTTAAGAAAAACAAACCAATCATTCATACAAAACAAGATGAATGTGTTACTGACGGATTGTGAAAGCTAGATAATGTTGGGGGGCCATTGGGGCTTAAAGTTTGCTGACATTTGGTTTACAGGTGAGAAAAATTCCCGATAAAGACCTCACCTAGTAAACTGGTCCCAATCAAGGATCAAATCCACATCCATAGCATACGAGAAAACTTATGGACCTTATCTGTCCATACAATTTATACTGATTACCCTTCTTGTTTATTTGTAAAATTATTAAGTTTGCCACGGTTTATTCTTGTGTTGGTGACAACTGTATCTATATTTGTGAATATAACAGTATGGGGTACTCTCATTATCCATTTTCAGCTTATTTGTAAAATCATAAAGTATTTCAATGAGACATGACAGGAAAAAAAAAATGATAACGGGATCCAAGCTTAGAATAGTTCCAGATAAAGTTAGATACATGGAATTTCTATAGGTTTTGGAATTAAAATGGTCTCCATTATACTAAATACTAGTTTATTTTTTAAAAGCACTATAAAAATCTTGTAAAAATATAAATAAATATATTTCAAAATGAGAAAAACATTTAGATCTAATTCACAATGTGTTATAAACTATAATTTACTACACTATCAAACTTTAATTTTACTATTTAATCTTTCTAATACTAATTCTACAAGGCACTCTAATTATTGCTTTCATTTATTGGCAGATGCAATTCTACTTGAATTAGACACTACAAAGAGATATGCCAACTACAGTTAAATACAGAATGGTCAATGATATTCTCTCCAATATTTGGCAACAAGCATGCCTGGCATCAGTATTTGAATGAACAGGATGCACTCCAATTTCTCACTACAGTCTGTCTCTGTTTCCCTTTCCTCAAGGGCACAGCACATGATCACATTGCAACTGATAACTATTGGCTATGAGCTCGGTTGAAATCTGTATTGACATATGTCTTACAAGGAAACTGTCAACCATTAAATGCTGAAACTTACCTTGAAATTTCTCCCAGAGAAGGGTTTTGATGCACTACGATCATTTCCAAAAATTATCTGCTGCTTTTAACTGCAAGACACAGAAATCAAAGCCAGAATCCAGCAATGGCAACCATGGCATATGCATGACTCTGCTTGAATATAGCAGATTGGAGTGAGATGGGGTGCAGCGTGGATGGCAGGTAGTGACGGTTATCCAATCCACTAAGTCTGGAGTTCTATTACTTCCGTATAGTTTAAATGAGAGATTTGGCACTGCATTTTAGTATTTGCTGTTAAAAGCAGCAGATATTTTTTGGACATACCCTTAGTACATCACAATGCTCTTCTGGGAAAAATTTCAAGGTAGGTTACAGAATGCAATGCTTGACAGTTCCTTTGTTAGATGAGGAGTGAAATAAGATTATGGCTTAACATAGCACCATAAAAGTTTGTCTTTGTATTATGTAAGTAAATATTGTGGCTTAATATGGAACTACAAAAGTTAAACAATTCTATTATGTAATCTTAGTTCAACAATGAAGATTGCAGCTTAATATGGCACCATAAAAGTTTTCATTACAATAAAGAATTCATATTATTGAATGATACTTGATACTTAAGAATTCTGGACCCAAACATAATTTCCTTGAGTTTTCATTCCATCTAGTATTAAAAAAAGTTTAGAAAACAAACTGATCATAGCACATAACTGCAGCATACTCCAATCTCCAACAAATACTGACACCAAGTGACATAGAGAATCTCATAGAACACGCTGTTTAATAAATTGTAAGGTTATAAAATATCAAGTCCTGATACATTTATACTTTTTAAAGCTTCCTTCCAAAGTAAGCTACAATTTTCCTCACACAATTCCACTGACCTTAACTGAGATCAAACCCAGTAATGAACACATTACCACAACAAATATGATGATTAAACATTTATATTAATTTATAATAGTAACAACTCTATGTAAAGTGCCAATCATGAAATTGAAACAATTGACCTAAAACTGGATATTGCAATAAAGGATAATAGAAAGTAATCTGCTTTATATTGGACAATTACAGAGGAAGAACATGAAAACTATATTTGTAGGCAACAAAAAGTCATTCAATAATTGTACTACCACAATTTTTTTTAAATAGACGCTCCAAACAATTAAAATTAATTTATTTAATCTTTGTGGGAAATTACACTATGAGGTTTCTATTAATTATAATGAGTTAGTTATTTTGACTCACCTCATATATTTTTTATTTATTTATTTTTTATATTCTGCAGACTATAGTTTTTTTGCATCTATGCAACATTGTCGATGCATTCTAATTGTTGTGTTTACAGTTGTCATCCTGTAGGTTGATTTCTACTCCCTCTGTTGGCTGACTGATGAACTTCTAAATAATTTTTTTTCTCTTTCCTCGGGAATTTCAAAATTCATAGTTTTCTCCTTATTCTTGTGGATGTAAATGTTTTCCCAAATTTTTAAATTCCCAGGGAAAGAGAAAAAAAATTTGATTTGGAAGTTCATCGGTCAGTAATAGAGGGAGTAGAAATGAACCTACAAGATGACAACTGCAAACTCAACAATTAGAATGCATTGACAATGTCATATAAATGCTTCGAAACAACAGTCTGAAGAATAAAAAAAAAAATGAGGCAAGTCAAAATAATTCTTCTTCTTCTTATTCATAATTTGTAGGATTTTCATCCTGTTTATTTCCAAAATCACTCATCAGAGGAAGATGTATTGGATGTGCATTCACTGTCTATCCATCTCTTGGCTGGTCTTCCTCTTGTTCTTCTCCCATCCATTGGTCTATCTTCTTTAGCTTTTTTTTGTCAAAATAACTAACTCATTATAATTAAAAATAAATTATGCAATTAAGTGTAATCCTAAATTATTGACAGTTAATAAAAATCATTTTCATATTATATTTAGTTTAACATGTTCCAGAGCTGGACAAATTTATTTTTGAAAAGAAAAATTAACATCTGAACCAGGAATTGAATACCAGACCTCCGATTCTGTATGTTGGTGTGCAGTCCATTACACCATACAAGATATGGCACAAACACTAAGGTTTCTTTCTACTTATAGAATTGTATAATTTGAAAGAAACCTTAGCGTTTGTGCAGTGTATTGAGTGGTGTAATGTACTTCACACTGATGTATAGAACCGGAAGCCGGGGATTGATTCCTGGTTCAGATGTTAGTTTTTCTTTAAAAGAAATAAAAATCATTTTCAAAAAATTAATTTGTTTTTCCTAAATTACCATATTTTCTAATCAACAAATAAGCATTGCTCTCGAAACTACAAGGTCAAAAGAAAAAAAACCTACGTCCAATGATAAAAATGACAATTATGACTATTTAACTCATGCCCGAAATGGGAGTCAATGACCAATCACGTTTCAATGAATTTTGTTTTACAACCAATCACAGTCGTGTTTCATCTCAATATTTATTGAATTTTGTGTACCAAAATAAAGAAAGCTCCTCCTTTTTAATAATCTGAACAATTCAGAGAATTATTTTGCAGTGATTGACTCTCCACTAAATATGTTGAACATAGCAAATAATGAACAGATTCCTTCAAATTACATATTTGGTAATTGTGTGTTCAATAACTGTGTTTTTAAATACTGATTTCACTGAGTTGTTTCTGAAAAAAATATATAATAACCTATAATGTTGGTTATAATATACAGTTTCGTGTGTTTCATTTTTTCTCCACTATGGTGCATTCTTACAATATTGCGATCCTATTTGGCAATAAATAATATGATCAACTTGCAGTGATGAACAAATGAAACAACCAAACATTTCTCATTTGTTTTCAAACATCGCTGTTTACATTAAATATATAAATATTTTAAAAGAACTATATTTAAATAACGATTTGTGAGTAAACAGCTTAATTTTATTCATTAAATAGTCCTAACAAATGCCACTCTTGATTTCCAAATCCTCTAGATAAATTATCAATAAATTTGAAAATCACTCATGGCATTACTTATGATAATATAACAGTTATAATAACCAATTAAAGTCTAAAAATCAGATAGAAAGAAAATAGAAACAGCAGAAAATGAGGTTTTTACAAACATTATCAGGATACATAATCATTGATAAAACATATAAGAAATTAATTAACATATTCAATCTTACAAACAAAATTGAAATATCAAAAACTGATTCAAACACATTGAAAAAATGTCACCAAATACAATTCACATATATCATTCAACTATAAACCCAAAGGCGAAGACAACTAGAAGGGTGCAATCTCTTGATGTGCAAACAGGTCAATGGCCTAACTTCAGGAGTCAGAAGAGAAGGAAGTATGATTAGAAAATATTGACATAAACAATGAAAAATATATGTAAAATGAGTATATGACAGGGGATCAGCCTCATGGGCTAACGGTCAGCATTTCTGGCTGCTGTTCATGAGGTCCCTGGTTCGATTCCTGGTCAAACCATAGGAATTTTTTCCTTAAAGGGAATCATTCCTGTGGTTGCCCATGGTCTGGAATTTAGGTTAAGTTTAGGTTAAGAACTCTCCTGGCACTTCATTATCATTTATCACCCATCATATCATTGGGGTAACGTAACTCCGCCTTCTTGGCACCCCAATTTCAGAAGTTGGTTACAATTAAGCTAATGCCAGGAGAGAATACCAGAAATGACAAAATGACAACCTGGGCCATTGAATAAAAAAAAAAGTATATGACAAGGTTATCTTCTCCATTGTTACAAAATGTAGATTCTTATTAAGATTTTTAGTTTTCCTTTAAAATTTTTTACTCTGTTGAAACTTATTTCTCCCTCCTTGTAACACTTATTAAATCCAATTAATTGCCCCCCCCCTTTGCAATCTCCTTAAAATTTCACCCGCTAATAGCAACACAAATAAAAAGATGAGTAGCTTCTTTTCTTCCTACAATCTTCATGACATGACTCACCAGACTAACTGTAACTATTTAAGAAAGAAAAATTAATGCTTGAACTGGGAGTGAAATAACTGTTACTAATTTATTATCTCACTGACACTATCAAACCTGGAGATTCATGACCATGCAAATACGAGCTCTCCATACATCTCTCTCCTGTATAATTCACCTGGATAATGAACATGATTGTGATGATGATGATGATTAGAGCTCGGATTTGTATGCAAAATGCATGTTTTGTTTTACGCATTAAAAAGTATGCGGAAATGATTTACATGTTAAATAGTCCCTTCACAGACAATTTGAGCAGTATTTGATAATGCATAGAAATGCATATTTTGGAGGAAAATGCTTATTTTAGATTTTTAATGTATAAATGAATATTTTACTCCTAAATGTGGTATTTAATTATAACTTTCCCTTCAGCTAATTACTAGTAATTAATTAATTAACATTTTTCAAATTAATGAAGTCTGCCATTCATTGGATATAAACATAATGTGTATATTTACATTTGTGTAAAAGGGGAATACCCGTGGGCCTTGAGAAATAATATTACAGTATTGCTAAAATCGTATTTGATAAGCGTAATGAAGTATTAAATAAAAATCCTGGCTACAATAGAATTTGTCAAATTACCAAAATGCTCTGGTGACAGTGAAAAAACTGTAATCAAAGAGGAATTCACTGAAGAACAACTTGGTGTTTTTCACACACCTGTGACATCATGTGATGTAGAACGGACATTTTCATTGTATAAGCGCTTCTTCACTGACAGACAAAGGAGCTTCACACAAGAAAACCTCATGAAAACCTTCCTTATCTAATGTAACAGCCAAGAGTAAGCTAAGATAACCCACAAAGCAAATGGTTTATTTGATTTTATTATAATTTTTGTCCTTTTCGCACATGTTATGATGTGGTATTTGCCGCATCTCTGTCCACACAACACACACTTGCATTCTTCGGTCGGCTCGTGGAATTTCTTGTACAAACAAGAAATTCCACGAGCCGACCGAAGAATGCAAGTGTGTGTTGTGTGGACAGAGATGCGGCAAATACCACATCATAACATGTGCGAAAAGGACAAAACCCATTACAGACTACAGCAAAGACTAAACCACCACTAATGCTCAACCTGAGTGCACATTTATTATTATTATTATTATAATTTTTGCATATTTAGAGTGCATATTTTCTACATTTTTCATGCATATTTAGTACTTTATTTTGCATACAAATCTGGGCTATAATGATGATAATAATAATAATAATAATAATAATAATAATAATAATAATAATAATAATAATGAGAGTTACTTTTACTTGTCTCTTCTGCTTCTTTAATAATTTTTAACTTTTCAGCCATTGTGAAAGAATGTAACTTCAGTACCTTCATAAACATTCAGAGTATTCCCATTCTTCTCCTGTTCCCTATCACTTACTTACTCACTGGCACTATCAAACCCATAGGTTCATGGCCATGTGGACATAATCTCTCCATACATCCTTATCCTGAGGTAATGCTTTCCTATCTCTACAGATTAATATTTAGACTTCATCACACTCTTATTTATTTAAAATAAAATTTTATTTCATAGCAAAATTAAATAACAGTTTCCTCATCTAATAAAGCTCTTATTGTATAACATCTTTCGCAACAGTACTTTTTAAATTAAAGATACTTAAAAAAATCTCAGGAACTGTAACAATTAAAAACAGGAGACTTTTACCATTATGAAGGTAAAATTGAACTATATCTCCAGGAGATATCCCAGACAATTAATATTACAAAGGATATCCTAGTGCAAGGAAACAAATGTACAGTGCAATGTTGCAAGGTCTCAGACAATACCGTGTGGCAAAAATCCAAGCTATTGCTCGATCTAACACATGATTACTCTGCATTTGTGGACAGTTAAATGTGAGTGAGTGAGTGAGTGAGAGAGAGAGAGAGAGAGAGAGAGAGAGAGAGAGAGAGAGAGAGAGAGAGAGAGAGAGACAAACACAAACATATTCTGCACAAGAAGACAACAGAAGCTAAAACAGAAAATACATCTCAAAAGAGGAAAACAGAATATAAAAGATCTTCAAAATAAAAAAACACGAAGACATAGTGAAATATGCCAAAAAAATAAAACACCTCCCTAGAAGAACAGCAGTAGCTCTCTTCAGATTAGAAACAGGCCATGACTATCTGGATGACCATTTCGTAGAATGGGGATTGTCCCTAGAATTATGTGATGCTCATTTTGTGGAGAAAGTGTTTCTCCTAAGCAAAGAACACTTGCTATACTGCAGGTGACTAGACCTTAAGAAAAAGGATAGGAAAGACATTGCAGAACTTTATTGGGAAGCAAGAAGACTAATGGTGTAAACCAAGCTCCAACTATTTGAAAACATCAACAACACACATTCTGCACATCTGCAAAAACATTTCTGTAGAAGGTAAAATTTCTAAGAAAACATTGCTTTATGTGTGACGAAAAAAGTTATAAGAAAATGAATTTCTGCAATCATATATTTCTAATTTAAAAGTTATGAAGGTTTGTTTCCAATCTTTGGTAACTAATGGGAATGCTATTGTGGCACTGCCATGTGAGTACCAAGATCACTCTTATGGGAGTTGAAGAAAATATAATGAAGAAAACAGTTATGTCAGTTGAAAATGGGAGGGATGCTCCTCTTGAAAACTGCAGTTCCCATGTTTAAGAAAACATAAACTATGAGGTAAGATAAGAAATGACTCATTCATTCATTCATTGAAACCAGTTATCGCTTAACCTTCACAGCAGTTGCATATTTGTTGCTCTCATAATACCTAAGTAAATTGAATTGTTCTAAGAAGGCAACATCACCACTCTTTCGGATGCAAAATATAGTTATTCTTCTATCATTGAAGCCTGTATGAAGTGGAATTTTGTGGTTTTGAAGAAAGGGATCAGCTCAGTGTTAAATAAAATGCAGCTGATAGTTTGCTAGAGAATCACAAAATTGTAAGAGAAACTAAACAAATATAATGTAGAGAAGTCTCTTTGAAATTAACAGTTTGGGAAAAGAACAAGTATGAAACAATGAATTTTTAAGTTTCCAGCAAGCAAAATTTAATCTCCGAGTCCATAAAATGGCACCAAATGGCAGTCAGAAAATGGCATTAACAGCAAAATTTCAACAGTTGGAGTTTGACTGAAGATGAAGGCAAAATGGCCTTTGAAACAGGTATTGTAAAAACATGAAACTATGAGATGAGATATAAAACACTTCCTCCAACTTATTTATAAAGTGGGAAAGTTTCATATGGTATTAATTCCAACGGAAAAAAAAAATCAAACCCATGACCTGCGACCAATCATACACTAGATGTGGCAAGAAAGGTTAAGGTTCTTGTCTCCACCAGTAACCCAGTCACACAAAGAACCATTGCTAATAAAATAGGTAAGGTAAGGGTAAAGCGATCCCACTATAGGCCATAGGAGACCTTTGGGGTAGTAGAAGGTTAAGGCTCCCACTTTTTCTAGACAATTGGCACTTGATGTCAGCCGGGTTGTCATCCCTATATGCCACCTTTACTTCTAGAGGCTGAGTCGACCCCAGGGCCAGCCATAGTGCCACCAGAAGGATTGGGTCAGTTTAAAAATCCTGACCCCACTGGGACTCAAACCCTCGACCTTCCGGTTTATAGCATATTGCCTTAACCATCTACGCTACGGTGTACCCCCTAATAAAATAGGAATATCTTTAAAATCAGTCAACATTACCATAAACAAAGATTTGAAAATGGAAAAAGTCATGAAGGTAGGGTTCTTAAATTTTTCCCTCATTGCATTTTAGAATGTTGCACATGCAGCAGAAAACTGTAATGAAAATTATCTGGTAAGAGAAAAGTGGAAATTTGTGGTAGCCTTAGATGGGCTACCTAAGACACTAACAAACCTCATGCAATTTATTATCATCAAAGAGGTGATTTTTTTTTTCAAAAATGGTACTAAGAATGCAAGGAAAGTTTTTTCAAATGAATTTATGGTCATTGCTGGTTACTGCTATAATGGAAAACAGATTATTTAGTGTGTTGTGATAACCCTTCAAAATAGATTCCTTGTATTATCAGGATGGAGTTCTGAGCCCAATTTTTAATACCAACATCCCAGCTCTCTATGGTCTATCTATCTATCTATCTACAATGGTGTAATATCCCAAATATTGGGCCTTAGCCTCTACTTTGTTAGCAGTTACTAGACCAAGTTAATTTAGTTACATTTATTTTCCTAAAAATGTCAAGAATTGTATGCAGTCAACAAACCGATCCAATGAGACATCTAGTGAGCAACTAAGGTATTACTGGGATCAAGAAGGTCAGTAAATTTTGTTCAGAGGTCTCTTTATTCAGGTTTAAGGATCTTTTATAAACCCAGAGGACTTGCTCCTTGGATTTTCCATCCTAAAAAAATCCATTGACCCTGGTCAGGTTTTAACCTGTGATCCTTGGAACCAGGAGGCAAGGAACATAACCACTAGTCCACCAGAGCTGATAGTTCTCTATAGTAGAGACAAAAATAAAGTCTGGTGGATCAACATAAGGCTTTGAGTCACACTTCGGTTTTAAATCTTCATTCCTGGAAAGAATGGAGCAGGAAATATGTATTCCTTTCAGTCACATTCCAGTGAAATCTCCTAATGCTTCTTCAATAGATTTTTGTGCATTGGAAAATGAACTTTGCATACTTTAGATGCCCTATAAAACACATGTAAAGAGGGGTGGAAACTTCTGGACATGACTCTACTACATACGAGCCTTCTCCAAGGAAACTGTTGTTGCTAGTGGCTTCCGGAATTGTTCACCCATGTCACTTTTTACCAATCTTCCCAATAAAGTTTTCAGTTTTCTTTTTATTTTCATCTAGTTTTCTACAGCTGAGGTGTTCCTTTATTGAAAAAAGGTCATCTTGAAGTTGCTACTTGTTGGGAAGCTTGCCATATTGTAAGCCTCTTCGTGTTATCCCAGTGCACTTTGAGGAGGTGGGATTACTGTGCATCATTAATGTGTGAAATTTTGATCAATTCAAAAAGTAATTGTTCTTTCCTTGAAGAGAAGTTAAATTAAACACACAGATTTCACAGTTACTAATGCAATGATAATAAGAATATAAAAAAATATAAAATTGTGTCTTTCTTCAAAATTGAAGTATAAATTTATCAATAATACTTCCAATAAACATGCAACAAAAACATTCATATGCTATTTATAAAATCTTCTATAAAATTTGATATACAGCAAACTCCCAATTACTCGTATCCATGTAAATTGGGACCAAGATATGCACGGAAAATCGAAAAACACAGAAAATCCAATCAAGTTATTCGGCACCGTGGAAGTTGATCAGAAATGTATTTACCCACTTTAACACTACTTAAATGCAACAAATATTCATAAAATGTTATATTAAATGTATTTAGGTGTGAGTTGTAATTATCATTATTTTATTTTACTCATAAATATGAAAAAAAAAAAAAAAGTGGGACTATTTCCTGTCATGACCACCTGGTTACAACAGTTATTCAAAATGGCCACAGTAAGCCGCAACAACTACACTAGTAACCACCGATATCCATACTTATAACCAGCGGTGACAAATAATCAGCGATTCCCACACTAGTAACCACCGATGACCACACTACTAACTAGCGATAAACTCACTGCCATAGCATATCCATGGACTACTAACCACCGATGACTACACTACTAACCAGCGATAAACCCACTGCCACAGCATATCCGTGGTTTCAATCTGTAACAACAAACTTTCAGTGACTCATGCAACGGAAATTTCCAAAATTGTATTGTATTCTCAGAATGTTGGTTGGTACTGTTAAACGCATCAGGGGAGGGGGTTGTGAGTGAAGGTTACTCTATTGTGCTAGTTTCTAAGTGCAGTTCACAGTAGCGCGTTTAAAAATAAAGAATTTTTCATAACAATACAAAATACAGTATTTAAAAAAAAATACAGTAAAAATAGTCATGCCCGGATAATCTGCAAACCGGAATAGATAGAACATTTATTTTTATGCACAATAATCTATAGACTTTTCACTAGAATTTTATTAGTATTGATTTTCACTAGAACTTATCTATCACAATTTTTTTGAGGTTTTCATTTAAATTATAATTTTTCAATCCACGATAGAATTTAATTTAAGAAAGAAAAATTTATCACAATACTTATATAAATATATAATAAAACCTATAAAATATGGAGCACTTAGGAACTGTTTTATTTTCATTTGCCACTCCAAGGAAACTATGGTGTACAGCGACAGCACATATGAAGGGAAAACAAATATTAATTAAATAATCTTAACTCTAACCATCAAATCTTTAGAGGATGAAGAAGGCCTACAACTCAATGGTATTAATAAGCTGTTAGATTATGCTCATGATGTAGTACTATTGGGCGATAGCAAGGAGATACTAAAGGCCAACAAGCACTCACTGTTGAGTAACACTAATAAATTGGGACTGGATGTAAATATCAATAAAACTAAATATATGGTCACACATAGAAATACACTGTATAATGGAAATGGACAGCTGCTGACAAATGAGGGAAATTTTGAGGAATTGACTGAATTCAAATACCTAGGAACAATAATCACAAATAGGAATGTGATGCACAAAGAAATTAAGCATAGACTCAATTCTGGAAATGCGTGCTATTATGCATTACAGGGCCTCTTGTAGTCCCAGCTCCTTTCAAAAAAACATTAAACTGAAAATATATAAAACTATTATTCTACCAGTTATATTATATGGATGCGAAACATGGACTCTTACTTTAAGGGAGGAAAGGAGATTACGAGTATTTGAGAATAATGTTTTTAGGAAAATGTTTGGACCAAAGAGAGATGAATAGACATGATAACAGCTGCCATCCAGCGGTTTTCTCTCTTGTAGATTGATTTCTACAATCAAATCAATCTACAAGAGAGTTGTTATCTTGGTGTTGAATTGAGAATCTCACAAATGCAGTGACAAAACCCTGGATTTGTATGGAAGTAAAAAATATGAAGTGAGTCAAAAAAAACTCAAAATTAATTAAAATAAACCTCATAGTGTTATTTCCTACTACATAACTTAATGATTGATTTACTTTAAGTTTTGTATGTTCTATTATGACCCAACTGGTCAATATTGTTACAGTAGATAGTGAACTGTCCAATGCCTATAATATGACACATGTCAAGTGCAGAGTTCTCATACATCATGTCTAAGTGGCTCTTCAAATGTAACATTCTTATCTGCTAAGAAATAATCCAATCACTTTAATTATCAGAAATACTTTCTCAAAATCCTGTTACTTCACAAACCATAAAAGAGTTGTTAAACACCTTTAACAAAATAAATAAAGCAGGCTAGGGCAAGGTTTGGAAACTTACATAAAAAACCTAAAAAAGTAACACATCTTAATCTTGAAATATTTTACCTAATGAAATTACTCAATTCACTTACATTGAACAAAAAGAACTCATGGTTTGGGAAAAAATCCACATTCAAAAAACAAGAAAGAAAAACTTATGAACTTTGAAATTCCCATGGATTCTGAGTTGATCTGGAGATTTATCAGTTCACCAACAAATGATGGAAGAAGCATTTCTTCTGATAGACATAACATCAGTCGATGAGAAATTACTGAAGATGAAGCTGCCCAGTCTTTGAAACCGGTCTAGTTAGAAGACTGGATATGAGGTGAGGTATAAACATTTTAATTGAATCTTTACTCAATTCACATTAGGTTGGCAGCACAAAATGTAATCAAAGATAATCAAAAACAATTGCAACAGTTTGCAATCTGATCTAACATACACATGTAAATAGATATACTAGACCAGCCTCATGACTACAATTATGACTACAATTCATGGAATCTTGGATTTAATTCCCCTGTCAGACCACAGGAAGTTTTTCTTAAAGGAATTTATTCCTGTGATCGTTCATGATCTGGATTTATGTTAAGTTTAGGTTTAAGAATGATCCTTGTGTTTCATTTTCATTTATCACCTATCATATCATTAGGGTAATGTAACTCTGTCTTCCAGATGCCCCAACCTAAAAAGTGGGTTACATTACTGCCATGCCAGGAGAGAACACTGGAAATGTCATAAAACATAACCTGATGGCATTGGGGGAAAAATATATGGATTACAACACACGGAAATAAGACTGAATTCCACCTCATAAAATAATAAGTAGTAAACCAGCTTTAGGCCAATATTCAAGAAACAAGCTTTCCACGAAGAGCAACTCTCAGCCCGTCTCCCCATGGTTAATTATGTGGGTCATGCAGGACCTACTCTAACTGGCTCACTCTATTCAACATCATCTGCTAACAAATATTTATTAAAAAAAGTTCCTGGGAACAATTGAAAGATGAGAACCTCAACTTAGGAAGACAGAGATGGCATGGCCCAGAGAGCTTGGTTCTTGAATGCCAGCCTTAATGTCATATGGCGATTATCACATTTCTCTGAGTATTTCCAATGGATTTGCACCATCCATTCACCCTGCAGCAGTAAGACCAAGTCGAAATGCAATTTCAACCATATTTTGTGGTGCTGAATCGTGGTAGCAAACATAAACTTCTCTTGGATGAGGAGTGAAAAACAACCTCCTGAAACAAACATGGAATTCTTATCAAGAGATTGAACTGGAAATACATTACACTATACCTCATACAGGCTCTATCAGTTGTATAAGTCCCCAGTGTGGTTACATCAATTAAAGTTTCAAGATTGGAATGGGCAGGGCAAGAACAAAAAGTGACTGAACATGAGATACCACAAGAAAATCATTGGATGTAAATTTGAAGGAAAAAGGAATGTGAGACGACCGAGACTGCATTGGATGGATGGAATTTTAGAGGATCTGAGGAAGCTGCGAACGAAGAGATGGTGATTGGTTGCTAAAGACATAGATGCCTAGAACACGGTTCTGAGGAAAGCCAAAGCTCAAATCAGCTTTAGTGCTGTTGCTGATGATGACACCTCAACAGTCAAACTTTTCCAGATGACCACACCTTAAAACTGACTGCACCTGTTCTCGACCACTTCTATTTGACACAGAATACTATACCTATATTATTATAATTTGGCAGCAAGCAAAATGCAGTGCTAATACATTCTTGCCTTCACTGTACATTTCCCACTACCCAAACCAGTGTTCAATTAGCGTCAATACTTCCTTGAACTGGACCTGGTATCACTAGCAAAACTATGCTACGTAATAATCGATAACAACCATGCTCATATAATTGAATGCCTCCCAAGGTTATAACTAAACCATGTGATCACAGGAATTCCCAACACAAGGTGACCGGAAAGGGGGCTTTATATCATAGAATTCTAGCACATGTGCAATTTAACTGCATTTACTTCACTGCCAAGCTAAACATGTCTCTCTATAAGGCCATCTCTTTTACCACTTTATAAATGTTTCATTCCTTTTAAGATAAATGTATACTAGACCCAGATTTATGGATCCCCTAAAAATTTCATAATATAATCTTTAATACTGTAGGAATAAAATACATTTTTTTTTTAAATACAATAGGGAAGAATATTAAGAGGTTTATTTAATAATTAAGATATTTGGTATGTTTATTCTTACCTCTTATGGTTGTTTTTGTTGAACATATATTTCAAGGCTTCTGAGCCCCATCTTCAGCAAATAGTCGGTAATTGCTTGAAGATGGGGTTCAGAAGCCTTGAAACATATGTTCAACAAAAACAACCATAAGAGGTAAGAATAAACAGACCAAATATCTTAAAATACATCTTCTTGCCCATATTTCCTCAAAGAATTGTAACGAAAAGGGCAATCAGGCAGAACTTTTTAGGTCTAGCTGATATTCAAAAGAAGAACATTTTTTCTCACAAGGGAACTGTCAACAATTGCATGCTGAAACCTATGTTAAAATTTCTCCCAGAGAAGTGTTGTGACGTATCAAGGCTGTGTCCAAATAATTATCTGCAAATTTTAAATGCAAGGTACAGAAATCAAAGCCAGAATCCAGCTATGGCAACTCACTGTATGGAGCAGATGAACTCCCTGCTTAAATAAGAGCGGAATGGAGTGAGTCAGGAATGGTGCAGATGGAAGGTAGTGAGAGTTATCCAATCTATAATTACTTATGAGAGATTTGGTGCTGGATTTTAGTGCCTTGCAATTTTTTGGACACAGCCTTGGTATATCACAATACTTCTCTGGGAGAAATTTCAAGCTAGGTTTTGTAAAGCAATGGTCGACAATTTCCTTGTCAATCTTCAATAATTATTTTATTTCATGAATGAAATCAAAGGATCCCTAGAATGAGTTTCTTAAAGGATAGTAGTTAATAGATTAAAAGTAGAATTAGTGACAACAAACTATATTCTGCATTATCTATTCTATCAAATAGTCCTTTCTAGTCAAGAACTTTAATGAAGTCTATATTATTATCCTTGTGTGTCAAAAAAAGAGAAAACCTTATTTAAATCCTACAGCCCATTACACCTTTATCCCATTTTAATCTAATAATACAACAATCATTGATTAAAAAATTAAAATATTTGAACTTTGTAGGAATTTACACTATGAGGTATATATAAAACTTAACATTTTTTATCAGTTCACCTCATACTCCGTCTTCTAACTAGACTGGTTTCAGAACCTTGTTGGTTTCATTTTCAGTAATTTTACGAACGTTGTACTGTCGTATTGAGTCCTGCGCTGTAGCCGAGTGGTTAAGGCAGGAAGCCTTGGCGCAGAGCTACAAGACTTGCGCTGGTTCGAGTCTCCATGGGGGAAGAAATTTTCTCATGGTATTTCAGCCAGTATGGGACTGTTGCCCACCCAGCATCGTGATGCATTTGGGTAGCTACAATAAGTACCGGCTCCAGGTTGAGAAAACCAACTATAATGGCTGGGGGACTTGACATGCTGACCACGTGTCACCCCTACACTGGCTGATTATCATCTACCTCTGTGATTGACACATGTGGATGCGAGGCCAGCAGCCGGATGGTAGGCTAAGGGCATTGTAGGCCTGTCGCGCCAGGAGGAGTACTGTTGTATTGAAGCACTGCATCTTAGTCCATCTGTTGGTAGACTCATGAGTCTCCAAATCAAATCACATTCCCTGGGAATTTCAATATTTATTAATTTTTCCTTCTTCTTTATTAGAATGTGGATTTTTTTCCTAAATCATGAGCTCTTTAGGGTTTTCTATTTGTTTTATTACTTTCGATTTGATGTCATTCTGACAAAGCATGAGCAACTACTGCAGATTGTTCTACTTTCCCATTTTTCACAATCCTAAAACGTTCCTTCACTCTGTTTTCAAATTTGTTTTGTTTTCCCTATGTAGATTTTGTCACAATCCCTGCATTTAATTTGATGAATCTCTGATTTGTTTTCTTCTTCAATTTCATAAATTTCGTTGGATCTAATTAATCTAATGAGACTGAAGTCGTTTTTCAGTGCTAATCTTATGTTCAACTTTTTAATAATTTTTTTTTAAACTTATGGTGCTTCAAAGGATGATATGTAAATTTCTTGAACTTTATATTTCCTTCTTTTTCTTTTAGGAGTGTACTTTCATTAATTTTCTTATGAACTTATTTTCCTGTTAATCATGTTTTTTCAAACCCATTCTTTATTGCTACATTAGAGGCACTCGGTCCACCGCTGTGATCTCGAGGTAGCATGCTGCCTTGTCACACAGCAGGCCTGGGTTCGATCCCTGGTCGGGGCAGTTTTTCTGGGTGAGGTTTTTATCGGGGTTTTTCCTCACCTGTAAGACAAATGTCAGGAAAACTTTAAGGCTCAAACGGTCCCCGAAATCATATGGCCATCATCATCATCATCATCCTTCACCGGTGTGGAAAGCAACGGGAAGCTACCACACCTACAATTCCCTAGTAAAGCTGCAAAGCAGAGCATGAAAATGCTATGATTGCAGTGAAAGACCTGCCCTCGGGCAGAATTACTATGGATGGATGGAGAGGCACTCAACCCAAATTGCAATTAACACCAAACCAACAATCCATAGTAAGATTCAAGAAGTGAAGAAAGAATTCCAAATGGAACACATGCAAGATAACTCAGAAGCAGCAAAGGGAAATTCATGGGCAAAGGGAAAGTCATGGGAAAAAAAAAGTCAAACTGGCAGCAGAAGTAAACAACAAAGGGTTCAAGGAGGCAGTGGCAAAATTTATATTGACGATCGAGCATAACTGTCTTGCTCATCCATCTGCACAGGATAGGCATATATCAATCCAACAGACCACATTATGGACAAATATCATCTCTTGCAGTGTCCAGCTTTAAACACCACAGCACAACAATCTCAATAATTTGTTAGCTTGTACTGGGAGGCTCCAGAGAAGATGACTGAAGTGTCAATTCTGGCCATTGGAAAATAAATAATAAATAACATCATTCAACAAATAGAAAAATCTAAAGAGCTCATGGTTTTGGAAGAAAAAAAAAAAACTGCATTAAAAAAAAACAAAGAGGAGAAATTAATGAACTTTGAAATTCTGGGAAAATTATTTAATTTCAAGGTTCTTCAGTCTGCAAACAGAAGGAGCAGGAGGCAGCCCTTCAAGACAACAAAACAATAGTCGTGAAAATATGAGAATGGAACCAAATAAGGTCCCAAAACCAGTCTAAGAAGATGAAGAAGTAGAAGAAGATGAATATGAGGGGAGATGACACAATTGTACTTAAACTTTAGTTATGTTTGTCATCTTTTTCATTTAGTTGGAATTCCTATCTTGGTAATTACAAGGTAATGGTCACTGCCAAAATCACAGCCTCTATATAAACATATATCAAGGATTAGATTAGATCACTTTTCGTTAACTATGGTGTAATCTATCTTGCTACTTTAATCTCCTGCTCACCAAGTATATTTCCATATATATATATATATATATATCAATTCATTCATTCATAGTAATTCTGCCCGAAGGCAGGTCCTTCACTGCATGCTATGCTTGCAGCTTTACTAGGGAATTGTAGATGTGGTAGCTTCCCGTTGCTTTCCACACCAATGTGGAAAGAATTCTCAAGTTATATCAAATTAATGTTGGGAAGTAAATTCTCAAGCTGTTAAAATTAATAAGAATTAAATGAATCGTGAATTCTTTTTACCTCATACATCTATGTTTTTTAACACAGAACTGCACTATCGGGAAACATATAATTAAAAAACGCCATACTAGAACCATGAAGTTCGAGTTTCCAGACGAACCAAATTTGATTACAAAGTACTTCAAAAGTACACCAGATGGCAGTTTAGAAAATTACTGGTATAATGAAAATTGACAGTCATAAAAACAGCTGAAGATGGGAATGATGTGTTTCCCAATACTGCAGTTCTGTGTTAAAAAAACATATATGTACGAGGTAAGAAGAATTCACAATTCATTTGATTCTTATTAAGAAAACCTCATAATGTAAAAATTCCCAAATGTATTATATTAATTGTTAAAATTAACAAAATCAATTAAAAGTTGTAAATTTTTATTCTGTGCTATTTCTCCATGTTAATCCATTACAGTTATTATTAAAATATAATCAACAGGATTAATTTTATCAATTTCATTCTGGAGATTTTTAAAAAAACTATGAATCTATCTAATCTACCTTCTCCTGAATTATTATAAATGTCTATTATCATTACATAATTCTTTGCTGTTCTTAGTCTTATTTTTATTATTTTTTCATTAAAATGTTAAAAACTATATTCTATTCTTACAATACCTTTTTATTAATATTACTCCTGGCGCGACAGGCCTACATGGCCCTTAGCCTACCAGCCGGCTGCTGGCCTCACATCCACATGTGTTAATCACAGAGGTAGATGATAATCAGCCAGTGTAGGGGTGACATGTGGTCAGCATGTCGAGTCCCCCAGCCGTTATAGCTGGTTTTCTCAACCTGGAGCCGCTACTTATTGTAGCTACCCAAATGCATCACGATGCTGGGTGGGCACCGGTCCCATACTGGCCGAAATACCATGAGAAAATGTCTTCCCCCATGGAGACTCGAACCAGCGCAAGTCCCGTAGCTCTGTGCCAAGGCTTCCTGCCTTAACCATTCGGCTACGGCGCGGGACTCTTATTAATACTACCACTTCCAATTGCTGCTTTTCTTTTTCTCTTTGTACTCCACAATATTTCATTACATATTTTTCTAATTCAGTTTATCCCTTTTTATTAATTAAATAAAAATAAAATGTTTTATTTGATTGTCATATTTATTATATAATTCAGTGACAACTGTTATTATTATTATTACATTATAATAAATAAGTCCACCGCAATGGTCTCGAGGTAGTGCACTGCCTTGTCACACAGCAGGCCTGGGTTCGATTCCCAGTCGGGACAAGCTTCCTGAGTGTGGTTTATTTCCTCACCTGTAAGACAAATGCCAGGAAGCTTTGAGGCCCAAAAGGTCCCCAAATATCATCTGGCCATCATCATCAATATCATCCCCGGTGTGGAAAGCAACAGGAAGCTACCACACCTATAATTCCATAGTAAAACAGCAAAGCATAGCATGAAAATGCTATGATTGCAATGAAGGACCTGGCCTAGGACAGAACAGTATAGAATAGAATAATAGGTAAGGTGGTGAGTCTGTTTCATCTTAACTCATAAAAGTTGAGTTCTTTTGGACATGTTTCAACATGCCAGCATATCATCATTAGTTTTGTCCAGACTGTTGAATTTTATGTTCTTGGTTCTGGATGTTGACTCCCACTCCATCTTTTGCTAGACCAAAGAAAGTGCAAATCGAATCCTTTTTCCTGGGAATTTCAAAATTCATGAATCTATCTCTGTTCTTCTGCATGTAGATCTTCTCCCAAATCGTGAGTTTTTATATTTTCTAACTATTTTAATAATTTTTAAAAGATGGAGCAGGAGTCGACATCCAGGGCCGACAACATAAAATTCAACAATCTGGACAAGTTGATGATGATATGCTGGCATACTGAAATATATCCAAAAGAACACATTGTTTTATGAGTAAGATGAAACAGACTCATCTTAAGATTTAAATTAAAATATCTCACCTCACATCCAGTCTTCTAAATTTTAATCTTCTTCTTCCTCTTCCTTCCAAGTATGAGGACAAGGCCTGTTACGATCCTATAGAAAATTTTCCCTCCAGTGTTTCATAGGACGGCCCAGAGATCTTCGTCCTCTTGGTATACAATTATAAACAGCTTTGGGGATCCGATTTGAACTCATTCTTTCAAAATGGTGTTTCCAATTTGGTTGGTACTGTTTAATATATTCCAAAATTGGCGTAGTCTTCAATTCTATTAAGATATCGGTGTTCCTTTTCCGATCCCATCTCGTGTAACCCCTGTTCTGCGCATGAATCTCATTTCATAAGCCGTTATTCTCCTTTCATGTTGTCCATGCTTCTTTTAATCTTAAATTAAACCTCATACTGATTTTTTCTTATAAAAGTTCAACAGACTCATCATATTTATTAACAAGAACCTCATAATGTTACTTCCTATTGTAATTTATTAATTATTATATCATATTTGAAGAGAACAATTTTTGCCTAGACTGAGACTCGAGCCCGGGACCTTTGGCTTGCCGGGCCAAATGCTCTACCAACTGAGCTACCAAGGCGAGTTACGATTTAGATGCAAATTTTTCTCTTATATACGTTGTAATTCCCTCTCACCAAATGCTTTTGAAACCATTGTTTCTATCTTTGCAAATGGCGGCTTCTTAGTTAAGAAGACATTTATTGGGAATTTAACATTACTTTATAAAGCTAGTAAGGCTTCTAATGTTGTTTTTATTATTAATTTAACATTTCTCAATGAAAGATTTCTCTTCAAATATAATTTATCTTTCATTGAGAAATGTTAAATTAATAATAAAAACAAAATTATTATATCAGTTTGTTAAATTCTGGTATCAACGTGGTGCCTCTCAAATACAAGTTTCATTTACTATCTTCACAGCCAACTCTCAGCAATAGTTTCTTTTTACGCCTTTTGCAAAGTATATTTCTGTTTTGCAAAACTTAATTTTCTAAAATTTTGGGTAATATGATTTATGAAATATTACATAAAAAAAGTTATATTAAAAAATCAATCTACTCACCCCACAACCCAGTAAGATAGTGGTGGAGATGATTTCTTGGAACTCTCTCCATCACATGGTGAGCATTCAAACAATACTCCATGTTCCTTAATAGCAATCAATGATTTGTTGATTAAAGACTTGGATATTTCTTGTCCCATTAATTTCTGAAATTCAAACAAAACTAGAGATCTTGGATTCAAATTCTGGTTCAGGCAAAAAATGTTTTTATCAAAAAATAATTTAGGTGATCAACCTAAGTGTATAAATTTACATATAGCATCGTAATAATAGTTTTACAGCTTAAACCTAGTGTTAAAATACCATCATAAAGACTTCTTAAATTAGAAGCTACATAATTACATTGTGAATGATGGTTCACCACTGCAGGATTGTTCTAAATATGCATGCCAGGAAAGCACAAACGCTTAGTGTGCCAGTACGTAAAACTAGATATCTTGAATTCAAATCCCGGTTCAGGCAAAAATTTTTCTCTTTAAAAAAATGAACAGTGGATTGTTGCAAAAAATTAACTCTTTTAAATAAAAATTAGAGTATATGTAAATCAAATATGTTGTTTAAATTTATCATAAGTAATGCTACGAGTGATTTCCAATCTATATAGAGAATTTTGAAATCAAGAGTGGCATTTGTTAGGACTATTTAACCCATTCTCCTCAAAAGACGAGGTAGACTCGCCAACAATTAAATGACCTTCAACTCAAAAGACGAGGTACACTCGCTTAAATCTGCTGTTACATATTTTGCAATATTTCATACATCCCTTGGCAGGGTAACATTTTGTTAACATTTATGAATATTAGAAAAATGCGTTTTGGTCTTCAACTTATTGTGATCTCAAGTACCGTTATCTTTTGTTTGTTTTTACTGTCTGAAAACAGACAATATAATTTACGCTAACTTAAATCCGATTTCTGGGAAATGCATTGAGCTTTTAAACCTGAAGTGAATGGGTTAATGAATAAAATTAAGCTGTTTACTCACAAATCATTATATAACTATAGTTATTTTAAAATATTTATATATTTAATGTAAAACGGCAATGTTTGAAAACAAATAAATGAATGGTACACTTCATTTGCTTCTTTTGTTCATCACTGCAGATCATAATATTATTTATTGCCAAAGGATTGCAATGTTGTAGGAATGCACTCTAGTGGAGAAATTTATAACCAACAATATAGGTATTAATTAATTAATTTCTGATGACCTATGATATAAATATGTCAATTATATTTTTCTGCAACGTCATTTCCTGGAAAATAATTTGTTTAAGAAAGTGCAAACAGTGGTGTTACGCGGGTGCGTCTGTTAAGCCCCTGCGTAATGATAGCGTTAAGTTCCCTATTGTTTAAGTGGTCTTTGGCCCGAGCGGTTGGCCTTGGTTTTGGAGGAAGAGTTCTACAATTAAACATATTAAATCACAGTAAACGAAAAATTAACATATTTTATTAGAATAAATTCAAACATAAAGAGATATTGAAACCATAACATATAAAAAAGTTATTTAAACCAGCTGAAATCGCCACATTGTCAAACGTAAAAATATTCAACTTTGTTCGTTATCTTAAGTTTCTAGGACCATTTGGTCCCTTATTTAAAGTCTAAGTCTGAAAATGACCAGAAATGAAAGAAAGTTTTCATATTACCCATGTAGTTGCCACCGGCCCGCTGGGCCCCGCTGGGGGGGACCGCAATCGGTCCCGCTGCCGTTCTCTTAGAATACATATTTTTTTTTTTTCTCAAACCAAGTTGGATAATGCACATCCTCCCTTCTTAATCTGAACTGTTGTTACTACTGATTTCTTGCAATGTTAAAATCGTTTCTACCCTCCGTGTTGGCATAACTCCTGGGTAATTGATCCTATCCTTCGTTGACATACTACGTGCCTTTATCTGGACTGCTTCCACGTTATCTTTTCACGAACTAGCCTACTACTTATCCCGGAACTTAAATGAGTCCTAATTGCTGAAAATGAGATTATGGTCTTCCGTTATCTTTCCTTTTATTTATAAACATAAGTCTTATTTCTGGTAGTTCGCTCTTATTTCGTTATTATTATTATTATTGTTATGGTTTATTAATTTACCATGAATTATTATTATTATTATTCTTATTATTATTGTTCTTATTATTATTGTTCTTATTATTATTAGTTATTATTAATTCTCTGTGAATTATTATTATTATTATTATTATTAATTTTCTTCTTCTTCTTCTTCCTTCCAAGTATTAGGCCAAGGCCTGTTACGATCCTATAGAAAATTTTCCCTCCAGCGTTTCATAGGACGGCCCAGTGATCTTCGTCCTCTTGGTATATAATTATAAACAGCTTTGGGGATCCGATTTGAACTCATTCTTTCAAGATGGTGTTTCCAATTTAGTTGGTACTGTTTAATATATTCCAAAATTGGTGTAGTCTTCAATTCTTTTAAGATATCGGTGTTCCTTTTCCGATCCCATCTGGTGTAACCCGCTGTTCTGCGCATGAATCTCATTTCACAAGCCGTTATTCTGCTTTCATGTTGTTTTCTTAGTGTCCATGCTTCACTACCATAGGTCAACACTGGTCTAGCCAAAGTGTTATATTAACGTAATCTGGTGTTTTTTTGTACAAGGGATGGTTTCATAACTTGATTAATAATTCCTAAACTTTTATTATAACTAGTAACTTTTTCAGGGATATCCTTTTCATCCCAGATAGAGAGATAATATCCAAGATATTTAAATTGATTAGATCTCTCTAAAATTTTATTCTGGATACAGATTTTACTTTGTATGGGGTCCTTCCCATGAAATGCCATAATTTTAGTTTTGTTAATTGATATTTCCATATTAAATTTGGCACCTATTTTTTGTAAATTATAAATTGATCGTTGCAAATCATTTTCGGAAAGTGCCAGAAGAGCTAAATCGTCTGCAAAAAGAATAGCATCGAGTTTGAGGTTCCTATTGATGGGTATATATCCTCGTTGTGTTTTCCTCCATTCATTTATTAATTTATTCATGTATATAATGAAAAGCACCGGTGAAAGTCCACATCCCTGTCTTACTCCAGTGTTGATCTTTTCCCAAGAAGATAATTTGCCATCTTTGTTTAACAGAGATTTCATTATCTTTATAGATGTTGAAGATATTAGTAATATATTGTTGTGGAACGTTATCATCAGCTAAAATTTGTAGTAATATATTTCTGTCTACTTTGTCAAAAGCCTTTATGAAGTCAACGAAGGCGATATGAGTTTCTATATTGAATTCCTTGTGCTTTTCTAATAGTAGTTTTAGAGTAAAGAATCCATCTGTACAAGATCTACCCTTTCTGAATCCATTCTGCTCTTCTCCAATTATATTTTCATAAATTTTCCTCAATTTATTCTTAACAATATTAGCATAAATTTTATATCCAGAGTTCAACAAGCTAATTCCACGATAGTTATCTTTGATTTGGCGACTTCCTTTTTTGAAGATTGGTATTACAATGGATTTGTTCCAGCTTTGTGGTGGTTCTTGTCCTTCCCATATCATATTAAGGAGAATAAGAAATCTGTCTAATTATTAATTTTCTGTGAATTATTATTAGTATTATTATTATTATTATTATTATTATTATTATTATTATTATTATTATTATTATTATTATTGTTAGTTATAAATTTACTGTGTTTTATTATTATCATTATACCTTATCAATACTGGTAATTTGATTTTATTTTTATTATTATGATCGTTAAGGTTTATTGTTATTACTGATGTCATTTTTATTATTATTAACATAGTTATTGTCATTATCATTGTGGTTTATTAAATTACCGTGAATTATTATTATATATTTTTTTTTATTAAGTTTCAGGATCTTCATTAATATTAACAGTTTGTTATCCCAGGGTATCCTATTAATCACACGAGGATATCATAACTAATCTCTAGCATCCTATCCGTACTCAGCTTGAGGGTTATTCGTCGATGTTTGTTTGTCAAGTACCCTAATTTTCACCCCAAAAAAAAACCATGATACAGCCGAAAAGGAAACATTTCTGGGAATAAGTCTATCCGTCTTTATCACTTCTGTAAGCATCAGTCTACACTTCTGTAAGCATCAGTCTATCCTTATTTTAACACTTCTGTAAGCATCAGTCTATCCTTATTTTAACACTTCTGTAAGCATCAGTCTATCCTTCTTTTATCCTGTTCGAGCTCTCTCTTATTTATTTCAGAATTTCCATTCCTTTGCTTCCGAAACCTAAATCTGAATTACGGATCAAGCGAGTCCTCCCTTAATTGCGCTAGCCTCCTTGATTTTACTTTTGATTTACTTGACTCATGATTTAGAAACGTCTCACATTGTAGTCGAAATTTTCACAGAATGCGCCCGCCGGCATTGTTGTAAATCTCTCAACACCGCATGAGAGGTTAATAAAAAAAATTATTTTAAGTTATTATTTAACCTGACGTTCGGTCGTCTTCCTTTCTATGAGTCTCGAATTGGAAATCCCTCAGTAATGTTATTTCCCTTAGGGAGGTGTGTGGTGTCTGCTTTGTTATTATTGCGCTAATCTCAATTCCCGCTTTTGATCGAGTTCTCTCTAATTTATCCGAAGTTTCCATGCCCCTTTTCCATACTCTCTGTTTTCGAAACTAGAATCTACATTCCTCATTAGTTGAGTTCATCTTTTGATTGTGCTAATTCCCTATTCCCCTCTGTTCGATGTCTCTCTAAGTTTTAAGTTTCCATGCCCCTTTTCCATTCTGTATTTTACTAAAATGCCACTTTATTTTCTGTTAATGTCATGGGACTTTATTTAAAGTACGTTTTCTGATGTCAAAAAAAAATAATATTTATTTCCCTGTAAATGCACATAGTATAAATTTGTTCATATTCCTCATACAGTTGGTGTGGAATTCTTATCTATGTGGATAATCTAAACTTTCACCCAAAATAAACACATTCCAGAATCAGCTGAAAGTTTACAGCTATTTGACCTCCTAAATGACATCAGTCTTCTGCATGTATATGAAGGTCGTGTTTCAATTTAATATAGTTCTCAAGATGGCGATTTTTCAATTTTCCACGCTGGTGAGTTCATATTTATTATTCAGAAAACTTCTATTTTCTTGAACGTTCCCTAATATTATTATTATTTGTCATCCAATCTCTTCCATTATCTCGCATTATGAATGTATGATCTGTACCCGAACTTCGTGTGATGATTATTATTTTATTGTGTGTTTTATTATTATTAATTTTAAATTACTCAGTTAGTAGTTTTTTCTGTTTTATGTTTACCTCTCGATTTTTAACTGAAAACGTTCCTAAATATAATACGGTGCTCGCCATTACCATAAAAATCCCAGAATACATTTCCAGCGGCAAATCGGTATTATTTGCCCCATGCCCTGCCTTGTCAATGTCGCACGGTAGGCGGTTGTGGGGCTTAAAATTTCTGTGATATATTTAGTATGATTATTCATTTCTACTAGCATAGTGGTTAAAACACTGCGCTACAAGCCGAAAAGTCGGGGGTTCAAGTCCCGGTGTGTTTTAGGATTTTTAACCTAATCTGAACCTTCTGGCGGCACTATGGCCCTGGGGTCGATTCAGCCTCTAACTGAAATGAGTACCAGACTCTTGTTCTGGGGAAAGGGCGCCCGTCACGCAGGGCTGATAACCCGGCTGACATTAAGTGCTGATTGTCTAAAAAATATTGGGAGCCCTAACATTTCCGTTACCTCAAGATCTCCGGTAGGGGAATATGTTACTTTAAATGTTACTTCATTTTTCACGGTTATTACTCTATTTCCAAATCCTCTGATTTTTAGGTTTTCCGACTCCCTAACTATTTTCCTGCTAGTTTTCGGCTATTCTTTTTTGTAATTAAATTTTTATAGTCTTATTAATAGAATAATCGTTAATTTATTTTCCAAATATAAATCATTCATTTTTTTGCAAGTTATGATGCGGTTCCTTGAGCCTTACGTGGGCCAAGATTAATTACCTAACTAGCATTGGTGCAAAGGTCCCAGCGTGGATGCACGAGTTGTTACATGGAGACTTAAATATTAATCGATTTATTTTTCTTGTATTTATGTCAATAATAATTCTTGATTATTAGCCCGAATATAAGTAGAATTTTATTTGATTGAGATGGGTAGGTTTAGTTTCCTACGGGATGGCCGTAATGTTTAATATAGACTCCGTTAGATGGCTCTGTTGCCAATTGGGAAAAAACTATACGTCGGCCACTTCCATTTTTTCCTAACAAAACAAGCTACCTAGTTAATAAACCATTAATTAATTTTCCGTATCCTATCTCTATCCATGATTCAGTAAGATATCCAAGATCGTGTTTTACGTGAATATATAAAAAAAATGAATGTTTACATAGTACAAAACGTATTTAGTGCATTAGTGGCGTAAGTATAAGAGGTGTCCGCCATCTTGTTTGCTTATATTTATTACCCTTTCTAAAATATGAAAAAAAAATTTCACTATGACAAAAAAAATCCCAATCTAGTGGCGTGTAAAGCAACCTATGATCCCTTGGGCTTATCTCTCGTGGTGATGCTTTCAGAAATGATTTATGTGTACATATGATCGTGCCACGTCTTACCGATAGACGAAATAATAAAATATTGTCATTATACACGTACAACATTGGATGAGATATTGCCTAAATTAACACACAATAAACAAAAAAAACTAAATCACTTTCATTACAACCTCTACAAATATTCAAAAAAGAAATATCATAACCTAGGTTAACAAAAAAAAAATATCCTCTGACTGAAACAACACCAAATTAATTCATAAACCTTATATGTTTCTTCAAAATGAACATAACATATAACAGAGCCTAGAAAAAAAAGGAAAACAAATTAATGTACATATAAATGTCTGCCTATTAAAAAAATAACACCTAAAAAAATTATCAACAACACCAAAATTGTCGTATATATCCAAAAGTTTACCCATTGTAAAAAAAAGCCTTAATTATGCCTAGAAAAATAAAACATTTGTTGAAAAAACATCAATACCTAAAATATAACCTAAAAACAGCGATATATTCAAACTTTACCCATTGTCCATAAACATCCTAAAATTAGATCCAAAAAAAACAAAATAAAATAACCTAAAGCCAGTTAAATAATAATAATGTCCCAAAGTTGAAGATTTTCTGGTTTCTCTCTGTTTTAAAAGACATAGTTTATTCATTAGTACCGATGTGACTCCGATTGAAAGAAAAAAAACATATAGATTTTTACTGTGTACGAATTGAAGGTTAATTTTGTGGTCTAAGGTTCGTTTCTTTATCCGTGAAAATAATAATAGAACATTGTTTTCACGAATATACCACCGCCAGTCACCAGAATGTTACGCGGGCGCGTCTGTTAAGCCCCTGCGTAATGATAGCGTTAAGTTCCCTATTGTTTAAGTGGTCTTTGGCCCGAGCGGTTGGCCTTGGTTTTGGAGGAAGAGTTCCACAATTAAACATGTTAAAACACAGTAAACGAAAAATTAACATAATTTATTAGAATAAATTCAAACATAAAGAGATATTGAAACCATAACATATAAAAAAGTTATTTAAAACAGCTGAAATCGCCACATTGTCAAACGTAAAAATATTCAACTTTGTTCGTTATCTTAAGTTTCTAGGACCATTTGGTCCCTTATTTAAATTCTAAGTCTGAAAATGACCAAAAATGAAAGAAAGTTTTCATATTACCCATGTAGTTGCCACCGGCCCGCTGGGCCCCGCTGGGGGGGACCGCAATCGGTCCCGCTGCCGTTCTGCCTTTTTCACTCAAAAATCCCGGCTTTTATATGATTATCTTCACCTTTCACCATCCCCTAAAGCTAATGGAAGCCCTATTTCTTGCCCCATCTGTAGTAATATTCCTAGTATCTTCATGGCCAAGTTGTATAATGTGTTTTTAACTTCTTCCCTAATGTGTTTGGGTTATATAAGGTTTCGTAAGAATTTCCTATTTGGTTGAAACTAATAAGTTGTTTTTGATATTATATAAGATTTCGTAAGTGTGACTTCATTATTTGACAAATATATTGATGTGGAAAGTTATTTTATATTATTTTTTCCTTAGTTTTTTTTATCTATAAAACACTTATGTATATTTGGATGGAGATTTCAATCCGCATTTAAAGGGTGAATATTTATGCCCTATTTTTTGGTATAATACACATGTATATGTGTCTATTCTTTATCGGCTTTTTTTATAGTATTTTATTATTATTACAGTTAGGCCCTAATGTTTTATAATAAAGTGGTTTCTTTTTTTTTGTGGTATAATCAATTGTTACAAATGTTTTTATATTATCTCTCGTATGTGCTTTATGCTGACATTCATGCACTATATATTCAATCTGGTAGCCATATTTCTTACAGAGTCAGTCACTGCAAAATAATGCCCCCTATGACCTATTCAGAATGTTAAAAAGGAGGTGCTTTCTTTATTATGATAAACTTTAGTTGGTAAATTCTAGGCGAAACACGACTGTGATTGGTTGTAAATCATTGAAATGTGATTGGTCATTGACTCCCATTTGGGGCATGAGTTAAATAGTCGGAGAAAACTTTTTCTAAAAATCTCACCTCATAATTTCATACTTTTCACAAGACCATGGTTTCAGATTACATCTTGTCCATCATCAATCACAACTCCGACTGATGAAATTCTTCGACCGTCAACTTCTCTATTATCAACATCTTTATGAAGTGAGTTTTTCAAAGAAATTTCTCTGATAAATTAAAATGATTATTACCTCATAATGTATATTTCCCAACATTAATTTTAAATATAAAATGTGGTGTTGATGTTTTTATAATTAATTTAACACTTCTCACTGAAGGATAAATTATATCTGAAGAGAAAAATTATACGCTCAGACTGGGATTTGAACCCAGAAGCTTTGGTTTTCTAGGCCAATGCTCTACCAATGAGCTACCCGAGAAACTCCAATCTAAATGCAAATTTTTGTCTTATACACTGTTAATTCATGATCGCCAAATTTGCTCGATCATGCAAATAACGGCTTCTTGTTTAAGAAGACATTTATTGGGAATTTAAACACTACTTTATAAAGTCAATAGGGCTTCTTTTGATGTTTTTATTATTAATTTAACACTTCTCACTGAAGGATAAATTATATTTGAAGAGAATTATATGCTCAGATTGGGGTTTGAACCTAGGACATTTGGCTTTCTAGGCCAAAGCTCTACCACTGAGCTACCTGAGAAACTCCAATCTAAATGAAAATTTTTCTCTTATACACTGTTAATTCCCAATTGCCGAATGCTATGAGCATTTGCTCGATCACACAAATGGCGGCTTCTTGTTTAAGAAGACATTTATTGGGAATTTAAGCACTACTTTATAAAGCCAGTAGGGCTTCTTTTGATGTTTCTATTATTAATTTAACTGAAGGAGCCTATTCCACAAAATTCTAACAAATATATTAGTAAGCAGACTTACTCCCTATATTGATGACATTCTAGGAGATCATCAATGCGCATTTAGAAGAAACAGGTCTACAACAGATCAGATTTTTAGTATAAGACAGATTTTAGAAAAGAAATGGGAATATAATGGTACTGTACATCAACTATATGTAGACTTCAAAAAAGCATATGATTCAATTAAGAGGGAGAAGTTATATAGTATCCTGCTGGAGTTCGGAATTCCTAAAAAGTTAGTTAGACTTATACGAATGTGTCTAAATGGCTCAACGAGTAGGGTGCGTGTAGGCAAACAGTTTTCAGACACTTTTGAAATCCAGAATGGGTTGAAGCAAGGAGATGCACTATCTCCTCTACTATTTAATTTTGTACTAGAGCATGCCATTAAATCTTTAGAGAATGAGGAAGGCTTACAACTGAATGGTATTAATAAGCTGTTAGTTTATGCTGATGATGTAGTACTACTGGCTGATAGCGAGGAGATACTGAAGGCCAACATGCACACACTATTGAGTAACACTAAGAAATTAGGACTGGAAGTAAATATCAGTAAAACTAAATATATGGTCACACGTAGAAATACATTATATAATGGAAATGGACAGCTAACGACAAATGAGGGAAATTTTGAGGAATTGGCTGAATTCAAATACCTAGGAACAATAATCACAAATAGGAATGAGATGCACAAAGAAATTAAACATAGGCTCAATTCTGGAAATGCATGCTATTATGCATTGCAGAGACTTTTGATGTCCCAACTCCTTTCAAAAAACGTTAAGCTGAAAATATATAAAACTATTATTCTACCAGTTATATTATATGGGTGCGAAACATGGACTCTTACTTTAAGGGAGGAAAGGAGATTACGAGTATTTGAGAATAAAGTTCTTAGGAAAATTTTTGGACCAAAGAGAGATGAACAGACAGGTGAATGGAGAAGACTACATAACAATGAACTACATGGTCTTTATAGGAAGCCAGATATAATAAGAACAGTTAAGTCCCGTAGACTGCGATGGGCAGGACATGTTGCGCGTATGGGGAATGAAAGACGTGCATGGAAACTTCTTGTAGGAAAGCCAGAAGGAAAACGCCCAGTTGGTAGACCAAGAATGAGGTGGGAGAACAACATTAACTATGATTTGAGGGAAGTAGATTATACAGGG
This sequence comes from Diploptera punctata, assembly GCA_030220185.1. Lineage (NCBI taxonomy): Eukaryota > Metazoa > Arthropoda > Insecta > Blattodea > Blaberidae > Diploptera > Diploptera punctata. The sequence goes on along the minus strand of JASPKZ010008033.1, from coordinate 488,008 downwards.
AATGACTGGAAAGCATTAGCTCAGGATAGGGATGTATGGAGAGCTTATGTCCGTGCGGCCATGAACCTACGGGTTCGATAGTGCCAGTGAGTAAGTAAGTAAGTAAGTAAGTAAGAAGGAGCCTATTCCTGAAACCACAGTCTAATGATATAAAGAAGGTAGTGTATGAGGTGAGATTTTTGACCCGCTTTAATTTTATTAAGAAAATTTTCTCTTTATTTATGAATATTTACCTTGAATCGAACAGCATTATGCAGAAGATGATGAATTATTTGACAGCTACGTCTAAAATTGTGGAGTATTTCACGTAGCCTTTCTGAATGCACTTGCTCACGATTGATAGGTGGACACAATAACACTCCTTCAGTGAAATCCAGATGTACATAATGGAAAAGTGTATTTGATTCACCAGCAGTTATTCTAAAACAAAAAGTAATGCAACTAGTGTTCAATGATGTAGTCAATTTATTATTAGTTACCCTACTCCTACCCCTCCTTTAGCCACATCCCACTCATCATCATCATCATCTGCCTTTCAAGTATTAGGCCCAGTGGCCCGTTACGGTCTCCCGCCATCTCCGAAAAGGTCGACCCATAGATCTTCTGCCTCGAGGAATGTAGTGAAGAATTTGTTTTGGTATTCTGTGACGATCCATGCGCTGAATATGGGCTAGCCAATTGTTTCTATATTCTTGGAGGTATTCAGATATAGGTACGATGTTTAACTCTCAGGCTGTTGTTGAATTTCTTTGGTGGTCTAGAAGGCTATAACCTGCAGTTCGTCGCAGATATTTCATCTCCGTGGCTGTAATATGACGGTCATCATGAGTTCTGATGGTCCAAGCTTCACTGCCATAACAGATTATGGGTCTAGCGAGAACTTACAGATTTTCATTCTTGTGTGTCTCTGCACTTCTGATGGTTTAAAAACTTGGTTGATAATTCTTAAAGCTTTATTATAGTTTTGTATTTTAAAGGATATATCACATTCCTCATTATAAGTTAGATTATATCCTAAGTATTTAAATGAATTTACTTGCTCTAATATTGAATTCTGAATACAAATTTTACTTCTTACTGGGAATTTCCCTTGAAAGGCCATAACTTTAGATTTTGTTGTTAATATTTCCATGTTAAATCGTTGGGCTATTATATTAAGATGATGAGTGGAATATTGTAATTCATCTTCATTATTGCCGAAAAGAGCCTGATCATCTGCACATAAGAGTGTGTCTAAAATTGTGTGTCTTGAGAGAGGAATATTACCATGAACTGTCAATCCAGTGTCTGATGATAGCATCCACATCCCACTGGTTAATGTAAATGTGCCACAAGTATATTAACAGTGATTATTGGATTTTCCAACATGCTCAACTATTTACTTAACCAAATACTTAATTATACAAGGTATAAATAATAATGACAATAATAATGATTATTAATATTATTATTATTATTGCCTCCCAAAAATGGGCATACCAATCCAAAATACACATGCATATTCACTAAATTTTGCACATGACCAGGTATTAATAGCACAAGACCACGATGACATAGAATATATGGCTAAAAAACTAAAAGAAGAATATGAAAAATGGGGACTTTATATAAACATTGAGAAAACTAAATATCTGTGTATAAGAGAAGAAATGGATAATATAAATTTCAACAATGGAGAAGAACTAAAACCTAGTATTGAATGCACTTATTTAGGAACAAAATTAGACCATTCAGGTGATAACACAGTGGAAATTAAAAATAGAATCGCACAAATAAAACAAGCAATAAATGCTTTAAACTCTGTTTGGTGGAGCAAAAATATTACAAAAAATAGAAAATTATAAATATATCAAACCATAACTCAGAGCATATTAACATATGGTGCTGAAGTCTGGCAAATTATTACCAGGGAAATGAAAAGAATTTTAAGTACAGAAATGGATGTTTTAAGAAGATCAGCTGGAAAATCTAGAATGGATAGAATACGAAATAAAGAAATAAGGGAAATTATGGGTGTACAAGAGGAGCCAGACATCATAGACATTACAGAAAAGAAAAGATTACAGTGGTATGGCCATGTCAAAAGAATGCCAGAGCAAAGATTGCCTAAAATTGTTATGGAATGGATCCCAATAGAAAGGAGGAAGACCGAAGAAAACTTGGATAGAAGGGGTACAAGCAGCTATGAATATCAGAGGATTGGAGGAAGATCAATGGATGGACAAAGAGGAATGGCATTTAGTTTCCGGAAGATGGCAGCTGCTGCCATGATACCGGAAGATGATGATGATGATGGATTGCCTCCCAAAGTCTGACCTCGAATCCACATCGTGGAAGGTGGTAAACATGTTTCAGGTTTCTTGTTGGACCTGCACATCGACCTGATGTACATCAACCTGATGCACATCAGCTCAATGTGTATCATCCTGACAAGTATACCTGAAATGAGCGAGCTAAAGGGGCTCCAGTGAAGCCACGGCAGGCCTAACAAGTTGGTGGTGGATGATGAAATGCTTTCAAAAAACAAATAGGCCTTGGACATCAATGAGTAAACAAAGACAGACAAGCGAAGAAAATGGTATATGGAATCGACCTTCAAAAAGAAGGATATGATAAGAGGATTATTATTATTATTATTAAGAATTAAATTAATATTTTTATTTCCTCACCTCATATCCTTTATACTTTTAGACTGCAGTTTCGGAGCTATATCTCCATCCTCAGTAGCCTCTCATCGACCGGTGTATGTCGTTTCTTGACGGTCGATGAGAGGCTACTGAGAATGGAGATATAGCTCCAAAACTGCAGTCTAGAAGTATAAAGGATATGAGGTAAGGTAATAAAAATATGAATTTAATTCTTAAATTAAACATCACAGTGTTTTTTCCCCTGTGAAAGTTAAATTATTATTATTATTATTATTATTATTATTATTATTATTAATATTATTATTATATTTTATTCATTCTGGCAGAGTTAAGGCCACTCTACCAGCACAAATGTACAAAATACAGGTTAAAGTGATACATATACAAATTAATAATAAATTATGAAAATAATTAGTATTATGAAACCATCTCTAGTACAAAAGAACACAAAATTATGACTTTATAATGTTCTTGCAAGATCAGTAATAAGATATGGTAGTGAAGCATAGACAACACAAAAAATATGCTGAATAAAAGCAAATGAGATGTGATTTATGCACTGTACAGCAGGCTACGCAAAGTGGGACCATAAAATAAATGAAATTATGAAAGAGTTGAGTGTAGAACCCATTATACATCAAATTACAAAACTACCAGAACAACTGGAAAGTCCATCTTCAATGAATGCCACCTCACAGAATTCCAAAAACTATGCTTTGGTATTATCCTCAAGGCAAAAGATTGCTGGGACATCCAAAAAAGCACTGGATTTGAGACTGTAACAGGCCACATGGCCTAATACTTGCATGGACAATGATGGTGGTGATGGTGGTGATAAAAATAATTAATATGATACAAAAAAATACAGCCCTTCATTTTATTTATTTAACATAGTACTAATAATGATAGTGATGATGATAATAATAATCATAATAATAATAAAATTAGATTCCAGATACCCTTTACAATAATCAAATACTAAACTGTATAGAAAACAACATCCATAGTAATTCTGCATGAAGGCAGGTCCTTCACTGCAATCATAGCATTTTCATGCTATGCTTGCAGCTTTACTAGGGAATTGTAGGTGTGGTAGCTTCCCGTTGCTTTCCACACCGGTGAAGGATGATAATGATAAGGATGATAATGATGATGGCCGTATGATTTTGGGGACCATTTGGGCCTTAAAGTTTTTCCTGACATTTGTCTTACAGGTGAGGAAAAACCCCGATAAAAACCTCATCCAGAAAAACTGCCCCGACCGGGGATCGAACCCGGGCCCGCTGCGTGACAAGGCAGCACACTACCTCGAGACCACAGCGGTGGACAGAAAACAACAAATACAGAAAAATTCAACTCCTACAATCTTGGTGAAATAATTCAGGAAAATATAATGAATGCTATAACAAATAAAAATAACAGCATACCAGCTCAATCAAAATATTTACATTAAAATATAAATACATTACAATACTGTCAATAAACCAGAATGTCTCTAAAGAGTAGAAACGCTACTTCAAAAGGAAAGTATATATTGAAAATATAGTAAAAATAGAAGGGAAAAATGTAGTAGTAGTATTCAAAATGTTCTGAAGCTCTTGATTTGTCATCATTCGCTTGTGGGCTTCCCAATAATATTCAGCAATTTGGAATGGTGTTCCAACTATTTTCTGAAGATCAGCGTAGAACGTCAAGTGATCCTTGTTCATTATTGTATTTGTGTCCTTGCATACTATGCAGTGTGGAGAGTCTAGTAGCTTAATTCTATGCAGATGTGCTGCCAAGCAATCATGACCAGTTTCAATACGAAATGATGCAACTGCAATTGATTGGGGGCTGTTTGGTATTGTATCTGGTTCTAGTAGTGTCTTCCATATCTTGGTTTCACATTGGATTTTGTTTTGTTCGGCTATATGGGACTTTATTTTCATTTTGGTGTAGAGTTGTACTGATTTGTAAGATTGGTAATTGATCTTACTCTGTTGGATGAGTGTACCTTTTTTTGCAAGCATATCAGCCTTCTCATTACCTTCCCATAATGTGCTGGAATCCATTGTAGAACAACATTTCTGTTTGGATTTTTCAACATCCTGATGCAATTTTTGGCTTCTATTATTCTATGGTCTTGGATGGTCTGGTTGTGTGTTAGTGCCATTATGGCTGAGTTAGAGTCAGAAAGTATTAAAAATCATCGGAGAACATATTGTTTAAATAACTCACCTCATAGGATTCATGCTTCCATGATATCGCAATTTCAAACATAATCATGTTCATCGTCAGCCATAACTCCGACTGTTGAAATTCTTCGGCCGTCAACTATTCTATTGTCGCCATCTTCAGTGCTGCTATCTATGGTTGAATTTATGAAATTCGGACAAAAGAACATTTCAGAAATATTAAAAATTGTGAAATTGAAAAATCTGCAATTGCTGCACATAGTTTATTAGAACATCATAAAATTGGAAGAGAAGCTAAACTTTTAAAACAAGTAGAGAAACCTTTGGAATTGACAGTTTGGGAAAAAATATACATTCAGAAAAACAAAAATAGATCAATGAATTTTGATATCCCTAACGAAATTACATTGATTTCGAAGTTCATAAATTCAACCATAGATAGCAGCACTGAAGATGGCGACAATAGAATAGTTGACGGCCGAAGAATTTCAACAGTCGGAGTTATGGCTGACGATGAACATGATTATGTTTGAAATCGCGATATCATGGAAGCATGAATCCTATGAGGTGAGTTATTTAAACAATATGTTCTCCGATGATTTTTAATGATTATACCTCATAATGTTTACTTCCCAACATTAATTAAATATCAGAAAGTATTACAGCATTTTAGAAGGAATTGATATGAAGAAACAATTGTTGTAGGGCTGTAAGTATTGCTTGTAGTTCACCGTCATCATGTGTTGTATATTTCCGAAGAGAGATGTAAAATGAGAAGAGTTTACATGTTATTCCTGCTCCTGCTTCTCTAATCATTAGCGACCCGTCTGTATAGACATGAAGCCACATTTGTTCTGGATATCTAATGTTGATTGTTTCTAATGCTAATTGTTTCATTACTATTGAGTTTGTAGTTTTTTTGTTGATCTCTTCTGTCAGGTTTAATAAATAGTTGATGAAGGGAAAAATGTTAGATACTCAAGTCATAGGTGAAAAACACAAACTCAGAAAAAATCAAATTAAAAAATACAGAATATTTATAAGTATTCTTATTAGAAAATGAAGATTTAAAACGGATGTTTCAACGGATAGTAAGTGAATTTCTTGAATTTAATTTTTTCTTCTGTTTCTTTTATAAGTGTGTTTTCATTAATTAATTTTTGTCTTTTAAATTTATTTATTTTCTTGTATACCATACTTTCTTCAAAACCGTTTTTTGTTGCAACATTAATTATGTATTATTTTTCTTTTTCATAATTTTCTTTGGTTATAGGTTTATTTACTAATCTATGTGTCAAACTACTGAACACTACCTCTTCGTGAGCAAAATGGATCTTAAGTACACTGCATGGTCATACAAGGGCATCATTTGCAATTAAAAAATTAAATGTAATAATAAATTATTTAATTATACATGAAATTCCAACAGAAGAATAAAACCAAAGAATATTTTTACATTTGAAGAGAAAAATTATATGGGTTCAAACCCCGGTCTGAGCATATAATTTTTCTCTTACTTACTTACTTACTTACTCACTGGCACTATCAAACCCGTAGGTTCATGGCCGCATGGACATATGCTCTCCATACATCCCTATCCTGAGCTAATGCTTTCCAATCATTCCCTGTATAATATACTTCCCTCAAATCATAGTTAATGTTATTTTCCCACCTCATTCTTGGTCTACCAACTGGGCGTCTTCCCTCTGGCTTTCCTACAAGAAGCTTCCATGCAAGTCTTTCATTCCCCATACGTGCAACATGTCCTGCCCATCGCAGTCTACGAGACTTAACTGTTCTTATTATATCTGGCTTCCTATAAAGACCATGTAGTTCATTGTTATGTAGTCTTCTCCATTCACCTGTCTGTTCATATCTCTTTGGTCCAAAAATTTTCCTAAGTACTTTATTCTCAAATACTTGTAATCTCCTTTCCTCCCTTAAAGTAAGAGTCCATGTTTCGCACCCATATAATATAACTGGTAGAATAATAGTTTTATATATTTTCAGTTTAACGTTTTTTTGAAAGGAGTTGGGACATCAAAAGTCTCTGCAATGCATAATAGCACGCATTTCCAGAATTGAGCCTATGTTTAATTTCTTTGTGCATCTCATTCCTATTTGTGATTATTGTTCCTAGGTATTTGAATTCAGCCACTTCCTCAAAATTTCCCTCATTTTTCATTAGCTGTCCATTTCCATTATATAATGAATTTCTACGTGTGGCCATATATTTAGTTTTATTGATATTTACTTCCAGTCCTAATTTCTTAGTGTTACTCAATAGTGTGTGCGTGTTGTCCTTTAGTATCTCCTCGCTATCGGCCAATAATACTACATCATCAGCATAAACTAACAGCTTATTAATACCATTGAGTTGTAAGCCTTCCTCATTCTCTAAAGAGTTAATGGCATGCTCTAGTACAAAATTAAATAGTAGAGGAGATATAGTGCATCCAACCCATTCTGGATTTCAAAAGTGTCCGAAAACTGTTTGCCTACACGCACCCTACTCTTTGTGCCATTTAGACACATTCGTATAAGTCTAACTAACTTTTTAGGAATTCCGAACTCCAGCAGGATACTATATAACTTCTCCCTCTTAATTGAATCATATGCTTTTTTGAAGTCTACATATAGTTGATGTACAGTACCATTATATTCCCATTTCTTTTCTAAAATCTGTCTTATACTAAAAATCTGATCTGTTGTAGACCTGTTTCTTCTAAATGCACATTGATGATCTCCTAGAATGTCATCAATATAGGGACTAAGTCTGCTTACTAATATATTTGTTAGAATTTTGTACGAAGTTGAAAGTAATGAGATGCCCCTGTAGTTGTTGCAATCAGTTTTATCTCCTTTCTTATAAATTGGTACGATAATTGATTCCTTCCATTCATCTGGAATAGCTTCTTTTTCTCAAATCATACTATGCAACCAGCGTATCTTGTCCATCAATTTTTCTCCCCCTGATTTTATCAGTTCTGCTGGGATCTCATCTGAACCTGATGCTTTATACATCTTCAATTTTTCAATCGCCATTTCAACCTCTAATGCACTTGGCTCTGCGACTAGCATTTCTGCTGTCTGTAAATTATCCTCCTCAATGTCCTGTTCTGTATGTACATTTAATAGCTGATTAAAGTAACTTTTCCATCTATTTAATATACTCCTGGAATCTGCAATCATATCCCCATTTTCATTCCGAATTATGTTTGTTCTAGCCTGAAACCCTTTCTTCTCTATACTAATTCCCTGATATAATTCTCTAATGTTCCTATTTTTTGCATTCATTTCAAGATCATTAATCTTCTCTCTCAAATATTCCCTCTTTTTACTCTTTAGTAACTTGGTGGTTTCCCGTCTAATACTACCCAATTGCTCTAAATTTACCTCATTTGGCTCGTGTAACCATTTCATTTTTGCTAGCTTTCTTTTCTTTACAATGTCGGCACATTCCTCATCAAACCATTTCTTGTTTTGCCTCTTTTTTAAACAACCAATGCTTTCTGATGCTGACAATTTAATAGTATCTCTTATAGCCTCCCATTCATTATTTATATCAGTTTCTTCTTCGTTTGCCACATTGCCATCTGAAGATTCCAGTACTTCAAATCTATTAGCAATTTTGATTTGGTATTCTTGCCGCATTTCATCATTTTTCAAGTTTTTTAATTCAAATTTTACAGAATCATCTTTAGCGTTTGTTCCTCTCATAAGCGATAGCCGTTGTCTGATTTTCACTCTGACCAGATTATGATCCGAATTGCAGTCTGTCCCTCTAACTGATCGAACATCAATGATGCTACTGTGCCAGCGTTTATCCACTAATACATGATCTATCTGGTTCCGAGTTTCTCCATCTAGGGACGTCCTGGTGTATTTATGAATATCCTTATGCTGAAATGTTCTGCTCTTAACAATGAGATTCTTTGATGTGGCAAATGTGACTAATCTAACCCCGTTGTCGTTACTATCTTCAGGAAGACTGAATTTGTCTATTGTTGGTTTGAATACATCTTCCCGCCCCACTTTTGCATTAAAATCCCCAGAAGACAATTTTCATATGATATCGTGAAAGGTTCTCAAATAAGCATTCTAATTCTTCATAGAACTCATCCTTGATCTTGTCATCTTTATCTTCTGTGGGGGCATGTACATTTACAATTAAAAAATCATGTCGTTTACCCTTTAGAATTATGTATGATATACTATCACCAACAAACTTAATATCTCGGATAGCGGATAGGATCCTCCTTCTGACTAAAAAACCCGTTCCAAATGCAGGTCTTTCTGCACCCCCATAGTATAATGCAAAGCTTCCTGATTCCTGACTACGTACTCCTGGCCACCTAACGTCCTGTAAAGCGACTGTATCCAAGGGTGATTTATCTAATTCCCGCGATATAATTTTTCTCTTCAAATATAATTTGTCCTTCAGTGAGAAGTATTAAATTAATAATAAAAAACAAACCAAAGAAGTTTATCTGATTATAGAACGGTTGCAAACAAACAATTTAAGATAAGGAATATAGAAAAAAAGAAAGAGTGGAAGATAAGTGAAAGAAGGGGAATAAGAGAATGAGAAATAAGAAGAGAAAGAAGAGAAATAAGAAGAAGAAAATGGAGAAAAAAATACTTACTTTGAAGGAATAATGTCACCCACATCATTAAGCAAGGATTGTGACATATCAGTTAAGTCAAATGTACTGTTCAGGCTCTTCTGATTCTGTAAACAAAGACAGCTAATTTAGAATTAAATCTTTTGGATATTTTGTTCAGGCTTGACGTTATTTTACATGCTTTGAAGAAGAAGTAGCATCAGAAGTAAACTTACTTTTTTCAGGAATCCTCACTATGAGGTAAAAAATTGTACCTAAAGAAGTAAACTTATTTCAATATAATCTTTAATATCATTATAATATTTTCACTGCACATCACCATAAATGGCAAAGGGATTTGCAATTTAATGCAGAAATCTGGTACACAATCTAGCAATTACAATTCACAGCATAAAACTCATCAGTCTAGCAAAGCTGACGATGATAAAGAAGAATATATTGAAAACATGTTCGAGAACAAATCAACATTAAATTGAGGTAAGATATCTCTAGACTCAAAAAAACTTGATAAAAAGAACCTCAAAATATTACTTCTTAAATAAATAATTAAAAATTGTACACTACCATCCCTCCTGCCTCAAAATTGAAAATGTTGCAATTAAATTAATTTAACAATTAAAATTTTCAACCCTGCCAGATATCAAACTTGGGCTTGCTAGTCAGGAAGCAGGCATATTACTACCTGACACAGGATGGAAAGTTGTGATGTAAAAAAACCAAACAAGGACACACTCATATACTCTGATGCACATTCAACATTTAAAATAGAAGCAAATAAACATAGGAAGAAAACATCAAGTCATGAATGATATAAAGAACAGTGAACTGGACCAACCATTAACTGTTGGTACAAGGGTGATTCTGTAAAAATGTGCAAAAATTAAATAGAGGTAGGGAATATAGCATCCGAGATGCCAGCCTAAGGACATATGGAAGTAATAATATATATATCCATCCATAGTAATTCTGCCAGAGAACAGGTCTTTCACTGCAATCATAGCATTTCCATGCTATGCTTTGCAGCTTTACTAGAGAATTGTAGGTGTGGTAGCTTCCCATTGCTTTCCACGCTGGTAAAGGATGATGGTGAAGATGATAGCCATATGTTTTTGGGGACTATTGGGCCTTAAAGTTTTCCCTGACATTTGTCTTACAGGTGAGGAAAAACCCCGATAAAAACCTCACCCAGAAAAACTGCCCCGACCAGGGATCGAACCCGGGCCTGCTGTGTGGCAGCACACTACCTCGAGACCACGGTGGTGGACATATATATATATAAAGTCAAAGAAATTTGAAATTTTATGAGGTGAGTTATTAAAAATATGTTTTCCACTCACTATTAATAATATGGAAGTAATATTAAATTAAAAGATTCTTACCTCTCCTCACATTATTCTGTTAAGTAGATCGCGATTTCAGGCCTATAGCAGGCCTAGAGGAACCACCATTGAGATCTTGGAACAATGGCTAAACAAAAACAAATTAGAAAAAGAAAATATAAAGGAGTTTATAATTCTTACTAAATTATGCATTGAACAGATGTTTTTCACCTATAATGGTAAATTTTATAAACAAAATTCTGGGCTTTCTATGGGAAACCCTCTTTCACCCCTTTTGGCCAATTTATACATGGGAAGTTTCGAGCAGAAAATAACAAGAGGACATCCTTTGATCTTCAAATTTTGGACCAGATACGTTGATGACGTAATTGCTATTGTCAAACAGAAACAAATTGAGGATGCTTTGAAGCTTTTGAACATCCAGAGTAGAACGATAAAATTCACCATGGAAACTGAGATTGAAAGACAAATCCCATTTTTGGATCTTAATTTAACACGAAACAAAGAAAACAGGATAGAATTTGGAATATATAGAAAGAATACTCATATAGACAACTATATTAAAGCTTCGGGTTTCAACCATTTTGCTCACAAAGAGGCAGTGTTCAATAGCTTAGCATACAGATTAGTAAATATTCCTATGAGCCCAGAAAACTATAAAAGAGAAAAAGAATACATAATTAATGTGGCAACAGATAACGGTTATGATGAAAGCATGGTACACAGGAAAATAAATAAATTCAAAAGACAAAAATTAATTAATGAAAGCACACTGATAAAACAAACAGAAAAAATAAAATTCAAGAAATTCACTTACCATCCATTGAAACACTACAAATTTCAAAAAATTTTCAAAAAGTTTAATATAAGATTAGCACCTAAGAATGAATACAGCCTTAATAGGATAATTAAAACCAACAAAAATGGAAAAATTGAAGAAGAAAATAAATCAGGAATTTATCAGATCAAATGTAAAGATTGTGACAAAATTTATATAGGAAAAACGAAAAGAAATTTGAAAACAAGGGTGAAGGAACATCTTAGAAATGTCAAAAATGGAGAATTGGAAAAGTCAGCAGTAGCTGCTCATGCTTGGTACGAAAAACATCGAATTGAATCAAAAGCTAGTCTAATTAAACAAATAGAGACACCTAAGGAACTTACAGTTTGGGAAAAGATCCACATTCAGAAAAACAAAGGAAAACTTATGAACTTCGAAGTTCCCGCAAATTTTGACCTTATCAAGAGGTTCATCGGTCCACCAACAGAGGGAAGAAGAAGTGGTTCTTCCGAGCGACATAACACCGGTCAACAACAGTGTACTGAAGATGGGCCTGCTATAGGCCTGAAATCGCGATCTACTTAACAGAATAATGTGAGGAGAGGTAAGAATCTTTTAATTTAATATTGAATTGAACCTCACAGTGATAATTCCTATATAAAAAAAGGTTAATATGGAAGTAAACTTGTCTATCACACTGTCTAGCATCACTGTTTTCCAGTTGATTTACAACTAACGTGCATACAAGTTTACATGTACTTTCCTATTTATTTACATTTGCTACACCCCTTTAGTTCCTGCAAGGAAGAGCCTGATGACTAGGAAGTCATGATGCAGGATTTGATCTGACTCCCTTTGATTATTTCCTATGAGGATATCTAAAGTCACTTATGTTTGAGATTCCAGTGGAAATGGACATGCCAGGATTGTAGCTGCCTGTGACATAATTCGAAACATACCAGGGATTGAACTTTTATAGGAATAATCACTATGAGGTTTAATTTATCTTACACCAGGGATATTTGCCACGTGTGGGAGAATCTTGTATGCTCATGTCATTCTTACATTGAAGTTGGTGGCCATCAGTTTGAGCAACTGTTGTAAGATACAAAAGGTATGTTAATTGTTGTTCTTGAAGTTAACTGAAAAATAATGTAAATATAAAAGACTAGACAGTAAATGTGAAAGATAAGCTTACTCCCATATCTGTTTAAGCTGGCTTCTTGGATCCTAGGTCCCCTATCTCAAATTGTTCAGTGGAGCAACTCCCTTGTCCTATTTAATTTTTGCACGCTCTTACTGAACCACTCTGTATAATATAAAAGAACAAACACCAATAGCAAGATTAAAAACTGGACACACAAAACACATAAAAATAATACAAATCCAAAATATATTTCTAATACGCACAAAATACAATGCAGAACCAGCTATCTGTTGTATGCTAGGAGTGAGTCTATGAATGTTATAAGTTATAATTAAGAAAAAGTGACTGCTAGCATCATTTTAAAATACAATAGGAAGCAACATTAACCTTTTGACTGCCGAGTTTTCCTTTTGCCAGCTGGGCTGTGGGTGCCAGGTTTTTTAAATTTAAAGTACTACGCCATACTATATAATATAAACCTACATAAAGTATATTTAACTGTCTACATGTCATGGTAAATTTAATTTAAACTCACTATTTTACATTTATTTGAAGGTTAGGCGGTGTTGCTTCCACTTGTAAAGATCCCAGGTTCGAATTCAGCACGGTGACTTTATTGAAATTTGTTATCACTATCACTAAAACATTTATTCTACTGAATAATTTTGATGGTATTATCACTAAACACTTATAATATTAAATATTGTTGAACATTTTTTGTGGTCCTGGGTTCGAATCAATTCCAGTCAAACAGCTGTTTTATGCCACGTGTTTCGTTTGGCGCGACACGCCCACCACTGTCAGTCACACTCTGTTCATTTAGGTCTACATCACTTGCTTTACTATTTACAGGCTTAGATTGTAATAATATTCTCTTAGAAATAGGACAACTATCACATTCGTCAAACGAATAACCATTTGATGAACTGTTACTGTCACTCTCATCTTCTGATAAAAATGTCACAATAAACTCGCGAATTGTATTTTCGTCAACTTCGAGACATGAATCACTGTATTCACAACACGACCTATCCCTTGCTCAGGTATCTTTTCAACTAAAAATAAAATAAATAAAGAGAAAATCCTGAAAATGCAATATTCCATAGCAAAAAAAAAAAAGGCCTTGAAACATGAATGTACACCCTCCTTTAGAAAACCGATTTACAACCAGCCTGTACCGTTATTCTGTAAGGGATGTGCAAACTATTGCTAAGAAAGGATGTACAAACATAGAACGAACAATAATTTTAGTTTATTGAAGTAAAAATTTCGGGAAAAAAATATTTAAAGTAATAAGATTGAAAACCGGAGCCTGCCGGGCGTGGCGTACAGCTGTACACACACTTTCACCGGCGCACGCCGGGCATGGCGTTCAAAAGGTTAAGAGGTTTGTTTAATAATTCAAACATTTTGTCTGTTCATTCTTACCTCTTAGAGTTGTTTTTATCGAACATGTTTCAGAGATTCTTAGCCCCATCATCAGCGATTACAGATTGATTATATCACTGACGATGGGGCTAAGAAGCTCTGAAACATGTTCGACAAAAAAACTCTAAGAGGTAAGAATGAACAGACAAAATGTTTTAATTGCTAGCATTATGTTAGCCAACATTATAATATATATTTTCCACCATCAGATTGTGTTTTTTATATATTTATTAACTCATTAGTCATTACTAGTCCTTGTATCACATAATATTTTTTACTCAATTAATTGTATTAGGTGAAGAAATGTGTAAGTTAGTGTACACCAGGTTAGTTTACAGTTTATTGGATAATCTAGTACCGGTACCCCATAATGATAAGTTGTCTACTCAGTTTAAAAAATGACAATGCATGTTTCCCAATTCTAGAAATCCAAAACTACATCTATCATAATACTTTGTTACTATAGGATATAAGGAAACTATAAAGAGCACATAAAAATAGAAATTCAGAAATAGCATTTAATATTTGAAGGAAATAAATTTCAGAATAGTACTTCAGTGGATACCTGGACATGTTGACTTGAAAGAAAATGAAACTGCAAACAGACTAGTGCAAAAAAAAAAAAGACTAACAGTTGGGATGAAACCAGATTCTAAACTAGAAATATCATCCAAACTTAAACTTAATTGAGTTCTGTTTGAACATGTTTTGATATAACCCTCTATATCATCATTAGCTTGTGCAGACTCTGCGCATGTTCAAACAGAACTCAACATTCATTTGAGATAAGATGTTCCCATTCTCACAAAAACTTGATTTTAAAAAATCAAAATATTTATTACTTCCTAAAATAAACCATTAAGTTTATGAAGATTTGCATAAATATAAAACCTTGGTGTCAAAACCGAGAAAAATTGGAGTAGCTCACTTCTGGCTCATTTTAAGACATGACTGCCTTCAAGAATACTTCTTAAGGAGGAAACTGACAATGGCCCTACCTTAATGACAATGGAGAGATGATACTGCTCACTTTGTGAGAAGTATAATGTGATTCTGAACAAGGAACACCTTCTCAGCTGCAGAAAACTAGATAAAAATAAACAGAAAATTGGAATGTCTGTTTATTTATATATTAAATTTGGGAATTTTTAACATTATGAGGTTCAATTAATAATAATTAAATTATTAGAAAATTGGAAACTTGGAAGCTCTTTATTGAGAAGTTAGGAAAGAAATTACACGGATCAACAATCCCAGAAGCTACTAGCAACAACAATATATGGCAGTTTCAGATAAGAAGTACCTCAACTTCTCAATCAATTTTAAGACATTTCTCAAATATTTTGGAGAAAAAAATCAACACATATATTTTAAGATTTAAATTAAAATTCTTTATACCTCACCTCACATTCAGTCTTCTAATTAAGTCAGTTTCAAAACCCAGATGGTTTCATCTTCAGTAATATCTCGACTGATGTTATGTCATATATTAAATTATATTAAACAAAATATTCTCCGATGAATTTTAATGATGTTATGTCGTTTATGAGAACTGCTTCTTACTCCATCTGTTGAGGTTCATTGGTCTACCAACAGATGGATTAACAATCAGTTCTCTTAAACGACATAACATTAGTCGAAATATTACTAAAGACGAAACCACTTGAAGATGAACCGGTTTAATTAGAAGACTGGATATGAGGTGAGGTATAAAGAATTTTAATTTAAATTAAACCTCATAGTGAATTTTCCTATAAAAATTCAATATATAGGTCTATTTTACTCAAGCAATAATTAACATAATGCTACAATAATTTGTACATTTCTCAATTTTTTGTTTCAATAAATGTAGACACACTCCAGGCATACAATCTCATTAGGCCTTACCAGCTCACATTCTATCATGCATAGATCTGATTCAAAAGGACATATACACTTAACTGTTCAAAGTTATCAGTTCTTTGAAGCAATTAAAATCTCATGAACTTGGTCTAAGGACCTACAGATAGTAAAAGAATAAAACAGATATATTAAAAAATCCATGGTAAAATTCCATTGAGGTGTTAGTAAAAATATTATAATTTAAATATTTTCAGTATATGTATAAAAAATCTCAATATTTTTGTTGTGTTGGGCCATAGTTATCCAATTTAACGAGTTACATTTGTACAGTTTTTTAAACAAAAAGATCCAATTCATAAGATCAGTTTGTTAAAACATTTTCAATTAATATCTTATTAAGTTATGTAGGTAGGAAATAACACTATGAGGTTTATTTTAATTTATGTTGAGTTGTTTTTGACTCACCTCATACTTCTTAACTCCCTCGCAGACTCGAGTTTCTTCACTGCATTTGTGATATTCTCAATGCTGTATCACATTCACAACTGACGTCCAACAGCCTCTTCTCCTGCAGACTGACCTCCATACCATCTGATGACGAACTTCCAAATCAATCCCCTCTCCTTATCACCAGCTATTTCAAAATTCATAGTTATGTTTTTATTCTTGCATATGTAATTTTTTTCCCAAATTGTGAGTTCCTTCAGTTTTTCCAATTGTTTAAGTAATTTTGTTTTGATTTCTATTCTGTGTTTTTCCGACCAGGCATGTGCAGCTATTGCAGATTTTTCTGTTTCTCCATTTTTAACATTTCCAAGATGTTCTTTTAATCTTGTATTTAAATTCCTTTTTGTTTTTCCTATGTATATTCTTTCACAATCTTTACAATTAATTTGATAAATTTCTGATTTTTTTGCAGTCCTCAATGTTTTCATTTTTGTTGGATTTAATTAAATTACCCAAACTGTAATTGTTTTTCAGTGCTAATTTAATGTTGAATTTGTTGAAGATTTTTTAAACTTGTTAAATACTAATGGGTGGAATGTGAATTTGCTGAATTTTTTACCAATTTCTTTATCTGTCTGAAGAGTACTTTCATTAATCATTTTCTGTTCCTTGAATTTATTTATTCTCTTGTGTATCATCTTCCCTCGAAATCCATTATCCTTTGCAATTTTTATAATGTGTTTTTTCTCTTTATTGAATTTTTTTTTGCTCATGGGAACATTCACAAGTCTGTGTGTTAAACTATTAAATACTGCCTGTTTGTGCAAAAAAGGTTAAATCCTGTTGCTTTTATATAATTATCAATGTGAGTTTCTTTTCTATGGATTCCAGATTCTATTTTCTTTTTTCTTCATTCCTGATCAATTTAAGGTCTAAAAATGGTATTTCATGATTGTTTTCTACTTCCATTGTAGATTTGATTGTTTTATCATGAATATTTAACAGTTTAATGGCATCTTCTAATTGTTTCTGTTTTACTATTGCTATGATATCATCTACATAACTACTCCAAAATTTAAACATCAAAGGGCATGCTTTGGTTACTTGACATTCAAAGTTAGCCATAAACATATTTGCTATAAGAATGGTGATAATGGATTTCCCATTGCAAGTCCTGATCTTTGTCTATAGTACTTTCCTCTATATACACTTAAACAATTGGAAAAACCGAAGGAACTCATA
This sequence comes from Diploptera punctata, assembly GCA_030220185.1. Classification (NCBI taxonomy): domain Eukaryota; kingdom Metazoa; phylum Arthropoda; class Insecta; order Blattodea; family Blaberidae; genus Diploptera; species Diploptera punctata. The sequence continues at coordinate 470,331 of JASPKZ010008033.1, read as the reverse complement.
ATTTGGGGGAAAAAATTACATATGCAAAAATAAAAACATAACTATGAATTTTGAAATACCTGGTGATACGGAGAGCGGATTGATTTGGAAGTTCGTTGGTCAGCCATCAGATGGCACGGAGGTCAGTCTGCAGGAGAGGAGGCCGTTAGACGTCAGTTGTGAACGTGATACAGCATTGAGAATGTCACAAATGCAGTGAAGAAACTCGAGTCTGTGAGGAAATTAAGAAGTATGAGGTGAGTCAAAAACAACTTAACATAAATTAATATCTTATTATTGAATTTCTTAGGAATTAACACTATGAGGTATAATTTATTTAAGTAGAATTGTATCATCTCACCTCATATCATTCTTCTTAATAGACCGGGTTGTGGACAATTTTTGTTAAATAAATTATACCTCATTAATAAACAAGTTTCATCATCATCATTATTGGTTCTACAGCCCGTTGCAGGCCTTGACCGCCCCTACAATGCGCCTCCATTCGTCCCTCTTCTCCGCCTTCCTTCTCCATTCTCGTACACCCAGTGTCCTCAGGTTCTGTTCAACGCTGTCCAGCCATCTAATATTAGGATGTCCAACTCTTCGGTTTCCAATTATAGTTGTCAATGTGACTTTACGACATGTGTCTGATTCCTCTTCCCTGTAGATATGTCCCAGCCATTTCATTCTTTATTGTTTTAATGATATCAACATCACCATATAGTTTATATAATTCATCATTATATCTAATTCACCAGTTTCCACTCTCACATATTGAGCCAAATACTTTTCTTTCAAATATTCTAATTTTGTTTTCTTGAGTTTTTATTAGGGCCCTACTTTCACAGCCATAGATGGTAACAGGTCTCAATAAAGTTTTATATATTTTTATTTTTGTTTGGTGACTCATCTGGAACTGAGTTGTTTTTTAAGTCCAAAATACCCCTGCTGGCTAACATTAGTCTATGATTGATTTCTTTATCAATCATATTTTCATTTGTTATCATAGGACCTAGATATTTAAATTCCTTCACTTTCACAAACTTATAATTTCAATCTGCAAAACAGGCATCATTGCTTGGACTGCTTGTTATTTCCATATATTTTGTTTTGCTTTCATTCACTTTTAGGCCTATATTTTGCGCTGCACTTTCCAATTTTAAAAAGGTTTCTTTAATTACGTTGGGTTTTCTTCCAATTATGTCTATATCGTCAGCGTATGCTAATATTTGTGCTGAATTATAAAATATTGTTCCTCTAGTATCAATGTTTGTTTCCCAAATTACCTTCTCCACAGCTACGTTAAATAATGTAAATGCTAATGCATCATATGTTCAATATGCTTCCCAAAGCAATAGACTCCGGAGTAAAAGTCCCCCATTTGGATCTCCGGGAGGGGATGTTTTGGGAGAAAAGACAAATAACATCAATGGAATGCAGGTGGAATGTTCCAATCAAAACAAGCAACAAACAAACAACAGTTCTGCGCTGATCTTCAGAAAATAGTTAGAACACCATTCCAAATTGCTGAATATTATTGGGAAGCCCGCAAGCGAATGATGACAAATCAAGAGCTTCAGAACATTTGAATACTACTACTAATGCATCATCTTGTCTTAATCCTTTATTTGTAATAAAGGGTGCTGTTTGGTCATTTTGCTTACATTTGACATTCATTAGGGTAGCCTTTACAAGGTTAATTTAGTTTTATTGGTATGCCAAATTCTTCCATAGCCTTGATTAACTTTCCTCTATCTATGCTGTCATATGCTGCCTCAAAGTCCACAAATAGATGGCATGTATTCACTTTGAATTCTTTTGTTTTTTCAAGTATTTGTCAAAGCGTGTGAATCTGACTGACAGTAGATTTTCCCAGCCTAAAACCACATTGATACTTTCCTATTAATTTCTCTGTATAGGGTTTCAATCTCTCTTTCAAGATGTTGGAAAATGCTTTATATGCAGAGTTTAAAAGGGTAATTCCACGATAGTTGATAGTTTTACAAATTAGAGGAGTATTATCTTATATATATTTTTGATTATTTCAGGTTCATCTAGTTTAATAATTTTGTTATTGATATTGTCAGATCCCGCGGCTCTATTTCTGTTTAGTTTGTTAATTGCAGTGTTAGTCTCTTCAATTATTGGTAGGTCTTGGTCCATGATTTCTTGGTCACCATCATTTACTACTATGATCCCTTCATTGTCTCCATTTTTATTATTGTCCTCTGTTACACACTCCTTAGCATCTAGAAGTTTTTTTTAAAATATTCTGTCCATATTTCTAAAATTTCATTAAAATCATTAGTGATTTCCCCATTTCCTTTCCTATAGGCCAAATTATTAGATTTAAAGTCTCTTGTTAAGTTGTTAATTAATTTGTAGAACTTTAATAAATAAGTTTGGTCTATATTATTCTTACCTCATATCGTTGAATAATACAGACTGATTTTTTTTATTAAGTAAAAGTCATAATGTTACTTCCTATGGTATTTTTAAAAAATTTATACCTCATTCAATTATAAGACGACTCAAATCTAAAAAGGAAAAAAATAGATTAAAAATGGCCAACTCAAGAGGGTTCTTCAAGATGACATAACAACAATCGTGAAAGTACTGAAGATGGAACCTAATGAGAGTCCAAAATTGTTCTAATACGAAGGGTATGAGATGAGGTGATACAATTTTTCTTAAATAATATCTTATTATTATTATTATTATTAATAAGTTATTTAAATTTTCTCTGATGAGTTTAAATGAATATTACCTCACAATGTTTACTTCCCAACATTAATTTCAATATAATTTTTCACTGAATTTTGAATTAGCTTGTTATAAAATTACAATAGGAATTACAATTTATTTTATTTTAGAAAGAAAAGTGACCAAGAATCTAATGAATCATGAATTCTTCTTATCTCATACATCTATGTTTTTTAACACGACTAAGAGTCATGAAAACAGCTGAAGATGGGAATGATATGTTTCCCGATACTGCAGTTTGTGTTAAAAAACATAGATGTATAAGGTAAGAAGAATTCACGATTCATTTGATTCTTATTAAGAAAACCTCATAATGTAAAAATTCCCAAATTTATCATATTAAATTAAATGAAAATTACATTCGAACAGGGAGTCAAAACCCGGATCTCTGACTCTGTATGTCAGTGCGATACAATTTATTTATCGAATTACCTGTATATCTGATGATTAATAATATAAAGAGAATTGATAAAAACATCTCAGCATATTTATTTCAATTAAATTTGAGTTTTTTTTACTCACCTCATATTTCTTGATTTTTATGCAGTTGTGATGCATTGACAATGTCACGAATTCAGTGACAAAACTCAAGTCTGCATAAAAATCAAGAAATATGAGGTGAGTCAGAAAAACAACTCAAATTTAATTAATATTAATAATGTTATTCCCTACCTACCTACATATATATAATATTTATTTCAACCAATTTTGATTACTCCAGGCTGAAATATTTATAAAATTTAATGGCACCTGCAGATGAATTTATTGAGGATCAAAAAAAATAAATTCCATAGACAATCTTTCTTTTTCCATATTTAGGTCAAAATTTTGAATAGATGAGGCCAATGCTTGAATTAAGAAATATTTTAAGGAGGCTTCCGTTGTAAAAACATTTTTATGATTTGTTATTAGTCAAAATTTTGAATTACAATATTATTTGAAAACATTAATTTCTATTTATTATATTTATGTGAATTGTTGTCTATGAAGAAATTTTGAAAATGTATAAATACATAGGAGAGCTAATACATTCTCTGATCATTTCCTATAAAATTTATCTCCCTCAAATCAGGGTTATGAGTAATGTTACTTTCCCACCTCATTCTTGACACAAATTTCAGAATTTTTTTCTTTGGTCCAATGCTACCATGTTGTCTTATGATATTTATGGCATTCTCTCCTGGCTTTGACAGAACTGTACCAACTTCTGAGGTTGGGGTGTCTGGAAGGCAGAGTTATGTTACCCCAATGATATATAATCATCATCATCATCATCATCATCCGGTATCATGACAGCTGCCGTTGTCTTCCAGAAACCAAATGCCATTCCTCTCTGTCCATCCACTGATCTACCTCCAACCCCCTGACAATCATAGCCTATTGCACACCCTCTATCCAGGTTTTCTTTAATCTTCCTTTCCATTGGGATCCATTCCATAATAAGTTCATCTCTGACATTCTTTTGATATGGCCATACCACTGTAATCTTTTCTTTTCTATATTGTGTATGATGTCCGGCTTCTCTTGCACACCCATAATTTACTTTATTTCTTTATTTCGTATTCTATCCATTATAGATTTTCCAGCTGATCTTCTTAAAACATCCATTTCTGTACTTAAAATTATTTTCATTTTCCTGATAGGAATTTGCCAAACTTCAGCACCATATGTTAAAATGCTCTAACTATGGTTTAATATATTTGCAATTTTATATTTTTTGTAATATATTTGCTCCACCAAACATTTATTGTTTGTTTTGTTTGTGTGATTTTTAATTTCCACTGTGTTATCATTAGAATGGTCTAATTTTGTACCTAAATAAGTGCATTCAATATTAGGTTTTAGTTCTTCTCCATTGTTGAAATTTATGTTTTCCCTTTCTTCTCCTATACACAGATATTTAGTTTTCTCTATATTTATATAAAGTTCCCCATTTTTCATATTCTTCTTATAGTTTTTTTTTTGCCATATATTCTATATCATTGTGGTCTTGTGCTATTAATACCTGGTCGTCTGAAAAATTGAGTGAATATACATGTGTATTTTGAATTGGTATGTCCATTTTTTTGACATTGTTTTCCTCCAGTCTCTTAGTACTCTTTCAAGATAAATTTTGTATTGAGTTGGAGATAAACTGCAACCCTGCCTTAAACCTTTTGTAACAGTACAACCCCAATGATATAATGGGTAATAAATGATAATGGAGTAGCAAGAGAGTCCTTAAACCAAAACTTAACCTAAATTCCAGATATGGGCAACCAAAGGAATTTTCCCTTTAAGAAAAAAATTTTGTGGTTTGAGCAGGAATCGAATCTGGGACCTTATGAACTGTATTTAAAAGACTCTATATACAAGACCTTGAGGCTCCTAAATTTCAGAAATAATGGAGTTTAAACAGAATATTTGTTAATGATGGATAAATCATATTTGAAAAGAAAAATATTGCGCTCAGACCGGGGCTTGAACCCGGGACCTTTGGTTTTCTAGACCAAGTGCTCTATCGACTGAGCTACTGGAGCAAGTACTGATCTAAATGCAAAATTCTCTCTCTCTCTCTCTCTCTCTCTCTCTCTCTCTCTCTCTCTCTCTCTCTCTCTCTCTCTATATATATATATATATATATATATATATATATATATATGTTGTAATTCCAATGTATATGAGCTACTGGAGCAAGTACTGATCTAAATGCAAACTTTCCTCTATATATGCTGTAATTCCAACATATATAGAGGAAAATTTGCATTTAGATCAGTACTTGATCTGGTAGCTCAGTCGATAGAGCACTTGGTCTAGAAAACCAAAGGTTCTGGGTACAAGCCCCGGTCTGAGCATAATATTTTTCTCTTCAAATATGATTTATCCATCATTAAGATGTATGAAATGAATAATAAAACATAGAATATTTGTTTTTTTTATTATCAATTTAACAATTCTCACTGAAGGATAAATTATATTAGAAGAGAAAAATGATATGCTCAGACTGTGGTTTGAAGCAGGACCTTTGGCTTTCTAGGCCAAAGCTCTACCAATAAATGCCTTCTTAAACAAGAAGCTGCCATTTGCGTGATCAAGCAAATGCTCGTAGCATTTGCCGATCAGGATATTAACAACTATAAGAGAAAAATTTGCATTAATATTGGAGTTTCTCGGGTAGCTCAGTGGTAGAGCATTGGCCTAGAAAGCCAAAGGTCCTTGGTTCAAACCCCAGTCTGAGCGTAAATTTTTATCTTCTAATGTAATAGAATATTTGTAGATTTAATTAAATTTTCTGGAAAATATATTTACTACTCTAATTTTAGTGAGATGTACAATGCCTTAGTCATTAATAATAATTAACTGAATCAAATTCAAAGACTGTTATTTAAGATCAGTTCTTACTCAATGGGAGGTTCACTCTGGTTTTCCTACAAGTCCTTACTAACTGGGAGTTTACATACTTATTGGCTTTACTGCCCTTTGAGTCTATCTATACCAGCCTTCAATTAAAAGACTAATGATTATGCTACCTTTGCACGGTCAATATACCGCGGCCATTTAATTAAATCATAGGGCTAATTACCCTATAGATGTCATGGGTCGTATGTAGTTGAAATACTGGCCCAATGAGACTTTTAGTAGGCAGCTAAGGTTTTTTTAATTTTTTTTTCTTTTCAGAGTCGCAGTTTGACTGTTGATGGAGGCAAAGGCTTTTAAAACTGGTATCATGAAAACACAAAACTTTATGAGGTGAGATGAATGAACATTTAACCAATTCAATATATAATTTGTAATTTACCTCATAGTGTTACTTCTCATTATAATTTTGATTAAACTAAGGTATTACTTGGATGATGAAGGTCAATAAATTTTGCTTAGAGACCTCTGTTTCAGAGTTAAAGTTTTTTTTATGGTCCTGAAAATCTTCAGACTCGGGATCCACAGCTTAGGGTCGTATGAAAATACATTAGTCTCTACTCAAATTACTTCCAATCACTGGTGAGCTGACTCACCGTGGCAATTGCTGAGATCGAATTAACGGTCGACTTACCAGTCATGCATGAAAGTTGACGTTTTCGTAATATTGGCAACGAATTACCCAGAATTCTCAGCGATAAAACCACTTCTGTTATTTTCGTCTGCTATAGAGGAATGCATTTATGCTTGCGTCCCGCAAATAATACCGTATACAACGACGTCTGCGTCGCACAATATTACGCCGATTCTTCTGTTCTTCCAGTTGAATTCTTTGGTAGACTCTATCAAATTCCTCTTCTCCACGTATACCGAAAACATGATCGAAGTCTTCAAGGTCCGACATCTTGGATAAAGCTGCAAAGGTTTCAAACTACATCGGTTACCATCAGTTCCCTTCGGGATTTTCACGATAGGTTTCTATCTTGAGCTATGATCTTAAGGTACCTCGTCAGGTAGCTTACAATTATTATTGCATGAATAGATTTCTGAGTAAGCAAAATGTATTTGGATAAAACTTTCTCAGCAGAGAACGCCTTTTACTGTCTAATGCGTTCAAACATTCGACCCTTAAAGTCCTACCCAGAGAACATGTTCCTTGGATTTTTCCATCCTAAAAAATCTATGAACTCCAGCTGGGTTTAAACCTGCGACCTTTAGGAGTAGAGGCAAGGAACATAACCACTAGACAACCACGGCTGACCATGGGAGCTTCCCTTCTGGTTTTCTTATAAAAAGTTTCCATGCCCCACTTTCATTCCCCATTCACATATCTTATCCATACAAGACTCAACTGTTCATATTAATATTAGGTTTCCCATAGAGAACATAGAGCTCACTGTTATGCAGTTTTTCTATTCACTGACAATACAGTAAAAGGTCCTTATTTGCGGGTTAAAAAATTGTGACACTGTTCCTGTATTCGCGGCTAAAAATGTCTTTATTCGTGGATCCAGTCGGTATATTAGAAGGATTACTTACTTACTTACTCACTCACTGGCACTATCGAACCCGTAGGTTCATGGCAGCGCGGACATAAGCCCTCCATGCATCCCTATCCTGAGCTAATGCTTTCCAATCATTCCCTGTATAATCTACTTCCCTCAAATCACAGTTAATGTTATTCTCCCACCTCATTCTTGGTCTACCAACTGGGCGTTTTCCCTCTGGATTAGAAGGATTAGCATCCTTTATTAACCATCAGCAGTTTTTTTTTTTTACTGCAGGCAGGTGTCAAGGCTGCTTTTACAAATAGTGATTCAAACCAAATGGACAAATAAATATCAAAACAAAACAAATCTTATCGTTACTAACCCTAAAGTTCATTCTTAAAAGTTGTTGTCATATTTCACATGCCGATATGTACTTTGATAAATGCCTCCATCACCACGAATGGTATATTATTGTTTCAACTTGTCATTCGTTGCAATAATTTTGATTGAATAACATGTTTCTCTTGTGCTTTGTTCCAAGTTTATAATGTCGAGTAAAAGGAAAGAAAAATGAGTACCGAAGAGAAAAAAAATTAGTGTTACTGCTTAAAGTAAAAATAGAAATGCTTGACCATTTATATGTGTTGGCGAGTTGTTTGCATCTATAACACACTGTTTCAATGTTAATGAATTAAGAAATCTGAAGACAAAATAAGGAATTCTACTGCAGAATTCACAGCTGAATATCAATCTTAATTGGAAGACCTTTTAAAAGTGGCAAAACAGGAAAAAAATTACTAAGTTCTTCAAGTCCTTGCCTAAACCCGACAGTAATAATTAATATAAATTGTTCAAAATCTCTCATTAATTGATTTTATTTTGACAATTTTTATTTTATTCTGTAAACCTTGGAACATATCCCCTATATACAAATTGTCATTCCATATTTGCAGTTTCTGTATTCGCGATGTATTTATAGAACATATCCCCTGCAAATAAGGAGCTTTTACTGTAATTATTAATTAAGTAAAAAATGCATACCCTTTGTAATTCCCAATCCGAATCTGAATCATCAGAATGTTCTGAATGTGAATCAGTGTGTCGACTCAAAGTTGCACTTGTATCACTCCCTCTATGACTTCCTCTCTCTCTTTCTGCTCGTCGACCCAAGATGGGAGCTGCCTCATCACTCACTTCACTTAGAACACTGGCTGCCTGACTGGCTGAGTCTTCTGATGTTGAGCCTTGTAGAGAAAAACCTGTATAATCAAAAGGAACAAAATGAATTGCTGCAATTATTAAGTGAACTATCACAACAGTTTTTACCTTTCTCAAATTCATGACCAGAGCACAGCAACAGGAATGAATTGCTCAAAAAAATGAAAACTCATGTATTATATTAAAAGACAGCTCAAGTTTAGAATACCTTTACCTATGATTTTTCATACTACATTCTCATAATATTGTTGCTCTATGTACTTTAATATATGTATAATCAAAAGGAACAAAATGAATTGCTGCAATTATTAAGTGAACTATCACAACAGTTTTTACCTTTCTCAAATTCATGACCAGAGCACAGCAACAGGAATGAATTGCTCAAAAAAATGAAAACTCATGTATTATATTAAAAGACAGCTCAAGTTTAGAATACCTTTACCTATGATTTTTCATACTACATTCTCATAATATTGTTGCTCTATGTACTTTTTCTGTTAAAATTCATCGGAGAACATATTGTTTAAACAACTCACCTCATAGGATTCATGCTTCCATGATATCGCGATTTCAAACATAATCATGTTCATCGTCAGCCATAACTCCGACTCAACATTAATTAAATATACTTTTTCTCTCTTTACTAAAATGTTGCACTATTTTAAACATTTTGCAATTATATTTATAACATTTTTTTACAATTATTAAATATTTATCTACGTATGCCATGATTTCTCGAAGTTCTACAGAATCATTGTTCACATGCGCAAATGCCTGAAGAAACTTCCACTAGATGGCGGAGATATCTGTGAAATCGGAATGACATACATTCAAAAATATATTTTAAGAAATAAATGTTCACACACTTCAATTTGTTAGGTTCCAATGGGGCAAGTTAGCATACACCAGATTAATGGTTTATTTTAATTAATTCAATTAAATATTGATTTGTTCTCGAACATGTTTTGATATACCTTCTATATCATCCTCAGCTTTTGGCCAGACTGATGAGTATTATGTTGTGAACCCTGGATGTCGATATCAGCTCCCTCTTCCGAAGAATCTCCATACAAGGTCACGTTCAGCGGGAATTTCAAATTCATAATTCTATTTTTGTTCTTCTGAATATAATTTTTTCCCCAAATGGTGAGTTCCTTTGTATTTTCTAACTGTTTTTAATAATTTATTATTCAAATTTACATTATGTTTTTCAGCCCAAACATGAGCAGCAACTGCAGATTTTTCTATTTCCCTATTTTTAATATTTCTTATGTGTTCCTTGGTTCTAATTTTTAGGTTTCTTTTTGTTTTCCCTATATATATTTTTTTCACAATCAGTACATTCAATTTGATATATTCCTCATTTTTCATTTATAAATTGGCAGCCTTCAATAGTTTAACTCACAGATTGGTCAACTTACCCTTAAGCAAAGAAGATTTCAAAATGGAGAAAAAACACATAATCAAAGTAGCAAGAAAAAATGGATTTGATGAAAAAATGGTAACACAAAAGGATAAAAAAGTATAAGAAATAAAAATGATCAACAAAAGCACTCTTGAGAAAGAAAAACCACATATAAAAAATACAGGAAATTCATACATCACCCATGGGCATATAATAAATTCCAAATGATATTTGACAAATTTAATATTAAATTAGCACCAAAAAAATGACCAGTTCAAATAAACTAATAAAAACCAACAAAAATGAAAAAATTGATCAAAGTGAAAAATCAGGAATATATCAAATTGAATGTACTGGTTATGAAAGGATATATATAGGGAAAATAAAAAGAAACCTAAAAATTAGAACCAAGGAACACAAGAAATATTAAAAAATGGGGAAATAGAAAAATCTGCAGTTGCTGCTCATGTTTGGGCCGAAAAACATAATGTAAATTCGAATATTAAATTATTAAAACAGAAAATACAAAGGAACTCACCATTTGAGAAAAAATTTATATTCAGAAGAACAAAAATAGAGTTATGAATTTCGAAATTCCTGCTGAACGTTAAAGTGTATGGAAGTTCTTCGGCCAGCCGGGAAGAGGGAGCTGACATCGACATCCAGGGTTCACAACATAAAACTCATCAGTCTGGCCAAAAGCTGAGGATGATATAGAAGATATATCGAAACGTGTTTGAGAACAAATCAACATTAAATTGAGGTAAGATGATTCCAGATTCAAAAAAACTTGATACATGAGATTAGTTTACACTTCATTAAATAATATGCATGTTATTTATTTTTGTTGGGTTAGGAAGGTTGAATTGATATACATTCATTTCTTATAAATATTTTAGGAATTTATTGTGAAGGTTGGTCATATCTGTTTCACACATATGTCCACCATCTAGTGGAAGTTTCTTTAAGCATTCACGCATGCACATTATGATTCTGTATAACTTAGAAAAATTTTTGGTAAAGATAAACTAAACTTTTTCCTAAAAAACTATTTAATGAATGAAATTAGAAGACTAGTTAATGAGTGAAATTAAAACATTATTTAGTGATGAAATTAAAAGATTATTTAATGAAAGAAATTAAAAGACAATTCAGTAAATGAAACAAAAATATGAATTAGTGAATGAAATTAAAAAACTATTTACTATATAATTCCAGTTGTACTGTAAACAAACATCATAAGGTATTACTCCAATGACTCCTCTATTGGGGAACCATTGTACTACTGTGCGGGCTGTCTTTTATAACTACAATTGATAAACCACGCTCTGCTCAACAATTTGTGCGGGCGGTCAAACCACGCTAACTGCTACCATTTGTGCGGGCTGTCATTATACAATAATTTGTGCCGGATCGTCTTTTGTTTCTGTTGCTTCTATTAGCGTAGATCTGATTACATCCAAGGTTATTAATCACAAATCTACTTGCCCCGGGCCCATAGGAGGCAAGGATTGATTCATCTTTCTTTCCTAGGCATTCTAGCATAACTCAATAATAGTTCTCAAAACAACAGAATGACTTAAAATAAGTGTTTTCACTATAATTATTAATCAGGAAAGCTAGACAGAAAAAATAAAGGGAGCTGAAATGATCTCCTAAATGAGTGCGTTTTCGTATAGGATTATAAACAGCCACATGCACATAAATCATTAGAACATTAATTTATATAAAAAAATGATATTTAATGTAAACAAGAAGTCTGAAGTAAAAACATAACCAAGATAAACATTTGATCATTCAAAAAGAAAAAGAAAGTGAATAAATAAATAATACTCTTACAGGACAAAAAAACCACATCATACCACATACCACACTCATGCTAGAGTCCAAGCCAGGGTGGCTTCTTCCCCGGTCTTCAGGACCAACATAAACTCTGCCACTTCGCGGCTCCAGACGACCTTGTCCACTTAAAAGTCCAATCCCATCCCGGAATGGACAGATGAATGAATGATGAATGATAACGTTCTCGCTGTGCATAACGTATTTGAAGGTTCCGAGGTAGAGGGGAGATGCGCCGTAGAAACAGCGCACCAGGAGAGGTAAAGAAGGTGGTAAATGCATTGAGAAAGGAATATTGGCATAGTTCATGAATCTTACAGTCTAGGGAGGATAACAACGCTGCAGTAATGAGCCGAAAAACGCACTTTCGGTTCACTACTTTTAACTGCCATATGACTGAATTGTGTATGCAACTGTCAATGAGAGGAACAATGTTCTTAGGCAACATCATATTTGACAGGAAATAAGACACAATACAATATTAGATTATACCAAATATTAGAAATCGATGAGGAACGAATGAGTATTGTTCTTATTTTCTGCATCATTCCACAAATCTGCCCATGCTTATCCAATTTTCTGGGTTTACAATTAACTCATGGCATGTCAATCTATCACAATTTGAATTTTGAAATATTTCCGGGAACAACTGATCCCTCCAATTTTCCAAATTGTTACAATTTCCTAGTATATGTATTTCATCTTCATAGTTCCTGCACACTGCACATAATCACATACCATAATTGAAGGTCTTTTTTAGAAATTTCCATGCCTCTAATTTAAACCAAGCAAGCCCTGATCTCTCTTTAATAGTTAACCATGATTGCTTCAAATTGAGTTGGGCTGTAAATTGGATTCATCAATATTTAATGCCAGGGAGTGAACAAAATATTTCTTTAAATTTACAAAACCCATTATCTCATACTGTATTTAAATACAGGGGGCTTTGACTTCTGATAGTATGTTAAATATTTCAGATAAATACAAAATAATGATTAGGGCCCACATTACAGTGTCCCAAGGCTCCCGAGACATAAAGGAGGTTTTTTTTTTCACAAAATCAAATATACATACCCTCTATTAATAACTCAAATAACAAATATTATTGTGATTGGATCATGACAACCATAAGACATGAAAATTTGTACTGGGTTAGTATAGAAGGAATCTAGAACTAAAAGTTTATTTAGTAAATAAAACATTAATATGTCCAAAACATAAAAGTATTTACTATTTTACAATAAAATTGTTATATTAAAATTAATGTTGGGAAGTAAACATTATGAGGTTATATCATTAATATTGAGTGAGAACATATACCTCATACATGAGTTATTAAAAATATGTTTTCAACTCAATATTAATAAAATTGTTGTTCAAATTTTGTTAGTTAGCAAGTGTACTGACATGTTTTAAAGCAAGGCAGTACAAGTTGCCATGGGCCTACATACACCAAATTGTACATACAATTGTTTTAACATTATATAAATAAAATAAGAGGATATGCGTTAAAAATAAAAAAAAAATTGATTTTTTTTAACACCCTGGCCCACATGTGAAATTACATTGAATGGAATGTAGTTCCAATAACCAAGTTCAGAAAATAAATTGAGATGATGATTATGTTGTATATAAAAAAAGAACACAGTTTACATAAGTGGTGTTCAAAATTAATTTGAGTTCCAAAAAGAGAACATTGCAATATAGCAAACAGATGAAAAATGAAATGTGCATGTGACCATTGGATAATATCTACTATATGTACTAGTAGACCATGACAGAGTGAAGATTGGAGGAGATACTCTGTATTTTTATCATTAAGGTCTAATACTTACTTACTTACTCACTGGCACTACCGAACCCGTAGGTTCATGGCCGCACGGACATAAGCTCTCCATACATCCCTATCCTGAGCTAATGCTTTCCAATCATTCCCTGTATAATCTACTTCCCTCAAATCATAGTTAATGTTGTTCTCCCACCTCATTCTTGGTCTACCAACTGGGCGTTTTCCTTCTGGCTTTCCTACAAGAAGTTTCCATGCACGTCTTTCATTCCCCATACGTGCAACATGTCCTGCCCATCGCAGTCTACGGGACTTAACTGTTCTTATTATATCTGGCTTCCTATAAAGACCATGTAGTTCATTGTTATGTAGTCTTCTCCATTCACCTGTCTGTTCATCTCTCTTTGGTCCAAAAATTTTCCTAAGAACTTTATTCTCAAATACTCGTAATCTCCTTTCCTCCCTTAAAGTAAGAGTCCATGTTTCGCACCCATATAATATAACTGGTAGAATAATAGTTTTATATATTTTCAGCTTAACATTTTTTGAAAGGAGTTGGGACATCAAAAGTCTCTGCAATGCATAATAGCATGCATTTCCAGAATTGAGCCTATGTTTAATTTCTTTGTGCATCTCATTCCTATTTGTGATTATTGTTCCTAGGTATTTGAATTCAGCCAATTCCTCAAAATTTCCCTCATTTGTCATTAGCTGTCCATTTCCATTATATAATGTATTTCTACGTGTGACCATATATTTAGTTTTACTGATATTTACTTCCAGTCCTAATTTCTTAGTGTTACTCAATAGTGTGTGCGTGTTGGCCTTTAGTATCTCCTCGCTATCGGCCAGTAGTACTACATCATCAGCATAAACTAACAGCTTATTAATACCATTCAGTTGTAGGCCTTCCTCATTCTCTAAAGATTTAATGGCATGCTCTAGTACAAAATTAAATAGTAGAGGAGATAGTGCATCTCCTTGCTTCAACCCATTCTGGATTTCAAAAGTGTCTGAAAACTGTTTGCCTACACGCACCCTACTCGTTGAGCCATTTAGACACATTCGTATAAGTCTAACTAACTTTTTAGGAATTCCGAACTCCAGCAGGATACTATATAACTTCTCCCTCTTAATTGAATCATATGCTTTTTTGAAGTCTACATATAGTTGATGTACAGTACCATTATATTCCCATTTCTTTTCTAAAATCTGTCTTATACTAAAAATCTGATCTGTTGTAGACCTGTTTCTTCTAAATGCACATTGATGATCTCCTAGAATGTCATCAATATAGGGAGTAAATCTGCTTACTAATATATTTGTTAGAATTTTGTACGAAGTTGAAAGTAATGAGATGCCCCTATAGTTGTTGCAATCAGTTTTATCTCCTTTCTTATAAATTGGTACGATAATTGATTCCTTCCATTCATCTGGAAGATATTCTTTTTCCCAAATCATAGTAAGCAACCAGCGTATCTTGTCCATCAATTTTTCTCCCCCTGATTTTATCAGTTCTGCTGGGATCTCATCTGAACCTGATGCTTTATACATCTTCAATTTTTCAATTGCCATTTCAACCTCTAATGCACTTGGCTCTGCGACTAGCATTTCTGCTGTCTGTAACTTATCCTCCTCAATGTCCTGTTCTGTATGTACATTTAATAGCTGATTAAAATAACTTTTCCATCTATTTAATATACTCTTGGAATCTGCAATCATATCCCCATTTTCATTCCGAATTATGTTTGTTCTAGCCTGAAACCCTTTCTTCTCTATACTAATTCCCTGATATAATTCTCTAATGTTCCTATTTTTTGCATTCATTTCAAGATCATTAATCTTCTCTCTCAAATATTCCCTCTTCTTACTCTTTAGTAACTTGGTGGTTTCCCGTCTAACACTACCCAATTGCTCTAAATTTACCTCATTTGGCTCGTGTAACCATTTCATTTTTGCTAGCTTTCTTTTCTTTACGATGTCGGCACATTCCTCATCAAACCATTTCTTGTTTTGCCTCTTTTTTAAACAACCAATGCTTTCTGATGCTGACAATTTAATAGTATCTCTTATAGCCTCCCATTCTTTATTTATATCAGTTTCTTCTTCGTTTGCCACATTGTCATCTGAAGATTCCAGTACTTCAAATCTATTAGCAATTTTGATTTGGTATTCTTGCCGCATTTCATCATTTTTCAAGTTTTTTAATTCATATTTTACAGAATCATCTTTAGCGTTTGTTCCTCTCATAAGCGATAGCCGTTGTCTGATTTTCACTCTGACCAGATGATGATCCGAATTGCAGTCTGTCCCTCTAACTGATTTAACATCGATGATGCTACTGTGCCAGCGTTTATCCACTAATACATGATCTATCTGGTTCCGAGTTTCTCCATCTGGGGACGTCCAGGTGTATTTATGAATATCCTTATGCTGAAATGTTGTGCTCTTAACAATGAGATTCTTTGATGTGGCAAATGTGACTAATCTAACCCCGTTGTCGTTACTATCTTCATGGAGACTGAATTTGCCTATTGTTGGTTTGAATATATCTTCCCGCCCCACTTTTGCATTAAAATCTCCTAAGACAATTTTCATATGATATCGTGAAAGGCTATCAAATAAGCATTCTAATTCGTCATAGAACTCATCCTTGATCTTGTCATTAAGGTCTAATACAATTGGAAATTAACAATGTATAATAGAATGAAATTGGCATGGTATTTTCTTACATATAACTTCGTTCTTATTTTATGCGCTGCCATACCATTCATCAGGTTATAATGGGGATTTTTGCATAATTGTTATTAGCTTAACGGGATGAAAGGGAGTCTTTCTTTTCTTCCATTTCTTCTTTCCTTTATTTTCTTTTTTTCTCCAGAAAAGCCTGACCAGAGGCTATAAGATGGCAGCCCCATCACTGGTCTTGCCTTCCTTTGGCCAGCAACCAATCGAAGGGACTATTATTATGCTTTCAAGTCTTATACGAGAATTTCCCGGAAGGATCAAACTAAATTTTCCCTCCAGCGTTTCATAGGACCATGAAACGCTGGAGGGAAAATTTTCTATAGGATCGTAACAGGCCTTGGCCTAATACTTGGAAGGAAGAAGAAAAAGAAGAAGAGTACATGATATGGCAACAAATATTAGTAAGAAGGGAAAAAAAAAATCCAATGTAACTGCAAAAAAAAAATAGAATTCACAAAAAACTTAATAAATTAGAAATTCATTCAAATGCTTAAAACTGTTACATTTTTATTTTAACAATAAAAACAATCAAGTAATAATAATAATAATAATAATAATAACAATAATAATAATAACAATAATAAAAACAACAGGAAAATGAAAAGAATTTTAAGTACAGAAATGGATGTTTTAAGAAGATCAGCTGGAAAATCTAGAATGGATAGAATACGAAATAAAGAAATATGGGAAATTGTGGGTGTACAAGAGGAGCCGGACATCGTAGACATTATAGAAAAGAAAAGATTGCAGTGGTCTGGTCATGTCAAAAGAATGCCAGAGCAAAGATTGCCAAAAATTGTTATAGAATGGATCCCAATGGAAAGGAGGAAGAGAGGAAGACCAAAGAAAACTTGGATAGAAGGAGTACAAGCAGCTATGAATATCAGAGGAATGGAGGAAGATCAATGGATGGACAGAAAGGAATGGCGTTTGGTTTCCGGAAGATGGCGACAGCTGCCATGATACCAGATGATGATGAAAAACAACAATAATAATAAGACCAGCCTCACGGACTAATAGTGTTCCTGAGGGACATGGTTTAATTCCCGGTCAAACCACAGGAATTTTTCCTTAAAGGCAATTATTCCTCTGGTTGCCCTTGGTCTGGAATTTAGGTTAAGAACTCTCCTGGCGCTTCCATATCATTTGTCACCTATCATATAATCATCATGGTAAAGTAACTCTGCCTTCCAGGTGCCCCAACCTAAGAAATGGATTACAATTCAATTGAATACAATGAATATTGGATCCAGAGGTTTATTGATCCACCAACAGAAAGAAGTAGTAGATCTTCTGATTGACATGACATAAGTCGACAAGAAATTACTGAAGATGAAGCTACTAAGGCTTTGAAACTGCAGTATAATTAGAAGACTGGATATGAGGTGAGGTATGAAGTATTTTAATTTAATCTTAATGAATACAAACTTACCTGAAGCAGTGAAACCCAACCCTCTGTCTGGACTGGTACGGCGTTTTAAAATAGAAGTAACTTCTGGCTTCTTAGACAATGGTGAACCCAAGGACAATGTGCTTCCACCTACAATATCATCATAATAACTTTCACTTTACAACCACATTTTATATATATATTATATGAAGATGTAGTATATATTGATTGGTCCTTATTTTCAACTTTTTGTATTTCATTCCACACACCCTCTTTTTTTATATATTTTTTCCTCCTTTGTGCTGCATTGAGCTAGAATAGACGTGACAATATCGATAAAAATGGCAATAATTTATGTTAACAATTAATTTCATTAAAACAGCTGTATTTGAAGATATTTATTGATTTTTTTCAAAATAATATTGTCCAGTATTGGAAAGTACTAATATTTAAATATAACATTAAAAAATGTATTTATTTTTCTTATTTAAGACAATAGAAAAATAAATAAAAATAATCTTGGTGTATTTTTTTAATATTTATAAATTTAGATCCATGCATCACGGGTTAGTGAAATTTGATACATTACCAAATTGTGCCAAAAGGAAAAAAATTAGAGGGTGTGCACTGAAATTATGACATTTTAATTCCACTTGCCTCATATATATGTATAAAAAACAGGTTCACATGGTATCCCAGAAGAATTCATAAATTAAGGGGGGAGAAAATTGATGGACATGATACACCATCTACATCATCATACTTCCACTTTACATCCATACTTCATAAATAAATAAATTATATATATATATATATATATATATATATATATATATATATATACATAAAGCATCAAGTACAAATGGAATCCCAGCAGAACTCTTAAAATCAGGATGAGAAAAATTGATGGACAAGATACACTAGTAGCTTTGTATGATTTGAGAAAAAGAGGTTCATCCAAATGAAAGGAAAGAATATTGTTTATTATCATACTAATCTACAAGAAAGGAGATAAAACTAATTGCTACAACTAAAGGGATATTTACTTACTTTTAACTTATAGAAAATTGTAACAAATATATTGGTATCCAGGCTTACTCCTTATATTAACAACATAATAGGTGACCTTTAACTGTGGATTTAGAGGAGTTAAGTCTGTAATAGATCAGATTATTAATGACATCATTCAAAATTGGAAAATAAATGTTAATAAAGGTATAAGCATGAATCGTTTTAAAATATTAAATGTTTTAATGTATGCTGATGATGATGTGGTAATTATTAAAGAAAATGAAAATAATTTGCAATATTCTTTACACCAATTAAATCAGTTATGCCAAGAATATAATTATAAAATATCAAAAGAAAAAAACAAAAATTACATTCTGGGGAAATGGGCATAAAAGATCAAAATTCATAATAGACAACAAGCCTCTGAAACAAGTAACAAATATTAATTATTTGGGTTATAATTTTACTATAAACACTGAAACTGAAAGACATAAATATGAAACTGTCAACATTTTGAATGATACATGGAACTGTATGTAGAACATTAAAGAACAAAATAAGAAGAGATACTAGATAAAATCAAATGTTTCATACCTCTCCTCATACTAATCTTCTAAGTAGATCGCGATTTCAAGATCATAGCGGCCCCATCTTCACGACTGATGTTATGTCGATCGGAAGAACCACTTCTTCTTCCCTCTGTTGGTGGACTGATAAACCTCTGGATCAGGTCAGGATTTGTGGGAATTTTGAAGTTCATAAGTTTTTCTTTGTTTTTCTGAATGTGGATTTTTTCCCAAGGAACTCACGGTTTGGGAAAAAAATCCACATTCAGAAAAATAAAAAGAACTTATGAACTTTGAAATTCCTGCGAATCCTGACCTGATCCAGAGGTTTATCAGTCCACCAACAGAGGGAAGAAGAAGTGGTTCTTCTGATCGACATAACATCAGTCGTCAAGATGGTACTGAAGATGGGACCACTATGGTCTTGAAATCGCGATCTACTTAGAAGATTAGTATGAGGAGAGGTATGAAACATTTGATTTTATCTTAAATTAAACCTCATAGTGATTTACTTATTTTAGGAATTCTCACTATGAGGTATATTCATTAAGGTAGAATTTTTTATCACTCACCTCATATTGTTCTTCTTATTTGACTATAAACTAGTTTTGGAACATAGTTTCTGTTCCATCCTCAGTATCATCAGTTGTTCTGTCAACAGAACAACGGTCATGACGATACTGAGGATGGAACAGAAACTATGTTCCAAAACTAGTTTGTAGTCAAATACGAACAACAGTATGAGGTTAGTGATAAAAAATTCTACCTTAACTCATAGCGATTTATTCCTATAAAAGTTCAAGATATGCTAGATTGAAGTTTTATAAAACAATGGCAGTTCCTGCATACTTTATGGGAGTGAAACTTAGGTAATGACCAAAAAATTACAATGTGGAATACAAAGCATAGAAATGAACATCCTTAGAAGAACAAAAGGCTGCACAAGATTGGATCGGATAAAGAATGAAGATATAAGAAGAGAGTTAAATATTTATCCATTGAATGAAAAAAATGAAAGAATATAGAGATAAATGGTTTAGACATGTAGAAAAAAATGAATGTAACAAGATTACCAAAAGCAGCATTCAACTACAAGCCAACAGGATCAAGGAATATAGGAAGGCCAGTGAAAAGATGGACACAACAACTGTGAGGCAGAACAGACAGTTTGCCTAGCCCGTGAAGTGAAGAAGAAGATAGATCAGATTTTTAGTATGAGACATTCTAGAAAAGAAAAGGGAATATGATGGCATTAAACATCAACTGTATATAGATTTCAAAAAGGTATACCATTCAATGAAGTGAGAAGTTGTATTGTATCTTCCTAGAATTCAAAATTCCTAAAAATTAAGACTTATTTGAATGTAATAAAATTAAAATGAGTCATACATCTCACCCCATACACTCCATGTTCGTCACAGCACAGGACCGCGGTTTCAGGAACAATCGTTCCTATCTTCAGCCATCATACATATTTTTCTGGCTGAGAATGATGGATATGTCCACCAAAACATGTCCCAAGTTAAGAAACAAAATATGAGGTGAGGTGTAAAATACCAATTCAATCTCTTGATAAAAAGTACTTAACTTACTTTTTAACACTATGAGGTATTATACATAAATACTTATTAACTTTGATGTTTTTATTATTCATTTCATACATCTCAATGATGGATAAATTATATTTGAAGAGAAAAATTTATATGCTCAGACTGGGACTTGAACCCAGGACCTTTCACACTCTAGGCAAATACTCTACCTAGTGAGCTACCTGAACAAGTTCCAATCTAAATGCAAATTTTTCTCTTATATACACTGTTAATTCCCATGCACCAAATGCTATGAAACCTTTCCTTCTATCTTGCAAATGGTGGCTTCTTTATTAAGAAGACATTTAATCGGGAATTTTACATTACATTATAAAGCCAGTATGGCTTCTTTTGATGTTTTTATTATTCATTTCATACATCTCAATGATGGATAAATTATATTTGAAGAGAAAAATTATACGCTCAGACTGAAAATGATACAAAGAAGTATCGAAACTAATCTTCAAGATATCTACAATTATGAGGTGAGGTGTTAAATCTAACTCTATAGATTATTTTGCATTTTTATTAATCTGTATATTGTCTCATCCTAAGTAGTCTGTATAAATTAGGTTCCAAAATATTGAATTTAAATTAACCAATATATAGTTGAAATGAATATACATACAGTCCTATGTATCATATTTGAAATAATTTACTAAATAAACTGTTTTACAGAAAGACATCATTACCAGTTGCTGAACCATGTTTTGTTGGAGATGAAGATTCTGTAGATCTAACAAAGCCGAGAAGATTATCAGTGCGTTTGGGCGATGATTTTTGAGCTGGAATCATCTCTGGCATCACTACTTGTGGTCGTGGACCTGATGACAACCTGTAATATTAATTTCCTTTTTTAATATTTTTTTTTATTTTCTCTGGTTTTAATTTTTTTTTTCATTTACCAATACATGGAAATTTAGTGACAGATATGATTATACAGCATCAGAAAGTGTCCTAACTAGCAAAAATGTACAAAAAAATCAATGGCACAACAAGCATAGAAGACCTTTGTCCTACAATCCATCTGCTGGCTTCACATCCACATATGCCAATTACAGAACATCCAGGCAGGAAGTAACATAATGAGGTATAATTTATTTAAGAAAAATTGTATCACCTCACCTCATATCCTTCTTCTTATTAAACCAGTTTCAGGACCTTATT
Source organism: Diploptera punctata (assembly GCA_030220185.1). Lineage (NCBI taxonomy): Eukaryota > Metazoa > Arthropoda > Insecta > Blattodea > Blaberidae > Diploptera > Diploptera punctata. The sequence goes on along the minus strand of JASPKZ010008033.1, from coordinate 447,981 downwards.
AGGTTCCATCCTCAGTACTTTCACAACCATTGTTATGTCATCTTGATGAACCAGCTCCTGCTTCCTCTGTTGGTAGACTGATGAATCTCCTAATCAGACCACTTTCCCCAGGAATTTCAAAATTCGTAATTTCTCCTCGTTTTTTTAATGTAGATTTTTCCAAGCTGTGAGCTCTTTCAGTCTTTCCATTGTTTTATTAAATTATTAATTTAGTCTTCCTAAAGTTTCTTCATTAACCCTCTGCATGCCACTGGTAAAATCTCTTGTGTCAAGAGTTTTAATCGCATCCACTGATATGATCGGCTTTGCAACTAGTTTAAGGGTCGTATCTATGAATACATTAGACCGTAAAAGTTGTTCTCTGCTGAGAAAGTTGCATCCAAAGACGTTTTTGTGTACTCAAAAATCTGTTTATGCGATAATTGTCGAAATTCCTAAGCTACCTGGCGAGGTGACTTTGCAGAGAACGAATCGTGAGCAACCCGATTGGAACCGATGTAGTTTGAAACCTTGCTGCTTTATCCAAGATGTCGGACCTTGAAGACTTCAATCATGTTTTCGGTATATGCGGAGAAGAGGAATTTGATAGAGTCTACCAAAGAATTCAACTGGAAGAACAGGAGAATCGGCATAATATCGCACGATGCAGACGTCGTCATATACAGTATTATTTGCGGGATGCAAGCGTAAATGCATTCCTCTAGCAGACAAAAATAATGGAAGTGGTTTTATCGCTGAGAATTCTGGGTAATTTCTTGCCAATATTACGAAAATGACGACTTTCATGCATGACCAGTTAGTGGGTCGCTAATTTGATTTTGCACTTGCTCATGGAAAGTCAGCTCACCGGTGATTGGAAGTAATTTGAGTAGAGACTAATGTATTTGCATGCGGCCCTAAGTATATTATTTGGCAGGTAACAGACAGAAGCATCAGAGCTGATCTAATCAGCTCATGGCATCTAAAAGGATTAAAAAAAAAGAGAGAGGAGAAATTAATGAATTTTGAAATTCCTGGGGAAAGTGATTTGATTTGGAGGTTCATTAATCTAATACAGAGAGAGCAGGGGGTGATTCTTCGAGACGACATAACAATGGTCATGAAAGTACTGAGGATGAAACCTAATAAGGTTTCGAAACTGGTCTAATAAGAAGGAGGATATGAGGTGAGGTGATACAATTTTTTTTAAATAACTTGAACTGTTTATTAGGGTGTGTCAATTTTGGAATCTTCTAAATATAAATAAATCTTAAAGAGCAGAATTAAGAAATAGCCTACTCACTGTGGGCTGTGGTGAAAGAAATTGATTTACTACTTTGTTCTTCAAAGCCATGTGACTGCTTTAAGATATTTTTTAATAATTTTTCTTAAGAAAGGAGATTTGTAAATGAGTGACTAGTCACACTCAATAGTTCTGTCTATGAAGGTACCATGTGATCAGCATGTAAGGTCCCCCAGACATTATTGTTGGTTTTCTTAACCTAGAGCTGCTACTTATTGTATTTATCCAAATTTCCTCATGATGCTGTGTGAGCACATATTGGCCAAAATTCCTGATAAAATTTCTTTCCCCATGGGAACTCGCACTAACGTACAGCCTTTGAAAAAAATGTTGGCGCAACTCTTGATGATGGAAAGTTAAGAGTTTTGAAGATCATTTCACACCAGTACGTTGTTACATGTTCTGACTCATTTGAGCATAAAGCGGACTGCGTAAGTCTCTCTATTCATGCAGCATTCATATCGTTCGCTTCAGTGGAGCAGATGGTAAAATGCTCGTTTTCCAACAATGCGAGCCCATGTTCGATTCTGGTCAGGTATATATTTTTTATATATTATTATTTAATAATATTGTTAATTTGCATAATGCCTACATGTTACCAGGCTTTGTTATATAAATAAATGTATATATATAGAAATAATTCCCGGTCGGGACAGGCTCCTGGGGTAAGATTTTTTCCTCACCTGTAAGATAAATGTCAGGAAGCTTAGGGCCCAATGGTCCCTGAAAATCGTCCGGTCATTATCATCATCATCATTCTACACCGATGTGGAAAGAAATGGGAAGTTACCACACCTACAGTTCCCTAATAAAGCTTCAAAGCATAGCATGAAAATGCTATGATTGCAGTGAAAGACCTGCCCTCGGGTAGAATTACTATGGAATGGAATATATGGAAATAAATAAATTAAAGGAAACAGCTTATATATATATATATATATATATAGAAAATGAATAACGATTGTAATGTTTTATTACTTTGTTTACAAAACACATGGGATAATAAAATTATTTATTTCCATTACTATAAAAAATGTGTCAAATTAATTTAAATTAAGTTAATATCTAATTCCAATACAGTCCTGAAGTACTGCATCGTTTCATACAAACAATTTCTAGAAGAGATGATCATGGTCTAGTGGAGGAAGCTTCTGTTTCCCATGCATGAGGTCGCGGTGTTCGATCTTGCTCCATGCTTTTTTTTCTCTCTCTCTCATCCTTATTTCAATCAATTTTCTTCCTTTTGTTTAATTTCTTTTGCTTTGTTTTATTTTCAGTATTAAAGCAGTACTTATTTACATGAAATTGTTTATTATTGCACAACACACAACGAAATAGAACAGATTTAGTTTCTCAAATAGTTGTATACTTGTGAACCAAATAGCTGATCTCTGATCATGTGCAGCTTCGTTTTGAGACTTGAAAATTATCCGTGCACTGTCAATCATTTCAAAGGCTGTACAACCTGTAGCTCTATGCCATACCATGATACCTTAGGCAACCTGGCAAAGGAGCAAAGGCCTATTTCATAAAAGTATTACTTTTAGCAGTTACTTATAAGCAGTGTAAAATTTACTAGTAAGGAGTATGGAAAGTCATGTTTCATAAATAAAACCTACATTGCTAAATTTGCTACACTACTTATAGGAATGTGACTTAATGCAAAAAATATATGACATAGATATTAATTGTTCTATCTGCTTGGTTTCATGACCTTCTCTATGCATTGCAATTGTACATGACTCCAAAATATAGTAGCAATAAAGTTTTTTCGAGTCTGTACTATCTTACCTCAATTTAATTTTGATTTGTTCTCGAACATGTTTCGATTAATCTTCTAATCATCCTCAGCTTGGCCAGACTGGTTAGATTTATGTTGTAAACCCTGGATGTCGATGTCAGCTCCCTTCTGCGGTTGGCCGAAGAACCTCCAAACGAGTTCACGTTCAGTCGGTATTTCAAAATTCATAACTCTGTTTCTGTTCTTCTGAATGTAAACTTTTTCCCAAATAGTTAATTATTTTGTATTTTCTAATTGTTTTAATATTTTAGTGTTTGAAGATAGTACAGACTAAAAAAAAACTTGATTAAAAGAACCTCAAAATATTACTTCCTGAAATAAAACATATAGTAGCAGTGTTGCATTGTTCTTCTGTAAAATTATTCTTTGACAAAACTGTCAAAATCTTTAAAAAAAAAAAACAAAAATCCATCAAGTAAGAAAACATTACACATGTTCCTGTAATACTGTGCTCCTGTATCTAATCAATCTAAAGCTATTTTTAATTCATTGAATGAATGAGTCATATTCTTATCTTATCTCATATTTAATGTTTTTTAAACATGGGAACTGCAGTTTTCCAGAGGACATCCCTCTCATCTTCAGCCGATATTATGACTATTTAACTATCTTTAATTACTCTTTTGGTGTTAAAGCCTTGCTTCTTGAATTATTTTTTTTATTCAATGCCCTAGGTTGTCATTTTGACATTTCTGGTGTCCTCTCCTGGCATTGGGATAATTGTAACCCACTTCTGAGGTTTGGCACCTGGAAAGCAGGGTTAAAGCTGCCCCGATGATATAATTGGTGATAATAATAGTGCTATGCCAGAAGAGTCCTTCATCCTAAGCTTAATCTAAGGTGAATATGAATGATGATGATTATGATGGCCATATGATGTTGGGGGACTGTTTGGGCCTTAAAGTTTTCTGACATTTGTCTTACAAGTGAGCAAAAATCCCAAAAAAACCTCACCCAGGATATTGTCCTGACTACGGATCGAACCTGGACCTGCTGGGTGACAAGGCAGCACAGTACCTCGAGACCGCAGCGGTGGATGCTTCTTGAAGTAATATACTCTAAAAATGGCCCAATGGAAAATAGCAGTTGATTGAATTTATTTGAAATTAGGTGGAACTTTTCATTGTATTCATTTGTTTCTTCCATATAGCCATAATCAATTCTAGGTCTAAACTTCTTGCCCTTTTTACAGTAATATTTCCTTTATCACTGGATGAAGAGTCCACTTTTAAAAAATTATTTCAAGAATTGTATACACTCCTAACCTCTTTTTATCAGTATTTCTTAACTCATAAAACACACTGCTTATAACGGTGTAAATTAGTAGTATTCATATGAAACAGTATTGTAGTTATATTGCTTAAAATATTCTCCTAAATATTAGGTCTACACTCCTAACTACTATTTTACACTACTGTTTTTTAAAACTTGTTTTAAATTTTAGCAGACTAAATTATCAGTGTCCACTGCTATGGTCTCGAGGTAGCATACTGCCTTGTCACACAGTGAGCCCAGGTTTGATTCCTGGTCGGAACAGGCTCCTGGGTGAGGTTTTTTCTGGGTTTTTCCTCAGCTGTAAGACTAATGTCAGGAAGCTTAAGGCCCAACAGTCCCCAAAAATCATCTGGCCATCATCATCATCCTTATTATTATCATCATCGTCCTTCAATGGTGTGGAAAGCAACAGGAAGTTACCATACCTATAATTCCCTAGTAAAGTTACAAAGAACAGCATGAAAATGCTATGATTGCAGTGAAAGACCTGCCTTCGGGCAGAATTACAATGGATGGATGGAAATTATCAGTCTAAAGGCTATCCGCTCTTAAAGTAATCCTCATCAAAACAAAATCATGTGACCTGCTCGCTTTTCATTGGTTATGGACACCGATGTATGATACAGAAGCAATAAGTATGCGAAAAAGTAGTTCCCTTCATTAGATTAAAAATATGTCCTCCGAATATACTTGTTATTCTTTGTGAATGAAAATAATTATATTCAAAACATAGAAACTATTCTAAAATATACCTAATCAATAATTACAACTTAAAACAATTCATTACATATGGATGATGCATTTGAGTCTTGTATCAGTCGATTCTGATGCAACACAATGGCTTGAAAGTGTTGAGTCTTCTGTTGATGTGTCGCCATTTTAATTTTTAAAACACAAGTCTGGCAAATCTTTGACTAGTGGTCAAAAAAAGAGTTATTTTAAATATATTTCACAAGTTCAGTGAAAAATCTCACCAGCTTTCTTGTATTCTAACCCATTCAACGATCACATGTCTTAAATACTTCACACATGCTACCTCTCAATGTGACAGTAATTGTGGCATGAATGGCAGAAGGATACAATTGACATTTGTTTATGTTAGGATCACTCTAAGAGCGGATAAGGTATACATTAGTTATAAGCAAAATGCTAGTTTTATTAAACAAGCCCCTCCGGACAACATGTACAACATAAACAAAAATCATTAAAATCTGTTGACTTTTTGAATTATCAGTTTTTTATAAAATACCCATATACCATCATAGCAATGCATACAAAATATCAAGGAAATTAAATAATATATAGATGTTTCAGAGCTCAAATAGAACAATCCAAAAACTGTGCTAGGCCTCGAAAAAAGTAATTTATTGGTACTATCGAACCCTGAGATTTATGGCCTTGTGGACATAAGCTCTCCATAAACCCAATTCTGAGCTAATATTTTCCAATTATCACCTGTATAATTTACCTCCCTCAAATCATGGTTAATGTTATTCTCCCACATCATTCTTGGCCTACTTACTGGCTGCTTTCCCTCTGGTTTTTCTGTAAGGAGTTTGCATGCTCCTCTTTCATTCCCTATTTGTGTCACATGTCCTGCCCATCATAGTCTATTAGACATAACTATTCTTATTACATCTGGTTTCTCATAAAAATCATGTAGCTTACTTTAAGTAAGTCTTCTCTATTCACCTGTCTTTTGTCTCTCTCTTTGGTCAAAAAATTTTCCTAAGAACTTTATTCTCAAATACTCACAATCATTTTTTTCTTCCTTAAAATAAGAATCCATATACTGCTTCCACATAACTGGAAGAATAGCAGTTTTATACATTTTCAGTTAAAAACATTTTTTTAGATAAGTTTGGATGACAAGAGTCTCTGTAATCCATAATAGCATGCATTTCCAGAATTAAATCTATGTTTAATTTCCTTCTGCACCTCATTCCTCTTTGTAATCATTGTTCCTAGGTTTTTGAATTCAGCAATTTCTTCAAAATGTCCCTCATTTGTCAATAACTGTTTATTTCCATTATATAATGTATGGTATTTCTATATGTCACCATACATATAGTTTTATTAATATTTACTCTCAGTCTCAATTTCTTAGGATTGTATTCAAGAACCAAGCTCTCTAGGCCATGCCATCTCCATCTTCTGTAAGTTGAGGCTCTCATCTTTTAAATGTTCCTGGAATTTTTTAAAAATAAGCACCTGATGTTGAATAGAGTGAGCCAGTTAGAATAGGTTCTGCATGATCCACATAATTAACCAGAGAGAGACGGGCTAAGAATCACTCTTTGCAGAAAGTTTGGTTCTTGAATGCCAGCCTTAGTGTTACTCAATAGTCTGTGTGTGTTAGCCCTTAATATCTCCTCGTTATAATGAAAAACCTAAGTTAAAATAATTCTTTTTCACCATGATTATAGTTTAAGATTAAATCTAAAATGCAATTATAAATAGAATTAAATTAATTGAGAAGCTAAAGCTATTACTATGATAGAAATAAGTAAATTAATGAACATAATTAAATTATTGTAATCAATGATAAAGAGAAAAAAATTTGCCTGAACCAGGAATCGAACCCCAAACCTTTAGCTTTCCTTGCTAATGCTCTGACCACTGAGCTACTTCAGTCTTCATTCCACTCAGTGGTAAGATCATTAGCACAGAAAGCTAAAGGTTTGGGGTTCAATTCCTGGTACAGGCAAAAATTTTCTCTTTACCATTGATTACAATAATTTAATTGTGTTCGTTATTTTACTTATTTCTATCATAGTAATAGCTTTAGCTTCTCAATATTAATTTAATAAATAATGCTATAGCTGTGTGGAGTCCCTTCATGTCTTCTTAATGTAGAAGCCATTCATTGTGTATTTGTGAATGATGATTCATTGCATTTGAATGTGGGACCAAGAAAGTAAGGTAAAGGAAGGATTTATGCTTGGATGGGAATGAAACCTGAATTAGCTCAGTGGTCAGAGCATTAGCACGGAAAGCTAAAGGTTCGGGGTTCAATTCCTGGTTCAGGCAAAAATTTTTCTCTTTACCATTGATTATAAATAGAGTTTTGAACTATTACCTAAATTTAATTATGGATTAATAAATTTTTAAAATCTTATTTCTTCAAACGTGACATGCTGGACTTGATATACTTGTGCTCTGAACCATCCAAATCATAGTGTTAAATAATTACCATTTTGTAACAATAGCTGGAATTCCTATCTTTTGAATGAATGATAATGTGTGCTGGGCTTCTTCAACGTAACATATATCTGGTCCTGCAAAACCTTCCAATCTGTCAATGAAATAATTACAACAATTATTACCAGGGCTTGGAATTTCATGCATAAAAAAACTGGTGCTTCTTGCGCCTATAATTACTGTTCATCAAAATCTGCTCCCAGGGGACACTGCGTGGAGGCGAACAACTGCACTAAAAAACTTTAAAATATTTATTTTGCATGGCCAATGTGAGTGCAGAGTTAGCCTCCTTATATCCCTTCTTATACTGTTGGATAAGAATTGTGGATCCTTACATCAATATGCTCATGGGCCTATGGCTTGTTTTGGGGACTGTTAACTTTTCAGAGCTAAATATTTTAAGCATTGATCATGAACATGAGTTTAATCAGATAAACATAAAGTAGATTAAGATAATTGGAAATGAAATATTTAAAGAAAATTAAAAGGAAAACTAAGAGAGTGAGAAATCATCAATTAGAGGAAGTATAAATATTGAAGCATCATTACTTATGGAGCAGAACTTTGGCCATTAACAACAAAAACAAATAAGTATCTTTTGGCAACGGAAATGGATTTTATACGAAGGGCCACAAGAATTTCAAGAAGAAAAAGAATTAGGAACTCAGTAATAAGGGAGAAAATGAAGATTGAAGACACTATTTTAGATTATATTAAAACTCAGCAATTAAGATGGTATGGACATGTCCAGCGAATGGAAGAGGATTGACTACCAAAATCTGTTTTGGAATGGAAACCTGAGGGAAGATGAAGCAGAGGAAGACCTACAACCTCCTGGAGTCAGTGAATATGTTTATATATGAAGGAGGAACATCTACAATCAGGAGATTGGATGGACCAACGAAATTGGTTATTAGGAATCGGACGATGTCAAAGACATTAATCAACCGATGATCTATCTATAAATATTGAAACAGCAGTAAGAGAAATCTGAAATTATATGGACACATAATTAGAATGGATGAACAAAGGAAGACCAAAGAAGATCTTTGAAGGTGAAAAAAAAAATAATAAAAATATCAAGAAAGAAATGGGAACAGTACATTGGTGTGATAGCATGATATAGCAAGATGGTGGAAAATGGAATTACAGTAGTTAACACATTATAATACAACGAAGAGCACTCCCGTCGGTATTTATATGTACTTAAGTACAATTATGAGCTGATTTGAAAATACACATTTTTTATAGTGTGCTTCATTACTGACCATGCTTCTAACAGTTTGGTTAATTCCTTTGCCCATTCGGGCGAACCTTTTACTTATTATTAATTCCTTCATAGATGACAGCTGTTGGTTCTTCTTGAATTGGAGCAAAAATACCAGCCTGAAGAAAAATATACAATCATTCCTATAACTGTTCAGTGAGTAGCCAAGATGAATGAAAATTAATTGTATTTGTGGGTTAAAATTTCAAAATATAAATTGTATTCTGATGGGTTAAGAGACTGGCACAAGAGCAGTAACAGTTTAAGAAATGGACAGATGTTCTGATGCTGAAAGGCACATGAAGAAGACAATATTTTGATCAATAATTTAAATCTTTGCTAAGATAGCTGTAACATTTTAAATTCCAATACTAAAAAAGAAGAGAGTATAACAGTATGTACTTGCCTTACTGTACATCCACCAGATTCTAGTAAGACCACCAGCATTTCTTGTCCCTGTAACAATAAACAATTACATATAACATTAACACTAAATTTATAGCTCATAAAATCTGACAACATTCACATTGTGGGAGACAGGCATTATTCAAATAATAATATAAATAGCAATAATAATAAAAATAACAATAGCAACAATAACAACGGTAATGTCAATAACAAATACAAGAACACAGCAGTAGCAGCAACAATAATATTAACAATAATAATAATAACAACATATGTTAGATTCACTTTATAAACCGAAGAGAACAAACAATTACCATTTTTAGAACTCAAATTGCATAGAAATGAGGGGGGGGAAAAAAAGAAAAGAAAATGGAATTTGGCATTCATAGAAAAGAAACACACACAGGTAACTATATTAAATCAACAGGATTCAACTGTATTTCACACAAATTGGCAGTCTTCAACAACCAAACCCATAGATTGGTGTATATATACCCTTGAGCAGAGAAAATTTTAGTTACAGAAGAAAACACATAATAAAGGTGGCAAAGCAAAATGGTTTCAAGGAGAAAATGATAAAAATAAACTGATAAGTATAAAAAAAAGAGGAATGAAAGCATTCTTCAGATAGAAAACCAATTGAAAAGAAGTACAGGAAATTCACAAATCATCCATGGGCAACAATAAATTACAGAAGATTTTTGAAAAATTTAATATTAGGTTAGCACCAAAAATGGTTACAGCATAAAATATACTAATAAAAACCAACAAAAATATTGATAATGGAACAAAATCAGGAATATGCCAGATAAAGTGTACTGATTGTAATAAGAATAGGGAAAACTGAGAAATTTAACCTTTAGAACTAAGGAACACATTAGAAACGTAAAAAAGGAGAAGTAGTAAAATCTGTTTGGTCAGGAAAAACATAAAATCGATGTGAACATCAAATTATTAAAACAGTTGGAAAATAGTAAAGAACTCAACATTTGGGAGAAGATCTACATCCAGAAGAACAGGGGTAGAATCATGAATTTTGAAATTCTCAGGGAGAGAGATTTGATACAGTGGACCATTAAAAGATGGAGTAGGAGTTGACATCCAGGACCAACAACTTAAAAATTCAACTGTCTGGACAAAGCTGAAGATAAAACAGAATTGTTTTGAAACATGTCCTAAAAGAACTCAACTTTTATGAGGTAAGATGCTACAAACTCACCTTATTTATTAAGAAGAACCTTATATTGTTACTTATAATTTATTAAAAAATTATATATTTTTGGTTAGAAAGTTTTATGCCCCTTTCCTCAGAACAGTGTTTTATTGTGAATTGATTAATACCCAAAACTTAAATGAACTCTCTAAACAGTATTAAAAAATTAATTTAGAACCTGGTTCTAAGCAAGCGAAACAGTGAAGAACCGAGGAAAAGTGGCATGAGTAATGAGTACTAGATACTAGAAAAAAGTTTTAAAACTATGGTGCCACTTTTCTTAAATAGTTTTAAGTACACATGGAAATCAGACATTACCTTGCCAACAATGAGAAGGAACCATCTTCCCTGCGGAGGTTGATATGGTGATGTGGAGGTGGGAGTATAAGGCACAGCTGGTTCAGGCAAACCTCTATTACACGATGAAGGAAACACTTCTCTCCATAGAACCAATGAACGTACTGGTTCCGAACGACCCAAATGTAGCAGACCTTGTTGACGACAAAATGTGTGCACATCTATAAGATCTGCTCTGGCTAAATGAGATGCTAAAAGATATCCCTGAAACAATAATCAGTATCTATACTGGAACTTACAAGTTACTTTCAAAGAATAACTATAACAACAGTCATATCTCTGATATCCAGATCCCTAATATGCACTTGATTATTATCCTCCTGCCTATGTCTTCCTAAAAGAGGAAGGCAAAAAATTACATGGCACTGCACAGTAATAACAGAAATTGAACAACAAGAAAAAGGTGGAATGAAGTCAAGAATTTAGCAAATCAAAATCCAGTGGTGCACTTTCACAAAGGTCCTTTCATCGGCTGGCAATCAAAACCTCGTAACTCCATAACTGAAAAATTTCAGGAGAAAAAAAGAACCTTGTAATTAGAGTCAGAATTTTTATATAATAAAATATAAGATTGCAATACAGATACTATATATGTATTATTCAATTGTTTGTGTGTGAAACCAATTTATTCAACGGTTTGTATGTGGAACCAATACAAAAGAACAGTCATAGGTCTAACTTCTCATTATACGAGGGTCATACTGAAAGTCGTGAGCAACCCATTGTTAAAATTCAAATTTAAAAAATGTAACAAAAACAACTGCAGGATCGTAATTTACAGACTTTATAATACAACAACACCGTTTTGTGGCATCATGTGACCACACGCAGTGTTTCCAAAATGGCAGACATCAATGTTTTGTTTCGACAGCGCGCTGTCATTGAATTCCTTGTTAAAGAGGAACAATCTCCTGTTGATATTCACCAAAGACTTCAATGTGCTTACGGAGATGCCGCAGTGTTAGGAGATGGGTGAAACATTTTAAAGGTGGGAACACGAGTATCAAAGATGAGCCTCGTAGCAGTCGCCCACGCTCTGCCTCCACGGACTGCAACAAGGAAAGAGTTTATGCGCTCATTAGAGACGACAGGCGTATCACAGTGAATGAAATCGCTACAAAACTTGCAGTAGGACACAGTGCAGTGCAAGAAATAATTCACAGCTTAGGTTACCGAAACGTTAGTTAGTGCCCGTTGGGTTCCACGTTTATTGAGTGAAGACCACAAACTTCAGAGAAGAACCATCACCCATAACTTTCTTCAGAGATTTCGAAATGAAGGTGATGATTTTTTGACGAGTATTGTGACAGGTGACGAAAGCTGGTTTCATCGCTACGAGCCTGAAACAAAATGCCAGAGTATGGAATGGCACCACTTGAATTCACCATCAAAGAAAAAAGCGAAGGCAGTGCAATCTGTTGGGAAAGTTATGGGCAGCAGCCTCTGGGATGCGCAAGGTTGCATTCTGGTTGAATTTCTTGAACCTGGACAAACCATAAATGCTGCCTGCTATATCCAGACACTTGTGAAGCTCTGTCGTGCATTGCACGACAAACGCCCTGGAAGGAAGATCATTTTGCAACACAATAATGCACGTCCTCACACTGCTCGTGCCACTGTGGAGAAGATCAGGATATTTGGGTGTGAAACTCTTCCACATCCTCCCTATAGTCCCGATTTGGCACCCTCCGACTACCATCTTTTCGGTTCTGTGAAGGAGTAGATGAGAGGCCAATGCTACGAGACGCTAGAGGATATTCGGAAAGCAGTGCATCAGTGTCTTCGAGCAGCTGGAACGGACTTCTATCATAAGGGAATTTTCAAGCTTGTAGAACGCTGGACAAAATGTGTGCAAAGAAATGGAGACTATGTTGAAAAGTAGCACAAAGGTGTGTAGATTAACATGGTGTACTTGGTTTGTCTAAAATATATATTATGATTGTTTAAAAAAATGTTGCTCATGACTTTCAGTATGACCCTCGTACTATGTTGTATTCTTACCTTTCAGCACATAAAAATCCTGACTCTACTTATAACTGGTCGATTTTTAAATCAATATATATCATATATTTAAATTAGTTTTTGAAAAGTTTTATGCCAGAGATGCGAGTATTTGGGTCTAAGATTAGAGCATACAAAACCTCACTATTCCTCTCCGCCGGAGATGCAAATTTTTGGGACTGAGATTAATAGCTGAGGAAATGCATGGTTTTTGTAATCATTAATAGATAGCAGCAAAATAATCTTGGAGTTAGAAGACTTTAAAAGTATTTTACTCTTGAATGGAGTTATGAGGTTTTGATCACTGGGCAATGATATGGTTCCAAGAGGAGTGTTAGGAACTATTATGTCTTCTTAATGTTATTTTCCCCAAGGGTTTCCAAATAAAATTTTGAAAGCATTTCTACTGTCACTCACTTCAGGTACCATTAAGTGAGGTGAATAAAAAAAGACATATTTTAAAGGGGAAGTTTGTATCTAACAATATAAAGGTAATTAAATGATGTGTACTAAGATATTATTATACTTCTGTATTTAGATTGAGCTATATTTACCCTGAATCTCATTAATGAATTAAGCCTTTTTTTTTTAGTGTCACCTCATCGCTGCAGATGAATCTAATCACATAATTCAATCTGTTTAAATTTGGAATATTAAGTATTAAGTGAATCATTAATTTAAGTTTTAAAAAACTTTGAAATAAGATACTAAGAAAAAACATGGTATAAAACATTTAAACACAAAATTGTGTTAATACTGATAAATAGTAAGTCACGACTTACTATTTATTAGTATTAACTTGAAAACCTCATAATATTATGTTGCTGTCTAATGTGCTGCATCTAATACTGAAATCATTAACAATCTTGCTCTCCAATACTTTGAGGTCTTAGAATCTTCATGTTTGACAGCGATACAGTTGTTCAGATGACCTTCATCCATTTCTTCATCAGGGTGATTGCATAAAATGCATTTTGGTGATAATATCATTTCCCATAATTAATTTATAAAACAAAATATTGTTGTCTGAATCATTTTTCTAAGTAAAGTTACTTCACAGTATTGTAATTAATTTTTTTTCAATTTTCTAAACATAAAAATTTAACGTTTCTTTTTGTTGGAAACTTGACAATAATAAAGTCATTCTCTTCTACTGTAATATTATATTGAATAATTTCTTAATAATACTCCAATGTAGATATATTCCAATTTAATTTTATCCCCCTTCAGATAAATCACACCTCTTGGGAGGACTGCCTGAAAACATTATTACTAGTGAAAGAGGGGTTTATGAAATGGAGTCATGTTCACTCTTCTTTCCCCTGATTCCACCACTTCTGCTTCTTCTTAGTCAGCACCTAGATTCGCTGCTATAATTCCTTTCCCTGGTGCTAGATCAAGTACTTGGCACAATGACAAGTTGGAACATTAGATTCTCGGAATCTAGCTTGTTTAAGATGGTCTTCAATTGCTGAATTCGAGACTTCTTCCATGTTTTCATCGCAGTTAGTGCTTCCTTGAAGTCGACTCACGAATTTCACTGGACACAGGAGAACAATTCCACACTTTCTGAATCTTAAAATCGTATTACTAGCTATTTGATCACATTTGTTTCGGATGTTTCTTCAAGCAGTCACTTGATCGGATTCACCCTTGTAAAATATATAATTTTAATATTACATAATTAAACCAGAAATGTCTACTCCTCACCTCATAAAAATATGTAAATGCCTGACTAGTTTAGAAGGCATTCACTTCTATCATCAGCTACACTGCGACACTCGGAAACTGAGTTGTTAACAATAGCATTCTTCCTGCCACCATGTGCAGGTTGAATGAACTTCGAGATCAAGTCTTCCTTGCCAGGAACTTCAAAATTCATGGACCTGTATTTGTTCTTCCAAATGTACATATGTTCCCCAACTATTATTATCATAGGTTTTCCTAAATGTTTTAGTAGTTTAATTCCTTTCTAATTGTGTGATTCTGATCAAACTATGGGCTGCAATCACTAATTTTCCAATTTAACCATTTTAAATATTTATAAAATGTTCTTTAGTTTGAGTTATAATATATTATAATGAAATTGTGAAAAGAAAAATTAATGTCTGAACTAGGAGTCGAACCATGGACCTCTCTTTCTCCGTAAGAGTGTGCAGCCCACTACACCATTCTAGACTTGGTACAACCACTAACAATTCTTTCCACATATACAAATTTATCATTCTCGTTTCATCCGCTGCCAGGCAGGTGTTACTACCATCGCCAATGGCCGGCTTCGTTTAGAAGTACCTATATGTGAGAATTTTACACCACCACTTTTATAAGCGGTAAATTATGTTATTTAACATTTTCCAATACTGTTATTTTAACACAATTCCAATAATGGATCATATTATAATATTATAATGATATTGTGATCGATTCCTGGTTCAGACATTAATTTTTCTTTTCACAATATCATTATAATATTATGATTCATTATTGGAACTGTGTTAAAATAACAGTATTGGAAAATGTTAAATAGTTTGAGTTACTAATTTTTTTCTTTCTATGTATACTTTATTGCTAGAGATCTGTGAAAGTGATTTTATTTTTAGGGAAAATTCGTTTTAAAACTTCAAGATTTCGATGTTATTGGGAATTTAGGGGTGTTATTCTAAAAAATGAAAATTTGAGTCTTTTTAATCCTAGTTTAATATATTAAACCCAATAAGAATGATATATCCAGTAGTTTAAGGTCAACTTTTAGCTTGTACAAATTATATTGATTTTAATACACTAAAATGCATAAAAATTTGAATCTTAGTCATAATTTGTAAGCAAAATTTATATTTTAAGAAAAAGCAATGCTTTGTAAGACTGCATGGAGGAAGCAGATATGGCACTATCAGATATGGCAGTTAAAAAGAAGATGGAATCTGGAAAGTGTTTAAAAATGCACTATGAAAATTTCGCAAATAGAACAAAAAAATCTCTGGAATTCGTTGAAAATTTTAAATTTTGATGTTATTTCTCAATATCGTAAGATTTTGCATTATTTCGTAATTCAAAAATGCTTTTTTTTTTTTGAAGTTATGGGAAGTGGAGTTAAGAAATGGTACAAGAAAATGACAAAATTAGAGCATTTCACATTATCGTGACTCGCGAATTTCAAAGATCTCTATTTATTGCATTCACTGCAACTAATTTGGTAAATCCCTGATTTTTTTAAAATAAATTACAATGAGAAGTAACTTTATGAGGTTCTTCTTAATAAATAAGGTGAATCCTGAGTTATCTTATGTCATAATCTGTTGTGTTCTATTTGAACATGTTTCGATATACCATGTATACACTCATCAGTTTTTCCAAACTCTACATCTTTTGGCTGACCGAAGAACTTGTAATTCAAATATTTTTCTCCAGGAATTTCAAAATTCATAATTTACATAGAGAAGAACAAAAACAGGATTACGAATTTTGAAATTCCTGGGGGAAAAGATTTGATTTAAAAGTTCTTTGGTCAGCCAAAAGATGGAATAGGAGCAGATATCCAGGGCCGACAATGTAAAACTCAACAGTCTGGAAAAGCTGATGATGGTGTACATGGTATATCAAAACATGTTCAAATAGAACACAAGTTATGAGGTAAGATGACTTGGAATTCACCTTATTTACCCACATATTTTACTATTTGGAGTTTTATTTTGCTTATTTGCTTTTCAAATGTTTTTTTTTTCTTTCAGACAATATTACAAATGTAAGAGAAAACACTTTTCTTCCACTTTTATTAGATGTAGTTAGATAATGAAATCAGGATTAATAAAAATCAAAAGAATTGTGAATTATTCTTCTTCTTCCTTCCAAGTATTAGGCCAAGACCTGTTACGGTCCTATAGAAAATTTTCCCTCCACCATTTCATAGGACGGCCCAGAAATCTTCATCCTCTTGGTATATAATTATAAACAGCTTTGGGGATCCGATTTGAACTCATTCTTTCAAGATGGTGTTTCCAATTTAGTTGGTACTGTTTAATATATTCCAAAATTGGCGTAGTCTTCAATTCTTTTAAGATATCAGTGTTCCTTTTCCGATCCCATCTGGTGTAACCCGCTGTTCTGCGCATGAATCTCAATTCACAAGCCGTTATTCTGCTTTCATGTTGTCTTTTTAGTGTCCATGCTTCACTACCATAGGTCAACACTGGTCTAGCCAAAGTGTTATATAAATGTAATCTGGTGTTTTTTGTACAAGGGATGGTTTCGTAACTTGATTAATAATTCCCAAACTTTTATTATAACCAGTAATTTTTTCAGGGATATCCTTTTCATCCCAGATAGAGAGATAATATCCAAGATATTTAAATTGATTATATCTCGCTAAAATTTTATTCTGGAGACAGATTTTACTTTGTATGGGGTCCTTCCCAAGAAATGCCATAATTTTAGTTTTGTTAACTGATATTTCCGTATTAAATTTGGCACCTATTTTTTTTTTAATTATAAATTGATTGTTGCAAATCATTTTCGGAAAGTGCCAGAAGAGCTAAATCGTCTGCAAAAAAGAATAGTATAGAGTTTGAGGTTCCTATTGATGGGTATATATCCTCGTGTTTTCCTCCATTCGTTTATTAATCCATTCATATATATATATATATATATATATATATATATATATAATGAAGAGCACCGGTGAAAGTCCACATCCCTGTCTTACTCCAGTGTTGATCTTTTTTCCAAGAAGATAATTTGCCATCTTGTTTAACAGAGATTTCATTATCTTTATAGATGTTGAAGATATTAGTAATATATTGTTGTGGAACGTTATCATCAGCTAAAATTTGTAATAATATATTTCTGTCTACTTTGTCAAAAGCCTTCTTCCTACCTCATAATTCTTCTTACCTCATAATCTATGTTATTTAACACAGAACTGCGGTATCGGGAATCTTCATTCCCATACTCAGCTGATGTCACGATACCGATACCGCGGTTCTGTGTTAAATAACAAAGATTACGAGGTAAGAAGAATTCACAATACATTTGATTTTTATTAACCCTCTTAGTGCCGAGTGCCGAACCTGTCGGCTAGTTACGGTCAGCTGTTGGCTGCCAGCGATCCGCTAGACTAGCATACTGTGAATTGCCACGCCTTTTTGGCTGAAAATACACGGCTCTGAATATTTGCAAATAAATAAACAAGCATAACGAATTATAATTTAAAACTTATGGAATAGAGTGCCCATACATAACACAATCGATTAATGAAAATATTGTCTTTAATTATTGTGAAGTACTGTTAATACATTTAACTAAACATGATATTTGTGCACGGTGAAATATTTTTTAATACTTTTAACTTAAAAAGTTGTTTTAAAATTGATATTACAACGGTAAAAAAAATACTATAACGAAGTGCATTCATTCTATTACGAAATCACATAAAACATCGAATCTACATCGAATACGATTAGCAAAAAAAAAAGAGAGAGAGGGAGAGAGAGAGAAGGAAAAATATCTATGAGTTAATTAAATATATAATTATTCTTATGGTACTCACCTAAACTTTCTGGAAAGAAGACTTGTTGCTGAATAACTCAATCTTTATTTTTAGTAACTGTTAATTAACACTAATGTTTTCTAGACACTAAAATTAACACCAACACTAATGAAAAAAGTATAAACCTATCACTAAATTTAGCCTAATGGAGAAACAAATATTACAATGGATTTTTAAGCCTTAATAATAAATCTCGCATTAATAATAAATAACCTTTCAATCTGAAATAAGGTATTGGAGAGGAATCAGAAGGAGGTGTATGTTTTGGTCCAGGCAATTCCATGAATGTGAAAGGAGGCTCAGGATTGGGTCAGGTTCGGTAGGAAATATTTCTCTGAAATTTTGAATATCATTTTCATCGCCATCGTCGTTATCACAGGTAACATTACCATTATCTTCATTTACCTGTATATCAAATTGAACCGAGGAAGCTCCATTAGAAGCGTGTAAATGCCTTTTTTTTTTTTTTCATATGTGGTGATTCGGGGGTGTGTCTGGTACAGTTCCGTCACTACTATCAGAGCCTAAATCATCACTGTCACCGGCGGAAAAAAATCCATCGGAATAAACTTCACATTGATCAAAATACTAAATTCAATTTTCGTCATCTACACCAGCTTTAAAAATTTCACTAGAACCGCTTGCCATTGCGACTTGATAATCTACACTTAACATCTGCAACTAACTGAAGGAGCTTGTTTTTAACTTGTAAAACTACCCTGGTGAAAGCCAAAACACCCTCATAAATATATTAAAGCAAGGTCGAAAGATTCCCCTAACATGCAAGTTGCATTCCTTTACTATAGGATGCCAAAAAATTAGTTAAACTATGCAAAATTTAGACGGCCGATCAAATCGTTTCTGGCAATTTAAATGCTGGAACTTTAAAGCCGGCCGTGACGGCTTTGGCATTTAAACCCCTAGCACACGCAGTCAGGCCTGGCTCTAAGAGGGTTAAAAAAACCTCACAACGCAAAAGTTCCCAACTTTATTACATGAAATCAGAACTATATATGATTACTTACTTTATACAAATAAGTAAACAAATAAATAAAAATAAATAAATTCCATGGCATGACAGGCCTAGAAGGCCCTTAGCCTACCAGCCGGCTGCTGGCCTCATATCCACATGTGTCAATCACAGAGGTAGATGATCATCTAGCCAGTGTAGGGGTGACATGTGGTCAGCATGTCAAGTCCCCCAGCCGTTATATCTGGTTTTCTCAACCTGGAACTACTACTTATTGTAGCTACCCAAATGCCTCATGATGCTGGGTGTGCACCGGTCCCATACTGGCCGAAATACCACGAGAAAATTTCTTCCCCATGGAGACTCGAACCAGCACAAGTCCTGTAGCTGCCAAGGCTTCCTGCCTTAACAATTCGGCTATGGCATGGTAGAAAGTATAATTACTTACTATAAGAACTTTTAAACATGCTTAAAATTCTACCATAAGCCACCCTCAGGCTCAGACACAACTGCTATAAAATCAAAATCAAAATACGCAATGAACTGGAACACTAATATTGTTGCCAGTAAATGTAACACATATACAAAAAGACAATTCGCATATTCACAACTCTGTTCAATATGCAGAGTACAATGTAATAGTACAGTCACTTGTTCTGTTTCATCAACAATCATTAGAACCATTTCAATTTATGGTACACAAGTACCCCATTTCAATCGCCTAAACTTAATAATATGAAGACACTGATATTAATTATAGAGTTCCTCAATGTGATGCTTCCATTTTCATTTTCACTCTTACTCAAGACAATAATAATAATAATAATAATAATAATAATAATAATAATAATATAATAATAATAATAATAATAATAATAATAAAAAACATTAATAAATTACAGTAACAAGTAACATTATGGAGTTCATCTTAATAAATAAGGTGAGTCTTTCATTATACCTCATAAATTGTTGAGTTCTTTTGGACATGTTTCAAAATAAGAATCAAATGAATCGTGAATTCTTCTTACCTCATACATCCATGTTTTTTTAACACAAAACTGCAGTATCGGAAAAAACATCTTTTCCATCCTCAGCTGTTTTCATGGCTGTCTATTTTTCTTTTCCCAGTAATTTTCCAAACTGCCATCTGGTGTACTTTTGAAGCAGTAATTTTCTAAACTGCCATCTGGTGTACTTTTGAAGAACTTTGTAATCACCAAATAGCAGTTTAGAAAATTACTGCTTCAAAAGTACACCAGATGGTAGTTTGGAAAATTACTGGCAAAAGAAAAAATTGACAGTCGTGAAAACAGCTGAGGATGGAAAAGATGTTTTCTCCGATACTGCAGTTCTGTGTTAAAAAAACATACATGTATGAGGTAAGAAAAATTCACTATTCATTTGATTCTTATTAAGAAAACCTCATAATGTTAAAATTCCCAAATTTATTATGTTAATGTTTCAATATGTTTTTATTATTTATTTCATATATCTCAATGATGGATAAATCATATTTGAAGAGAAAAATATACAATCAAATAGGGGTTTGAACCCAGGACTTTTGGCTTTCTATGTCAATGCTCTACCAACTGAGCTACCTGAGCACTCCAATCTAAATGTAATTTTTTCTCTTGTACATCCATTGTTAATTTCTGAGTGCCAAATGTTATGAACCATTGCCCTATCATGTAAATGATGGCTTCTTTTTTTTAAGAAGACTTTTATTGGGAATTTATACATTACTTTATAAAGCCAGTAGGGTTTTTATTATTACTTTAATACTTCTCAATGAAGGACAAATTACATTTGAAGAGAAAAATATATGCTCAGATTGGGGTTTGAACCCAGGTACTTTGGCTTTCTATGCCAATGCTCTACCAACTGAGCTACCTGAGCACTCCAATCTAAATGTAAATTTTTCTCTTGTACATCCATTGTTAATTTCTAAGCGCCAAATGTTATGAACCATTGCTCTATCATGTAAAAGATGGCTTTTTTTTAAGAAGACTTTCATTGGGAATTTATACATTACTTTATAAAGCCAGTAGGGATATTATTATTAATTTAATACTTCTCAATGAAGGACAAATTACATTTGAAGAGAAAAATATATGCTCAGATTGGGGTTTGAACCCAGGACTTTTGGCTTTCTATGCCAATGCTCTACCAACTGAGCTACCCACGCACTCTAATCTAAATGCAAATTTTTCTCTTATACATTGTTAATTTCTGAGCGCCAAATGTTGCGAACCATTGCTTGATCGTGCAAATGATGGCTTCTTTTTTTTAAGAAGACTTTTATCGGGAATTTAAACATTACTTTATAAAGCCAGTAGGGTTTTTATTAATTTAATACTTCTCAATGAAGGACAAATTATATTTGAGGAGAAAAATTTACCAACTAACCAACTAATTAAAATCAACCTTTTTTTTTACACTTATATATCAGTGTCTGAAAATAAAATTGTGACTTACTTTGTGATACATGCAAGTTCCAATAATTGTGTATAATCTCTGACAACCATTACTATCTTCACTCTGAAACACACCAAAATAATTATTAACATTTCGAAAATTCCATTCAGATTTGCTTTTCTACTCGATGTTAGTCCTCCATCTGCCAAGAAAAACACAAAAAGTACAACAAAAACTTAAAAATAGGCTCTAATGTCAAAATAGGCATTTTTAGGTACTAGGCTAAGAAGAATAAGATTATGAGGTGAGGTAATAAAATTTTACTTAAATAAATAATATCTATAGTGTTAGTTCCTAAAAAAGTAGTACTATAAGAATAAATCAATAATAAAATCGTCAATAGAAGCCCTACTGGCTTTATATAGTAGTGTTAAATTCCCAATAAATGTCTTAACTAAGAAGCCGTCATTTGCAAAGATAGAAGCTACGGTTTCAAGCATTTGGAGCGAGGGAATTACAATGTATATAAGAGAAAAATTTGCATCTAGATCGTAACTCGCCTCAGTAGCTCAGTTGGTAGAGCACTTGGCCCGGAAAGCCAAGAGTCCCGGGTTCGAGTCTCGGTCTAGGCGAAAATTTTTCTCTTCAAATATAACTATAAAAATATTTTATTTAGATGTAACTGTGCGTGTTCTAAAGCTACCCATGTACTTCTCGTGTTTTGGGTTCTTCACTTGGAGGATAATGGCCCTCAAAAATAAAACTTTACAAGGATAATGAAAATATCTGGAACTATAACAAATTTTGTAACCTTATCTATACTATAGGGACATTTAATTAACGTCGTCTATTTGTTTAATTTACACACCATTTCAGCAGACCACTTTACATAGATGATTTATTCTTGTATTCTGTACAGAGAGGAGGATAAGATAAGCGTACGTTTACATTTTAAATTAAAATGCTTTATATCTCACCTCACAGTCCTCTAATTATACCAGTTTCAAAGCTTAGGCAGCTTCATTTTCAGTAATTTCTGGTTTCAGAGGGAGGAAGTAGTAGTTCTCCTGAATGACATAACATCAGTCGACAAGAAATCTCCTGCCTAAGCTTTGAAACTGGTATAATTAGAAGACTGGATATGAGGTGAGGTGTAAAACATTTTAATTTAAATCTTAATTAAACCTCATAGTGATTTTTCCTATAAAAGTTCAATAAAATATGTTTAAGTGTTTGTGTAGTGTAAGGTGTGTTCTATGAGGGAAGATGTCGAAGCAAGGTTGAAGATGAAACTCTGTGCCGGCATTTAGCCAACTCCTGTCAAAAAGCACCAAGGGGGCCACCAGGATTAGTCTTCCATCCGATGGACAAATCATTATCAACAGTACCCACAAGCCTTCTCAACATATGAACTGTGGAAGGATTTCCAATTTAATGCAAGAATCTGATGCAAAAACTAACAATTAAAAAAATTGCCTTCCTTTGGCCAGCAACCAATTGAAGGGACTATTATTATGCTTTCAAGTCTTATACGAGAATTTCCCTCAAACGCTGGAGGGAAAATTTTCTATAAGATTGTAACAGGCCTTGGCCTAATACTTGGAAGGAAGAAGAAGATAAATCTAAATATTAAATCTCCAAACATGTAAGTCTTAAGGGAAAATTCCCCCCCCCCTCCAAATTCTGCTGTATACAGATTAATTATAAAGAGCAATACCATAAAAGTATTCTTCTTGTCAATAATTCTTGATTGGAGTGAAGCCTATGAGACTCGAATCAGCACATGTTCTTTAGTTCTGCACTTTGGCATTATATCTTACAATGGAACTGTCAACTATGACATGCTTCGGCATTTCAATTTCTTCCAGAGAAGCACTGTGTTGTACAAACCCAAAAAATGATCTGCCTTTTTATCAATCTCGCATTAGGTATAGGGAATTGGTACACTGCATAACATCACTACCTGTCATCCATACCACATCCTGCCTCACTCCACTTTGCTCTTATTCATGCAGGGAGTCCATCTGCTCCATATAGTGGATTGTCATTGCTGGATTCTGGTTTTGATTTCTGTGCCTTGCAATTAAAAAGGCAGATAATTTTTTGGACACGGTTTTGGTACATCACAATGTTTCTCTGGGAGAAATTTCAAGGTAGGTTTCGGGATATAATGTTTGATAGTTCCCTTGTTAGACACTTGGCTACAACACATTTACTCCCTTCTTTTGTAATTTTTTTTTAAAAAAAGCTATTAACTTACCAAGTCCCCAAAATCATTTGCTTCCAGTTCACTTAATGCTTCATCAAGTTGAATCTACAACAAAATAAGAAATACAGTGAATTCTCTCTTAAAGACCATTCCTATTAAGTACCCCCTTAACATATATTTTTAGGAATGACCTTAAATCCCATAAAATCAACATAACTCATATTCATATCCCAAATACTGATCAGCCATAAATTATGTATTTTATAACTAATGAGCTCATTTTAAGATGCAAAAAATGGTTGGAAAGAAAAGGGGGGGGGAAAGATTTTGATAATACATATAAAAAGATTTAAGAAAGATGCTAATGAAATTATCTTATTATTTATTGAAGTTTGAACCATTTTTTATGTAACACTATGGTAAACATAAAAGGTATTAATTTACTGGGATATACTATGGATGGTTCAATTACACACTTAAGCTTGCACATAATTTTTGTGTTTATTTTATGTCTAATTTACTTTATTATGGGCTTTTATGATGGGAAAGAATCCAAGAGAGGAAACTGTAGCATGATAAAACTTTATGGAAAAGGCTGTGATCTTGAAAAAGCCTTTGATAAGGTGATAAGAAGGAAATTGTGGGAAATAATGAAGGCAAGAGGGTACTCGGCTCAACTTATAGAAGGAATAAAAAGTCTTTATAATGGCACGAAAATTATCCTTAATTTAAATAATTATTCCAGAGAAGAAATTTTAATAAATCAAGGAGTTCCACAAGAGTGTACATTATCACCTATATTGTTTAATATATATTTTGGCGAGGTTATATGAAAATGGAAAAAAATCAAGTCCAATTGGAATACAAATTAATAAGGAAATGTATATGAATATTTTAATGTATGCAGACGATCTGGTAATTATACAGAAGTCAAAGGATGATTTACAAAGAGCCATTTATATGTTGAATCAATTAGGACTCTATTATAATCTCAAAGTCTCAACTTCAAAAACTAAAATTATGGCTTTTCAGGGCAAAGTGCCAGTCAGAGCAAAAATGGTAATCAATAATGAAATAATAGAACAGATAGCACACTTTAACTATCTTGGTTCAGATATAACATAGCTACGATTGGGATATACATAATAAATTAATCCAATATCAAATGATGTGTGGCACCATAAGAATAACCCTCCAAAAAA
The DNA here is from genome assembly GCA_030220185.1 of Diploptera punctata. NCBI lineage: Eukaryota > Metazoa > Arthropoda > Insecta > Blattodea > Blaberidae > Diploptera > Diploptera punctata. The sequence continues at coordinate 422,838 of JASPKZ010008033.1, read as the reverse complement.
AACTCGAAGAGAAACTCAGCTCAGGTTTTATAAAATCATGGCTGTTCCTGTTCTTTTATATGGATCTGAATCTTGGGACCTTACAAAAAAGATATCTCACACATTCAAGCCATTGAAATGAAACTTTTAAGATCCATAAAAGGATGTACACGCATGGATAGATTACGCAATGAATCAATAAGAAATGAACTGGAGATATTTTCAATAGTCGATAAACTAGAAGAACACAAATACCAATGGAAAGAACATTTAGACAGAATGGACAATACAAGATTACTCAAAAAGATCAACACCTACAAAGCACATGGAAAAAGATCTTTGGGACAGCCAAGGAAACGATGGACTTGAGACCGGAACATTGATCTAATCCTGGAAAGGAAGAAGAAGAAGAAAAGGCTGTGTTCAGAGAACCCACAAATATGTAGAAACATCTAATGACAATGATCCCACCTGAGCATCTCTCGGTAATGGCACCCAATGTCCTACAGGAAGAAGATCTTCAAATTGTGCCGGGGCTGGATGAGCTGCCTTAGTAGAAATGTCTTGAAGCAACACAGATTGCTGTGCACTTGGCCAAAGTCCACTGCTCAATAATCTTGCAAAAAATAGTGAGAAGAAATGATCCAGTGTTCCATGATTGTCTTTATTTGTAAAAGCACTGCAAAACCAAACATATTTCATTAATTACATTTAACCATGGCCAAATAATATTTAAGGAAAGAGGATGGTGTGAAATGAACATTTTCCACACATTTGGGAAGTATATACTAATACAAAGTAACAAATTGTGTTAAATACTTAAAGGAAATAACACTATGAGGTTTCTTTTAATTACGTATTATGAGTTAGGGTTTTAGACTCTTCTCATATTTTTTATATTTCTTTCAGACTAGTTTCCTCACATTTGTGTGACATTGTTTCAATTGGGAGTCACACAAGTGTGAAGAAACTAGTCTGCAAGAAATATAAAAAATATGAGGTGAGTCTAAAACCCTAACTCATAATAATTAACAAACTGTGTTGTTGACCAATGGTGACGAGTAAAGCTAGAAATTATATGAAGAAAACTATACCAAATTGTGAAATCATAAAAATAAAAAAACAAAAATTATAAAAATCATGATACAAAAGTATTACGAAACTATTTACTATTAATGTTTTATTTTAAGAAGTAATATTTTGAGGTTCTCTTAAACAAGTTCTATTGAGTCTGTAATATCTTACCTCAATTTAATGTTGATTTTATTATTGAATATGTTTTGATTAGTCTTCTAATCATCCTCAGCATCATGGCCAGGCTATTTACTATATTTGACAAATCTCATGGGCTAGTAGTCAGCATTTCTGATTACAGTTCATGGGGTCCTAGGCTCCAACCCGGTCAGACCTTAGGAATTTTTCCCTAAAGGGAATTATTCCTGTGGTTCCCATGGTCTGAAATTTAGGTTAAGTTTAGGTTCACGACTCTCCTGGCACTTCATTATCATTAACACCCATCATGTAACTCTGCCTTCCAGGTACCCAACCTAAGAAATGGATTACAATTCCACCAATACCAGGGAAGAAAGCCAAAAATATCATAAAAGACAACCTTTTGGCATTGGGGGAAAAAAATACTACCATATGTTTATGTATACGATCGGCCGCGGTGGACTAGTGGTTATGCTCCTTGCCTCTGGTCCTGAGGGTCATGGGTTCAAACCCGGCCGGGATCAATTGATTTTTTAGGATGGAAAAATCCAAGGAGCAAGTCCTCCGGGAGGGACTTTAAGCCATGGGTCCCGAGTCTAAAGATTTTCAGGCTTGTAAAAGATCCTTAAGCCTGAATGAAAAGGCCTCTAAGCAAAATTACCGAATTTTCCCATCCTAGTACTACCTTGGTTTCCTAGATGTCAGTATGAGGCAAAACGCTGACCACGGACCACTCAAATTACATCTATACAAAAACAAGTGTAACTAAATTAGTATGGTTCAAATTCTTCCCTGTAGGGGGACAGCGCCTTAATCTCTATTAAGGGAAAACATGGGCTTACAAGAAGAATATTTATGTATACACACACACACACACACACACACACACACACACACATAGGCCCTATATAATTTATAGGTGTACATACCAGCACATAAATGAGACAAGCAGACCTTATTTGTAACTCCATTTTCAAGGTGCAGTTTATAATTAAGTGAAGATGGATTACAATACAATTTTAATTAAACAGATTATTAAATTGGTTAAATTAATAATTTTTCTTTTTATCATTGATTATTGAATTGGTCTTTCATTAATTTTGACACAATATTATTTTAATAAATATGTGAATATCATGTGAAATAATTACAAATTTTAACTCAGAAAAAATATAAATTTGTAACTGGGGTCTAGACAAACTCATTCCCAATTCCATACAGATATCTTCACTTTTAATGATCTATATCAATCTTTGTGCTCTCATATGAAAATCAAACATATGGAAAACTGCAATGAAATATTAACAAGCATATAAAAGTGAAAATTCTTACTTCTTTAATGACATTTAAAAGTCTTGTAGGGTCATATAGCCTACATAACTTACTGAAATAACATAACCAAAAAAATAAAAACATGAAGTTTTAAATATTTCAACCATTTCATACCATTCTCTTCCCTTAACTTTCTGATAAATATGTTTAAATATTTATATATTAAATTTGGGAATTTTTAACATTATGAGGTTCAATTAATAATAATTAAATGAATCTTGATTTCTTCTCACCTCATACTTCTATGTTTTTTAAACACAGCACTGCAGTATCGGCGACACGTTGTCGTCATCGTCAGCTGTTTTCACGACTGTCAATTTTTTTCCTTTTTCCGGTAATTATGATTCATTCAAAATAACACCAGATAGCAGTTTGAAGAGGAATTCCTTCAAAAGAACACCAGATAGCAGTCTAGATAATTACCGGAAAAAGGAAAAAAATTGACAGTCGTGAAAACAGCTGACGATGACGACAACGTGTCGCCGATACTACAGTGCCGTGTTTAAAAAAACATAGAAGTATGAGGTAAGAAGAAATCACGATTAATTTAATTATTATGTTTAAATATATTTACCGAGTTAATGTCTGGTAGTTAAATTGCAAATTGCGCACCAAATCTGCCATCACTTGAACTGCTTCTCGTAATGTACATCTGCAACAATTAAATATTCCTATCAGCCCTCCATTTTTTCATTAATTAATGTAAGTAAAAAATTGCATTGATTGATGTTTTATCTACATTATTACATTATGTGATGTAATTCATAAGTTATTCACCTAGAGTGCAAAAGGTCCTGGGTTCGAGCCCCAGTCTGAGAATATCATTTTTCTCTTCAAATATAATATATACGGAGGGTTGTTTCTGATCTCTGATAACAAATGATTTTTAAGTTTTACCTTAAGAAAAGCTGTGTCACCACCATCGAGCATGCTCTATTTGATGGCTCTTCACCCGAGCTATGGCTCGGCATCGGAGTTTCCACTGCAGAAGACTCTTATGCAGCACTGCCATGTCTAGAAGTTCCCACTCCTCTTTACATGTTTTCCAGAGACCGTCTATTGTTCGAGGATGCCTGTTTCCCAGTGCCCTTTTGAAGAGTCTAAAGGCACAAAGTCCATCGGTGATGCATCAGGAGACTTCACTGGGATGTTGCTGAATGGAATAGCATGTATTCCAGTTTCCTGCTCCATTTCTCCAGGAATGTCAGGGTTGAACCCGAAGTGTGACTGGACGCCTTGTCTTGGTGCACCCAGACTTGGTTTTTTGTCTGTACCATAGAGAGCTGGGATTTCAGTCCGGTAAATTGGGGTGAGAACTTCTTCCTGGATTAGAGCGAATGATTTCATTATCAAGTGCTTGACATTAGATACCAACCAACTTCTTCCTGGTAGTACTGGGAGTTGATTTTGGCCTTTTTAGCTACTCTACGAATGGTCAGTTTTTCATTGCAGCAATATCCCGCGATGACCATAAATCCCTTGGAGAAACTTTCTCTGCATTCGGCATACCACTTTCGAAAATTTTTTTCACCTCTTTCTCTATAGTAAATTGCCCAAGGTTTGTTGCAGTCTCTTAGATAAACATATGCTTCATCAAGTGTGATCAAAAATTCTCCTGCCAGGTGCTTTTCATAGTTTCCTTCTGTTGGTGCGACATTCGGCAATGTGACGTGGCAACAATTTATGAACCCTGCTTTTGTGGTGCTTCTCCATGTTATCTTTGTTATTATGGTGTTTACAGTTTTAAGGGATATTCCCAATCTGTTAGCAATCACCCTTTGTGCGGCAGGGTTACCACCAGAGATAATGACCTTGACCTTTCTGATTACATCAGGGGTATGGATAGTAGCAGGTTGTGGATTTGCCCGTTTTTTTTTCCTTTTGGAATTAATCCCAAGCGACCCTTTCCCTTTTTATTAAGCACTGAGCTAATTCCACACTTTGACACCACAAAATTACAATTTTGCAAGCCTCAATAATCGCGGAATAACTATAATTAGCGTTGGAAAGAGCAGTAATGTACCCTTCCCAAAACGGGTCTATCTGATTAGGCATTATGAGAGCAACACGCGTGCGAGTGTAACAGAAGCAGCACACTGACTGGTTTGATCACCTTGCACACTCCTGTCCTGATGACTCACACTCCAACGTCACAATCTACTTTGCAAATCGTTCTCAGAGATCGGAAACAACCCTCCATACTCTTGTGCGGGCATTTAATACTTATTGTTTTTATTATTCACTTCATACATCTCAGTGATGGATAAATAATATGATTTAATATTCAGTCTTGCACTGGGCTCAGTTTTGATAATGGCTACATAGTAAATGAAATGCTTTGTCTTGTTTTTAATTGTTTTGGTGAATGGAATGTTTTTTAACTTAATAAGGTTTATCACTGAGAAGATACATTATTTAATTTTTAATTAGATATCAATTTACATCAAGAGATTGAACTGAAAAATATACAGGGTGGACCGCTCGAATGGACCTAATTTCAATTGCTTGTTACTGGCAAACGGTTGAAGATAGAAACTTAAAACAACGTTCATATTACAGAAAAACTCACCAAGTTTCGAATCCTGTCGGTAGATGGCACAAAGATACGTTTCTCGTTCTTAGATTTAATTGTTTGTGAAAATGGCGACTCCGCAGATGAAAGCGCAAGCTGTTTTGTGGTATGCGGAGTTTAAATCAATCATTAGAGTTCAAAGGGAGTTCCGGCGTGTGTTTAACCGTGATGCTCCAACTGCTAGAAGCATAAAGAAGTGGCGTGATACATTATTAGCTACAGGATCTGTGTTGAAGAAGCATGGTGGTGGTCGCAGAGCATCCGATGAAATGGTAGCAATGTTCAAGCCGCATTTGAGCGAAGCCCCCGGAAGTCATTAAGAAGAGCTTCGCGGGAACTTCAAATACCAAAATCGACATTAAAACGGATTGTCCACAAACGCCTCAAACTGCACGCATATAAAGTGCAGTTAGTGCAACGTCTGGAGCCGAATGACATGCCGAAACGAGTGGAATTCGCCAATACGATGCTGGACCGTCTCGGCGCTGATCCTGACTTCATGACCAAGATTTCTTCTCGGACGAAGCCACTTTCCATTTGTCAGGCAAGGTAAACCGGCATAATGTGCGGATCTGGGATCGAGAATCCTCACGCTATTCAAGAGCATGTTCGTGATAGTCCGAAGATGAATGTTTGGTGCAGTTTGTCACATAATAAGGTCATTGGACCGTTTTTCTTCTGCCGAGAAAACTGTTCGTGGTACCACATATCTTGACATGCTGGAGCAGTTCTTCTTTCCACAAATTGAACAACTGCAGCCTAACATCGTTTTCCAGCAAGATGGTGCTCCTCCCCACTGGTCCAATGAAGTTCGTACGACCTTTGAACAACATTTTCCCTGGCCGTTGGATTGGTAGGGGAGGACCAATCGCGTGGCCCCCGAGATCTCCCGATTTAACACCACTGGATTTCTTTCTCTGGGGCTATGTCAAAGATAAAGTTTACACCACCCCAGTCAAAGACCTTCGTGATCTTCGTGAGCGCATCATAGAGGCTATTGAGAACATTCCAGAAGACATACTCCAACGTACTTGGCAAGAAATTGTTCATCGCTTTGATATCGTCACAGTGACTGCTGGGGCTCATATAGAGATGTGGTGATCTGGATATCAAAACTTGGTGAGTTTTTCTGTAATATGAACGTTGTTTTAAGTTTCTATCTTCAACCGTTTGCCAGTAACAAGCAATTGAAATTAGGTCCATTCGAGCGGTCCACCCTGTACACTTCCATCACATTAATTTTTTTTTCAACTGGACATGTTTCTGGTCCCATGCCAAAGCCAAGTGATTAAGGCAATTGATATTCTACAAGTTTCATAACCATACAACAGCATATTATGGATCAATCACATATAACATCATGAGTTTCATCTTTGTACACAATGTGTTTGACCTATTTAACTCATGCCCCAAATGGGAGTCGATGACCAAATCATGTTTCAATGAATTTTGTTTTACAACCAATCACAGTCCACAGTCAAATTTGAATTGTAATGTTAATGACCTTAGTTGTTAAAGAGCACTGATAAATAAAAGACTATTTTGCTTATTTTAGGAATTCACACTATAAGGTATATTCATTTAGATACAATTTTATTGCTCACCCTATGTGTGATAAAATTTTACCTAAAAGACTATCTATTTAATACTTGTGGAAAATAACATTATGAGGTGTCTTTTAATTATTATGGGTTAGTTATTTTGACTCACCTCATATCGACTCAATGCATCGACAATGTTGCATAGATGTGACAAAACTATAGTCTGCAGAAAATTAAAAAAATATGAAGTGAGCCAAAATAACTAACTCATAATAATTTAAAGACTATCTAACCCATGACAACAATGTGACCGATAAATATGTATGTATGTATGTAGCTAATGCTCTGGAGTTAACAACAAAGTTACTATTCTCCTTCTTGCTTCCCAATACTTGGATGTCACATTTTGATAATTTTGAAGAGCTGCACAGTTTGTTAAATGTTCTCTGACCATTTCTACACCCTGAGAACACAATATACACTCAGGAGACATTAATATACAAATTCTATGAAGATGTTTGCTAAGCAGTCATATCCTGTAGTAAGCCTCTACAGCAACCACTGATTTTCGTGGTAGTTCCAGAATTATAGATGGGTGTTCTAATAATAATAATAATAATAATATAACTAGCTAACTAACTCACTGGCACTATCAAACCAGTAGGTTCATGGCCGTGCAGACATACATCCCTATCCTGAGCTAATGTTTTCCAATCATCCCCTGTATAATCTACTTCTCACAAATCATAGTTAATGTTATTCTCCCACCTCATTCTTGGTCTGCCAACTGGACTTTTCCCTCTGGTTTTCCTACAAGAAGCTTCCATGCACGTCTTCCATTCCCCATTCGTGTCACATGTCCTGCCCATCACAGTCTACAAGACTTAACTGTTCTTATTATATCTGACTTCCTATAAAGACCATGTAGTTCACTGTTAAATAGTCTTCTCCATTCACCTGTCTGTTCATCTCTCTTTGGTCCAAAAATTTTCCAAAGAACTTTATCTCAAATACTCGTAATCTCCTTTCCTCCCTTAAAGTAAGTGTCCATGTTTTGCATCCATATAATATAACTGGAACAATAATAGTTTTATATATTTTCAATTTAACTTTTTTTGAAAGGTGTTGGGGCATCAAGAGTCTCTGTAGTGCATAATAGCATGCATTTCCAGAATTGAGCCTATGTTTAATTTCTTTGTGCATCTCATTTCTATTTGTGATTATTGTTCCCAGGTATTTGAATTCGGCTACTTCTAATAGTAGTATATTGATAAATATTTTTCTTACCTGTTGTCTGGTACTGCAAGTAACATCAATTCTTTTCCTTGTGGTGTATAAATCACATGTGTTAACTGATCTTTCAATAAGACTGTTGAACTGTAACAAAATATATATATATGTTTTAAAGGACAGGGATTATGATTGGGAAGAATTAAAAGGAAGAAAAGAATGGGAAGACAAAGATAGATGGAGACACAAATTAAATCAACCTCCGATAAGGGGGACATGATAAAATGATGAATATTTTATTTTTTTTAACATTTCTTATTGATACAGATTCTGACAGGCCCCACAGCAAGGCCAAAGAGTTTAAGGAACCATGCCTTGATGCAGAGCTATGGGACTTGTTCTGGTTCAAGACCTTATGGGGGAAGAAATTTTCTCATAGAATTTTAGTTTCCACATACCATTGTGAGGAAATTGGGTAGCTACAATAAGCAGCAGCTCCGGATTGAGAAAACCCACTATAAAAGCTGAAGGACCTGACATGCTGACCGTTAGAATCCAGATTTTTATGTAATATTAATCTCTAAATATGTAGTAAAATAGTCAAAATATGTAATATTACATTATATTATTTTTAGTCTGATCATCTTACCTCAATATTAATGTTGATTTGTTCTCGGACATGTTTCAAAACAAATCTGTTTTATCGTCAGCTTGTCCAGATTGGTTTGATTTATGTTGCATTATGTTGCATACCCTGGATGTCAATGTCAGCTCAATCCTGTGGTTGGCCAAAGAACCTCCAAACAAGGTCACACTCCATCGGTATTTCAAAATTCATAACTCTGTTTTTGTTCTTCTGAATATAGATTTTTTCCCAAATAGTCAGTTTTTTGTATTTTCTAACTGTTTGAATAATTTAGTGTCTGAATTTATATTACTTTTTCAGACCAACATGAGCAGCAAACCAACATGAGCAGCAACTGCAGATTTTTCTATTTCCCCATTTTTAATATTTCTTGTGTTCTTTGCTTCTGATTTTTAGGTTGTGAAAAGATATATGTAGGAAAAACAAAAAGATACCTAAAAATTAAAAGCAAAGAACACATAAGAAATATTAAAAATAGGGAAATAGAAAAATCTGCAGTTGCTGCTCATGTTTGGTCTGAAAAACATAATATAAATTCAGACACTAAATTATTAAAACAGAAAATACAAAAGAACTGACTATTTGGGAAAAAATCTATATTCAGAAGAACAAAAACAGATTTATGAATTTTGAAATACCGACGGAGCGTGACTTTGTTTGGAGGTTCTTTGGCCAACCACAGGATGGAGCTGACATCAACATCCAGGATATGCAACATAATGCAACATAAATCAAACCAGTCTGGACAAGCTGACGATAAAACAGAATTGTTTTGAAACAAGTCCAAGAACAAATCAACATTAATATTGAGGTAAGATGATCAGACTAAAAATAATATAATTAAAATAACCTCAAAATATCACTTCCTAAAATTAAATATGTAATATTACATTTTTATTATAAAGTATCAAAATTTATGTTTTAATAAAATACTGTATTATTTTATATTTGAAGAGAAAAATTATTATATGCTCAGACTGGGGTTTGAACCCAGGATCTTTGGCTTTCTAGGCCATACTTTACCGACTGAGCTATCTGAGCACTCCAATATAAAAGCAAACTTTTCTTTTATATACACTCTTAATTCCCAAGCACCAAATGCTACGAAATTTTTGCTTCGATCTTACAAAAGATGGCTTCTTTATTAAGAAGACCAATTATTGGGAATTTTACATTTCATTATAAAGTCAATGCAGCCTTTTCGATTTTTTATTATTCATTTCATACATCTCAATGATGGATAAATCATATTTGTATTATTTCTTTGTCTAAGCTTAGTTTTGTTATGATGAGATATTTGTCTCTTAAAATTCACTAATTTTATTAGAATGTTGGGATTAATATATTTATACTACCAATTATTAAGTAATAAACAATCGATAAGCATCTTCGTGTAAAAGGGTATAATGAATGTATTTTAGACATAAGTCCTGAACCTAAATTAAGATAATATATAGGCTCTAATATTACTAAAAAATACATATTAGAACAGAGCAGAATATATAACCTTACAGTTATTTTCACATAAATTTTATTTTTATTTTTTTTATGTTTAAATTATTTATGTACAACTCTTAAAATACAGTACCTAGTTTTCTTGCACTTCAACAATTATTTGTTGTATAGTATACTACACTATTTTACCGTCTGTGGTAAAAGGCATCATCTTTTTTTTTTGGCAGATAACGATGAGGCAGTCGAAGCCATTTTCATCTGCTTTCACTGACATTCAATCACAACAATATAGGCCTACGAAGTCAAAACTTAAAACACTGAAAATGGTCAGACGAAATAAAAATATTCCATACTTAATTTCGTGCACCACATCTGTGATCTATCCTGATATTCCTCACTCCATGCCAGAATATCTAAGCAAATGAAAATATTGTTTTGTATTCTTAAAATGTATTCAATATTAAAAGAGTTACCTTTAAAAAACAACAAAGAGTGTAACGGAGCATCATGTTTGGATTCTTACTCACCCTCAAACTCACTTCTCATGGTGATGGGAGGGGAGGCAACTTATTTTTTAAACATTTGAATCAATTTTGAAAGGTATCAAAAATAACTGAGACTATGGTTTTCCATAGGTTTGCATTGACAAGACAATGTATAGTGATATAGTGGTATTACTATGTCCTGTCAATCATATGAGCCTCCAAACAGAGTTGAGAACAAATATACAGATATTTTACATGTTTACTAGCACAGTATACAAAAATTTTGTGAACTTACATTTTAAGGCCATTTTATGTAAAAAAAAATGTAATATTCCAATAAATATATCCATCCATAGTAATTCTGCCTGAAGGCAGGTCCTTCACTGCAATCATAGCATTTTCATGCTATGCTTACAGCTTTACTAGGGAACTGTAGGTGTGGTAGCTTCCCGTTGCTTTCCACACCAGTGAAGGATGACGATGATGATGATGATAATGATAAGGATGAGGATGATGATGGCCATATGATTTCGGGAACCATTTGGGCCTTAAAGTTTTCCTGACATTTGTCTTACAGGTGAGAAAAAGCCCCGATAAAAACCTTCACCCAGAAAAACTGCCCTGACCGGGGATCGAACCCTGGCCTGCTGTGTGACAAGGCAGCAGCTACCTCAAGACCACAGCAGTGGACTAATAAATATACAGCAATGAGTAAAATATGTAAAAATATGTCATATCAAACTTGAGTATAAGATCAGAATTTATGTGAATCGTCAACATTTTCGGTTGTTATGAAAGAACATATCAAGGAAAAAATATGTAATTACTAATTACATATGAATCCAGATTCTACTGATCATATATCACCCTTATACTGATTGGATTATTGTCCACATGTGACTAACACAAGTGGATATAAGGCTACTAGCCAAAGGCTTTCTAGGCTTGTTGCACCAAGGAGGAGAAAAAAAATGTATTCTATTGGACTTATTTTATAGCAGTGGAAGTGACTTCCTGCTTCAGCACTAGATAGTTTGTTATGTCAGCTATGGCACTAACCTTATAGGAGAAGAAGGCGCCAAATCAGGAATCAAATGATAAAGAGTAAGAAAATGCTCCTCTTGCACATCCAAGTGTGTTCTTTTGAACTGGAGGTGGATAACAGTACAAAACTCCTTGATCCTCAGGACCACCTTCAGTCAGGCCTTCTTGAGTAAGATATAAAACCCCCACTGGCAATTCTCGCAGAACATCATTCAATTCCTCTTTCCCAGTATTTCCCAGTAACTGCTTTACTAGATCTGACTGCTGAACTCCCTAAACATATCATAAAAAATACAACAGAATTAAGTAATAGTTTGAAAGATTGAACTGGAAATACACGCCTCACTCCATATTATTTTTTTTTGTTCAATCGCTTGACAATATTACCTCATAGCATTATTTCCGTCAAATAATTATCAAGTAATAGCTATTTATAATGTAAATATTGCTTTTAATCAAAATTACAGTGGAAAAGCAATACTATGAGGTAATTTTCAATCTACAATTGAGTTGAATGAAATGTTTTTACATCTGATCTCATATATCTATCTATCTATAATGGCATAGCCCATTGTTGAGCCATAGCCTCTCTTTTGCAAGGAGTTACTACACCAAGTTAATTGTTAGTTACCTTATTTGCTCATAGTCATCAAGATTGGCACGCAGTCAACACACTGACTCAATAAAACATCTAACGGGCAACTAAGGTATTACTAGAACATTGAGGTCAGTAAATTTTGCTTAGAGGCCTTTTGTTCAGTTTTAATGATCTTTTACCAGCCTGAAAATCTTCAGACTTGAGACCCATGGCTTAAAGTCCCTCCTGAAGGACTTGCTCCTTGGATTTTTCTGTCCTAAAAAAATCCATTGACTCTGACTGGGTTTGAACCCACCCACAAGTGAACCATGGCTGACTATATTATAAAATGAGATTGGAAAATTGTCAGATGAGGCTGCAGACCAAGTCACATAATCAATTGAGTATCGTAATATGAAGTTACAATAGTGAATTCCATGGTAACTGACATAACATCTATAACAAAGTTTAGTCTTCAATAAATTTTTTAAGCCTTAAAATAATTTGAAAGCTTTTTTTTTCTAAAAAACCACAGATGGTATAATCTCTAATACAGAGAATGATGCAGTTTTCTTCGTTTAGTATTATATCTAAAATAAATCATTTTATTTTGGTGGCATAAATACCCTCGACATTGTGTTATAATTATTATTTTCTTCTATGTGTTTTCTTTTTCTTTTTGTAGTTCTGTCATTGTAAGGCCAATGATATTTATATCAATGCCTCTGCATTAAATAAATGAAATATTTTGGTGGCATAACTTTAAAAAGATAATAATATGATACGAAAAATAAAACAATAAACTCTTTGAAATTTTCAATTATATTGTAAAATTTCAAATACTGATAATTATTAAATAATGCAAGAACTAAAAAAATGATGCCTATAAATTAAGAAAATAATAGCAGATTAGAACTTTAGTCCCTAGATTTTAAAAATGGCAGAAAATTATCTCTGAATATTAAGATTTCATGTGTTTGCACCTTTAATATAATTTTTTTTAAAATCATACAATTTAATTCTATAAGCAAATCATTTTACTAATTAAACTTTTTATACGAATAAATCAGTATGAGGTTTAATTTAAGGTAAAATCAAATTTTCATACCTCTCCTCATAATATTTGATTTTATCTTAATTTAACTTATACATATTGTAACAATCATGACCAGCATCATGGCTGTGGTCAGAACTGCTGAATACGGTACATAAGGGGACAGGTTTGATTCCTATCAGATCACATAAATTTTTCCTTAAAGCAATTATTTTTTTTGTGATCACCCATGTTCTGGAATTTAGGTAAAGTTTAGGATTTAGGATTCTCCTAGTGCTCTTTATCATTTATCATCCATTGGAGCAAAGTAGCTTCTGCTTTCACATATCCCAGAGTGGGTTACAAATCTGCCAATTCCAGAAGTGAATGCCAGAAATGTGATGACAACCTTGCGGCATTGGATAAAAAAATTAAGAAAAATAAAATAAACAAGTAAAGGTAACCAGTAATCCTTGCTGGTAAACATGTCCTTTTAAGTGAGATTGATTTATTAGTTAATTTGAAATAAATCATTAATTCTTCTTCTTCTTCTAGTCCAATGTTAGGCTGTAAGCCTATGCCGACTCAAAGAATATCCCTTATCTGATCATGTGGCGTCCAACGGAACATTTACCTTTTGGATTATATTGTAAAGCCTGTTGTGATAGATGAAATGTCTCCATTTGATGTATACGTTAAAACCATTTTAATTTATTGTCTTTCAATTTATTTATTACTATTAAGTTAATTAGTTTCATTTACAACTTTGCCAAGAAAGTGGGATCCCAATTTATGTAAACTATAATTATCACCACCATCATCATCATCCTTCATGGATTAGGTCTTTGCCTGTTCCGATCTCACATCTGTTCAGCCCAGTGCTTTCTTGGTCTTTCTACCGAACTTCATCCTCAAGGATTATACATCAATGCCATCTTTGGTATTCTATCCTCTTTGTTGAAGGTGTTCTATCCAATTGTTCCTGTGTTCTTCTATTTGTTGAAGAAGTGGTTATACTTTTAGTTCCTCTCTAATATTCTCGTTTCTAATATGTTTTTCTCTTGTACAATCTTTCACAGCCCGTAGGAAGCTCATTTCCGCTGCCTGAATTTTACTTTTTTTTTCCAGGACTCAGGCCTCACTTCCATACATCGCCACTTGTAGTGCCATCATTGAGTAAAATCTTAACTGTGTATCCTTTCTTATTTTAACGTGTAATTATCACACAATTATTTAATAAAGTTATGGGGATGAACTCAATTACTGGAACAGTGGCTAGTGAAGATGCCACTGAACCATCCTCTTTCAATAAAACTTGTTTTCTCATATACAGCCATGGTATACAACTAATATATCACATGTGGTTTAGTCAAAGAGAATGTTCTGAAGCTACTGGCATTTCTCTGGTCACAATCTATAAAATTTCAAATGTTAATGTTGTTCTGTAGTAACCACATAAGAATGATCATGATTAATATTTTAGTAGCAATAGTGCCATAAACTTATGTTGACATTATACTTATGATAGAAGGAGAAGAGGAAGATATATTTCCATCTCCGCCATACAGTCCGCGGTTCAAATGGCAACAGCATTCCCATAAGAGCAATACAATTTTCTACACATGAAAAATCCTATAACATAACAGATAATACCAGGTGACAGTATGTATTTTTGTACTCAGATTTACAAACACTAAACATGAGAGGTGTCAAATATTCCACTAAGGGAAGGTGATAATTAATTTAATTTTCATCCGTCATGTCCACTTTTACTGCATTTAACCTATATGCATATTGTCTTATTTTCTTCTCTTAACCCTAGCTTACAGCCTGTTCGGAAGCAAGTTTTTTTCCATCTTTGTCATGGATCTTCTGCCAGTTGGAATGTTATTTCGTACACAACTTTTGATGGCTTGTCATCACTCATTCTTGAGACATGGTTTATTCCATTCCTGCCTCCTTCTTGATATCCATTCATTTGTTGGTTGAATTTCACAATGTTTCTGAATGTACTTACTTCATTGTTTTCTTCACTATTTTTTTATCGTCATTTCTTCTGTTTCCAACATTTGTTTGTTTTGGATGTTTCAGCCCTTATTTCAGAAGCATAAGTGAGGACAGGTCCTACTACAGATTTATAAATTCATACTTCATTTTCTATTCTTGGGTATTTATGCCTCCAAATTACATCGTTCACTGATCCCACCTTCCTCTTTAAGTTCTGTGCCAAAATATATCAAATTCATAGCCTGATCTATAATCTTTCCTTCAATTTCTATTTTACATTGTCATGGTTCTGATTTTGATTTCTCAATTGAAATTTTCATATTGTATTTTTGTACATTTTATGACTTTATGTGGAAAACAATAGGAAGCTACCACATCTATAATTTCCTAGTAAAACTGCAAAGCATAGCATGAAAATGCTATGATTGCAGTGAAAGACCTACCCTCAGGCAGAATTACTATGGATGGATGGTTTATGACTTTAATTAAAAAAAAAGAAAAGGATTTAATGTAAAATGTTATGGCTGGTTATAAAACATTGCTTATATAGCTGATTGATGGATCTAAAGAGGATGTAAAAGCAACATTTGAATTATTTATTTGATTTTTATGCAGACCTAGTTTCGTCGCTTTTGTGCGACATTGTTGATGCATTCCAACTGTTGTTTTGTGGTTGTCCATCCTGTAAGTTGATTTCTGATGCTGGCAGGCCAATGAACATCCAAATCATTTTTTTTTCTCTGAGAATTTCAAAATTCATGGTTTTCTTTTTATTCTTGCAGATGTAAATTTTCTCCCAAATTGGGAGAATTTCAAAATTCATGGTTTTCTTTTTATTCTTGCAGATGTAAATTTTCTCCCAAATTGTGAGTTCCTTAGATTTTTCTAATTGTTTAAGTAACTTGGCCTTAGTTTCAATTCTGCATTTTTCTGACCATGCATGTACAGCTATTGCAGATTTTTCTATTTCTCCATTTTTAACATTTCTAAGGTGTTCTTTCAATCTTATATTTATATTCCTTTTTGTTTTTTTCCTATGTATATTTTTTCACAATCTTTACAATCAATTTGATAAATCCCTGAATAATTAAAAGAAACCTCATTGTATTTCCTACATATATTAAATAAACATTTTAATTATGTTTTCATTATTAATTTAACACTTCTCACTGAAGGATAAATTAAATTTGAAGAGAACATTTTTTTCCCAGACCGAGACTCGAACCCGGGACCTTTAGTTTTCTGTACCAAATGCTCTACCAACTGAGCTACCGGGGCGAGTTCCAATCTAGACACAAATTTTTCTCTTATATACGTTGTAATTTCCGTGCACCAAATGCTTGAAGCCTTGAGTTCTAGATTGGAACTCGCCCCGGTAGCTCAGTTGGTAGAGCATTTGATACGGAAAACCAAAGGTCCTGGGTTCAAGTCTCGGTCTGGGAAAAAATTTTTCTCTTCAAATTTAAACATTTGAATGTTATTAAAGGGTATAGTTACTATCATCATCTGCTTATATTTTCGGTTCAATCTCTTGATAATATTAACTCATAGTGTCACTTCCTATTAATTACTAATTAAGTAATAGTTATTTACAATATAAGTACCTTGACTATCACATTATGGAGGGTTGTTTCCAATCTCTAGTAATGAAACTCACTTGGATCTTACCTTAAGAGAGGCCATTGATTGTGCTCTATTTGATGCACCTTACTGCATGCAATGGCTCTGCACCTCAGTTTCCATTAGAGAAGACTTTTAAGAAGCACAAATATGTCCTTTTGTTCGCTTTCCTCCTTACAGACTTTCCATAGAAAAAGTCGAAGGTACAAAAGTCCATGGGGGAAACATCAGGTGACTTGACAGGAATGTGGGTAAAGGGAATTGCATGTATTCCTGTCTCCTGCTCAATTCCATCCAAGAATGTCATAGTTAAACCTGAAGAACAACTTAAAACCTTATCTTGATGTACTGATGTCTTATTTGTATCTGCACAATACAGACATAGGATCTCAGTGCCATAAACTGGGGTCAGAACTTCAATTTGGTAATAAAGAGAACTGACTTTGGCCTGTTCTTGTGATATGGCAATTGTTAACTTCCCATTATAAGAGAATTCTGTGATGATCAAGAAACTCTAGAAAAATCTTCCCTTACATTTGGAAATTTTTTTTTTACCCCTTTGGACAGTAATAAATCACATGGGCTTTGTGCAGTCACTTAGGTATACATATTCCGATTGAGGGTCTTTCCACTTTTCAGCGGTTGCCCTTTTACCAGCCGGCTGCTGGCCCTTCACATCCACATGTGTCAATCACAGAGGTAGATGATCAACAACCAGTGTAGGGGTGACATGTGGTTAGCATGTCGAGTCCCCCAGCCGTTAGAGCTGGTTCCTCAACCTGGAGCCACTACTTATTGTAGCTACCCAATTGCCTCACGATGCTGGGTGGGCACCGGTCCCATACTGGCCGAAATACCATGAGAAAATTTCTTCCCCCATGGAGACTCGAACCAGCGCAAGTCCCGTAGCTCTGCGCCAAGGCTTCCTACCTTAACCGCTCGGCTACGGCGCGGGACCGGTATACATATACTTCATGTAAAGTTACTACAAATATCCATCTTTCACTTGCCAAATAATTTTTATACATTAATAAATTAATGAGTCATTTTTACATCTTACCTCATATTTCATGTTTTATTAAACACGGTAACTATAGTTTTCAAATGATCTTGTCATTCATTTTCAACCACCATTATGACTACTGGATACTCGTTGGAATCTCCCTCTATAACGTTGCAATCTGGTGTTGATTTGATGAACTTTGAGATATCGTTGCCATCTGGTATTGATTTGATGAACTTCGAGATGAGGTCACGTTCATCCGGAATGTCGAAATTCATGGATTTAAATTTGTTCTGAATAAATATTTTCTCCCAAACTGTCAAATCCAAAGGTTTTTCCAAATGTTTTAGATGTTCAGCTTCTTTTTCAATTTTATGATCTTCCAACAAACTATGTGCTGCAATAGCTGATTTTTCAATTTCACCATTTTTAATATTTCTAAAGTGTTCCTTTGTCCGAGTGTCCAAATATTAAAAATGGTGAAATTGAAAAATCAGCTATTGCAGCACATAGTTTGTTGGAAGGTCATAAAATTGAAAAAGAAGCTAAACTTCTAAAACATTTGGAAAAACCTTTGGATTTGACAGTTTGGGAGAAAATATTTATTCAGAAGAACAAATTTAAATCCATGAATTTCGACATTCCGGATGAACGTGACCTCATCTCGAAGTTCATCAAATCAATACCAGATGGCAACGATATCTCAAAGTTCATCAAATCAACACCAGATTGCAACGTTATAGAGGGAGATTCCAACGAGTATCCAGTAGTCATAATGGTGGTTGAAAATGAATGACAAGATCATTTGAAAACTATAGTTACCGTGTTTAATAAAACATGAAATATGAGGTAAGATGTAAAAATGACTCATTAATTTATTAATTAAGAACCTCATAATGTGTTTCCCATTTTTAACTTTGAATTTTTATACAATTTTCTGTTATTTGTGTAACATTCTGCAATGTGACAAAGCAATAATATATAAACTCTGCTCTTATGACTTTTTTCCAAGTTCAAAATCCCAGTTAATGATATGTTTACAGTTTTTTAATGATGTTTATAATTTATTTGCAATGGTTCTTTGTGTGACTATGTTAATAGGGTAACAAGTGCTCTAACCCTTCACCACTTCTGGAGTCTAACTTGTCATGGGTTCCAGAGTTTCTTGCCCTTTGGAATTAATTCCATGTGGGTTTTTTCCTTTTTTTTAATACTGAACTGGCCCTCTTACCCGATACCACAAAATTTCTTTTCTTACACATTTCTATTACAGCATACTAACTAAGTTTGCAGCAGAAAGTCTGTAAAGTATCCTTTCCAGTAACCCTCAATTTACTTTGACATCTTAGCAACAACACGCATGAGAATGGTAAAATCAAATGTCTCTTACCTCTCCTCATACAAATCTTCTAAGTAGATCGCGATTTCGAGACCATAACGGCCTCATCTTCAGTACTATTTTGGCGACTGATGTTCGATCGGAAGATGGTCCACCAACAAAGGGAAGAAGAAGAGTTTCTTCCGATCGACATAACATCAGTCACCAAAATAGTACTGAACATGAGACCGTTATGGTCTCGAAATCGCGATCTACTTAGAAGATTTGTATGAGGAGAGGTAAGAAACATTTGATATTACCATAAATTAAACCTCAAAGTTAAATACGCATGAGAATGCTTACACAGACACAGTGACAACTGAAGAGTCGTCCTTCCAAGCCTTGACATGCAAGGCATAGGGTGGATTTCTTAACCTAAGTCTAAATCACAACCACAGTTTTCCGATTTTTTTATTGTTTCCATAACAACCATAAAAACTGAAAATCTACAGCCGTTAATTACAAAAACAAATGCCTGAAGGTCATGTCTATGGTTTCATAACAATTTCTGTGAATTTTCAGTCATTTTTATAGGTGTTCTTCTTCTTCCATGGTACAACTGCCTAGAAGGCCCTTAGCCTACCATCTGGATGCTGGCCTCACATCCACATGTGTCAATCACAGAGGTAGATGATCAACTAGCCAGTGTAGGGGTAACATGTGGTCAGCATGTCGAGTCCCTCAGCCGTTATAGCTGGTTTTCTCAACCTGGAATCGCTACTTATTGTATCTACCCAAATGCCTCACGATGCTGGGTGGACACCAGTCCCATACTGGCTGAAATACCATGAGAAAATTTCTCCCCCAAGGAAACTCAAACTAGTGCAAGTCCCTTAGCTCTGCGCCAAGGCTTCCTGCCCTAATCACTCGGCTACGGTGCAGGACTTTTTATAGGTGCTATGGAAGCAATAAAAAATTGGAAAACAGGGGTCGAGGTTTAGACATTGGTTGAGAAATCCACCCATACAGTTTTTGGCCACAAAAAGTATGAAAAAATGCAAAAATAAAATAAGTAGTAGTAGTAGTAGTAGTAGTAGTAGTAGTATTCAAATGTTCTGAAGCTCTTGATTTATCATCATTTGCTTGCGGGTTTCCCAATAATATTCAGCAATTTGGAATGTGTTCCAACTATTTTCTGAAGATCAGGGCAGAACATCAAGTGATCCTTGTTCATTATTGTATTTGTGTCCTTGCATACTATGCAGTGTGGAGAGTCTAGTAGCTTAATTCTATGTAGATGTGCTGCCAAGCAATCATGACCAGTTTCAAGACGAAATGATGCAACTGCAATTGATCGGGGGCTGTTTGGTATTGTATCTGGTTCTAGTAATGTCTTCCATATCTTGGTTTCACATTGGATTTTGTTTTGTTAGGCTATATGGGATTTTATTTTCATTTTGGTGTAGAGTTGTACTGATTTGTAAGATAGGTAATTGATCTTACTCTGTTGGATGAGTGTACCTTTTTTTGCAAGCATATCAGCCTTATCATTACCTTCCAATAATAATAATAATTTTTATTTTAATAATAATAATTTTTCTCTTCAAATAAAAATTTATCCTTCAGTGAGAAGTGTTAAATTAATAATAAAAACATCAATAATAATAATGTTGGACATAAACTTAACCTAGTAATAATGACATAAACAATAAGGATTCTGAGTTGGAAATTTTGACTCACCTCATATTTCTTGAGTTTTATGCAGACCTAGGGTTTGTTGCTTCTATGCAACACTGTCGATGCCTCATTCTATAGCTGTCCATCCTGTAAGTTGATTTCTGTCCCTCTGCCAGCTGACAAATGAACTTCCAAATCAAATTTTTTTCTTTTTCTCCAGGAATTTCAAAATTCATGGTTTTCTTTTTATCCTTGCAGATGTATTTTTTCCCCCCAAATTGTGTTCCTTAGATTTATCTAAATGTTTTAGTAATTTTGGCCTTAGTTTCAATTCTGTGTTTTTCTGACCATTCATGTGCAGCTATTGCAGATTTTTCTATTTCTCCATTTTTAACATTTCTAAGGTGTTACTTTTTGTTTTTCCTAAGTATATTTTTTCATAATCTTTACAATCAATTTGATAAATCCCTGATTTGTTGCAGTCTTTAATCTTTTCATTTTTGTTGGTTTTGGTTAATTTATTCAAGCTGTAATCATTTTTCAGTGCTAATTCAATGTTAAATTTGCTGAAAATTTTTTTGAAACTTATTAAATACTAAAGGAAGGTATGTAATTCTTTAAACTTTTTACCAGTTTCTTTATCTGTCTGAAGAGTACTTTCATTTATCACTTTTTGTTTCTTGAATTTATTTATTTTCTTATGAATCATCTTTTCTTGAAAACCATTCTCTTTTGCTATTTTTATAATATGTTTTTTCTCTTTTTTAAAATTTTCTTTGCTCATGGGAACGTTCAAAGTCTGTATGTTAAACTATTAAATACTGCCTGTTTATGTGCAATATGATTAAAACCTGTTGCTTTAATATAATTATCAATGTGTGTTTCTTTCCTGTAAATTCCAAATTCTATATTCCTCTTTTCTTCATTCCTCTTCAATTTAAGGTCTAAAAATGGTATTTTTGGTTATTTTCCACTTCCATAGTAAATTTAATTGTTTTGTTATGAATATTCAAAAGTTTAACAGCATCATCTAATTGTTTTTGTTTGATTATTGCTATGATATTGTCCACATATCTACTCTAAAATTTAAAAATAAAGGGTATGCTTTGGTTATCTGGCATTCGACATTCTGATGACATCATATCAATTTCTAGGTTGTAGTCTTGTGCAATATTATTTAATTTAAAAATTACTCTTTGTAAGTCATTATCTGAAGAAGCCATTACTGCCTGATCATCAGCAAATATGAGTATGTCAACATGGATTTTATTATTGGAATTTAAAGTCAGTTGCCATTTTCTGATGATTTCGTCAATATATAAATTAATTGCCATAATCCCTGATTTATTATTATTAATTATTATTATTTTATCATTATTATTATTAAATTATTGAATATCCAAAAAAAAAATATATATATATAGTTCACCCCCTAGGGATTGCAAGACCTTGTCGTTGGTGGGGGTGCTTGTGAATCACAATGATCCTTTGGGCTATGCCAGCAGTAGCATAGCTACAGGTAGGGCCTCCCAAGCTGGACAGGCCAAAGGTGAGTGATCAGACTAAGAAGCAATCCAGAAGTCCTTATGGGTAGATCAGACTCAACAGCTGTAGCGAAAGCAACTGATCTAGGGGACGGAAACCCCAAAATCAAATGACCTGGTCCTCCGAGCTGGGGGTTGGGCGTTAGGCCAGCAACCTATCACTGTAAAAAACTTTCCCGCTACATCATCTCAACAAAGTTTAGCAGGAAATGGCGTAAACTAGTTGAGAAGGCCAAGACATTCCACTGGAAGTCGTAGAGCCTGACAAAGAAGAAGATATATATAGTTTATCATTATTGTTGCACATGTCCATTATTATTGTTATTATGCAATCTATCATGTACAGTGCATTATACCCTTACCAATAGCCAAATCACCAATTGTGCTTCCTTATATTATAGCATTACCATCATATTATAAATCCATTACCTTATACAAGCATCACTGTGTTATAGAACATAACTAACCTTTGGTGGACTTCCAACTGCCAACTGTTCTGTTACATCACACCCAGCTATACGCTGTAACTTCAATTCAACCTATAAAAATAATTTGTTATATGAAAATTAGAAAATAATTAACTTACAAATGTATCCATTCATCCATCCATAGTAATTCTGCCTGAGGGCAGGTCTTTCAATGCAATCATAGCATTTTCATGCTATGCTTGCAGTTTTACTAGGGAATTGTAGGTGTGGTAGCTTCCCGTTGCTTTCCACACCGGTGAAGTATGATGATGATGATGATGGCCATATGATTTCGGGGACCATTTGGGCCTTGAAGTTTTCCTGACATTTGTCTTACAGGTGAGGAAAAACCCCAATAAAAACCTCACCCAGAAAAACTGCCCCGACCGGGGATCAAACTTGGGCCCACTGCGTGACAAGGCAGCACGCTACCTTGAGACCACAGCGGTGGACTTACAAATGTATATTAAACTGAATTAAATGTGATAAATACTGAAATTTAAGGGCCTCCTTTATTTAACATAGCTAGAGAGAAAAGTTTGCACCTGAGCTGGAATTTGAACAAAAGATTTCTATCATATTTGAAGAGAAAAATTATATGCTCAGACTGGGACTCGAACACAGTATAATTTTACTCTTCAAATATGATTTAGCCATCATTGAGATGTGTGAAATGAATAATAAAACATTAAAAGATCTCTAGTTTTATACTGGTAAGAACCTGGAAATCTCTGGTGCAAATTTTTCTCTACTTAAAATTAAGAAAAAATTATGAAGAAACCAAATGATTTAAAACAACTGTATGACAACACTCCATGGCTTGTGCAGACATTTGCATCAAGAGCAAGAATTGGTCACATAGTAACTAATACATATTTATATAGATTCACCCTAAATGACTCACCTATGTGCCCACTGTGCCAAGCTGAAGAGGAGAATTTAGAACACATTCTGCTAAACTGTACATCTATAAATTGTCATAGAAATACTCTAAAGTCACTATTACCTCAAACCTTGGGTGAAACATTTCAATTCATCTTATCTACACCTAAGCTATGGACTATTGCAGAGCTTGTATATAGTTTACTTACTTACTTACTTACTCAGTGGCACTATCGAACCCGTAGGTTCATGGCCGCACGGACATAAGTTCTCCATACACACCTATCCTGAGCTAATGTTTTCCAATCATTCCCTGTATAATCTACTTCCCTCAAATCATAGTTAATGTTATTCTCCCACCTCATTCTTGGTCTACCAACTGGGCGTTTTCCCTCTGGCTTTCCTACAAGAAGCTTCCATGCAAGTCTTTCATTCCCCATACGTGCAACATGCCCTGCCCATCGCAGTCTACGAGACTTAACTGTTCTTATTATATCTGGCTTCCTATAAAGACCATGTAGTTCATTGTCATGTAGTCTTCTCCATTCAGCTGTTTGTTCATCTCTCTTTGGTCCAAAAATTTTCCTAAGTACTTTATTCTCAAATACTTTTAATCTCCTTTCCTCTCTTAAAGTAAGCGTCCATGTTTCGCACCCATATAATATAACTGGTAGAATAATAGTTTTATATATTTTCAGTTTAACGTTTTTTGAAAGGAGTTGGGACATCAAGAGTCTCTGCAATGCATAATAGCACGCATTTCCAGAATTGAGCCTATGTTTAATTTCTTTGTGCAAGTTTACATATGAAAAATCTCCAATCAACTCTTCAAGTAGTGTAACTATGCAATGGAATCATGTCATCAGCTACAGCTGGAAACATGTAATGAAGAATGAATGAATGAGTATTAACTATGACCTGCATATATACCACATATGTCCGACATGGGGACAAGGGTGCTCCATAGCGGGAGTTTCTTATCCAAGGTAGTTTAGGTATGCTTATTTCATCATCCTAAGGCGTGACAACTTCAAAAGTGAAAGTTTTGGCCTTCTCAACAATCCTCCTCCATACAAATCTGTCTCTTGCCATATTCAAATTAGTCACTTTCATTTTCTTTAGATCGTTCATTGTGTCATCCTCTGATCTTCGGTCTTCCAACAGCTCTGCCTCCTATAAGTTTCCATTTATAGAGTTTTTGACCAGTCTCTGATCATCCATTCTTATCAAATGACGAAACCACTCAATTCTAAGAGATCTTATATGGTTTACTATATTCTGATTTTTGATTAATTTGTTTATTTCGTTATTTGTTTTGATTCTCCAACAGTTATCAGTTCCTCTGTTTGGTCCAAATATTCTTCTTAAAATTTTTCTTTCAAAAATTAATAATTTCTATTTTATTGTTTCTTTTAGGACTCAAGTTTCACTAGCATATGTAACTATTGGTCTAATGAGTGTTTTGTATAACCTTAATTTTGCAGTTTGTATGCTTATTTACCTTCAGATATAAATGAGTGACATGTGGTTAGCACACTGTCTCAATGAGACATCTAGTAGGCAACTAAGGTATTAACAATTAAATTAATGTTTTTATTACCTCACCTCATATCCTTTTTCTTCTATACTGCAGTTTCGGAGCTTATCTCCATCATCAGTAGCCTCTGGTCGACCGGTGTTATGTCGTTTCTTGGCGGTTTTCTTCTTACTTCTATCGGTGGACCGATGAACCTCTGGATCAGGTCAAAATTTGCGGGAGTTTCAAAATTCATGAGTTTATCTTTCTTGTTTTTTTTGGATGTGGATTTTTTCCCAGACTGTGAGTTCCTTTAGTTTATCTGTGTGTTTGATTAGGCTAGCTTCTGTATCAATTAAATGTTTTTCAGACCAAGCATGGGCTGCTACAGCTGACTTGTCCACTTCACCCTTTTTTACATTTCTAAGGTGTTCCTTCAATCTGGTTTTTAAATTTCTTTTTGTTTTTCCTATATAGATTTTGTCGCAATCCTGACATTTAGGTATTGCTTGAATGGATAAAGGTCTGTTAAATGCTTTTAAGCCTTTTATTCAGGCTTGCGATTCTTTTACAAGCCTGAAAATCTTCATACTCAGGACCGCACAGTTTAAAGTCTCTCCCAGAGGACTTGTATGTTGAATTTTTCCATCCTAAAAAAATCCATCGACCCTGGCCAGATATGAACTACAACCCTCAGGACTAGATGGCAAAAAAAAAAAAACATAACCACTAGAGCACCACGGCGGACAACTATGACCCCTACACTAAAAATATTTATTTCTCTATTCAGGTTACAGCGACTGACCGTTATCATAATGGATTCTCATAGTAAGGAAAGCAGTCCATCATTAAGCCATTTGGTTAACAGTTTTTTCAGCATTCACACAGGGCTCAGGGATTAAAGCGAGAGAATTTCGTACTTGGACTTGTATGTTGAACAAGATTTTTCCATCCTAAAACAACAATCCATCATAACCATGGGCCAGATATGAACTAAAACCCTCATGGACTAGAATATCAATCACACAAAAAAAAAAAACCACTACAGCACCAACACGTGGTGAACAACTAGAGACCTACACTAAAAATATTTATTTCTATTTCAGGTTACAGCAATACCTTATCATAATGGATTCTCATAGTAGAAGCATCATCATTAAGCCTTGTGAACAGTTTCAGCATTCACACAGGGCTCAGGGATTAAAGAGAGAGAAATTTGTACTTGCTGCAAGAGATGTACCTAAGTAACTCAATGGTAGAGAACCAGTACCTTAGAGCTGGAGAACTTTGGTTTAAGCCCTAGTTCAGTTATGCTAATTATGACTTAGAGATGCCATGTCTGAAAAAATTAATTTTTGTTTTTTATTTGTTTATCTCTTGTTTAAAATATGTATTATTTATAAGAGAATTGCCAGAAAAGGTCAGAAAGGAAAGGCAGTATTGAGAACTAATGCACTATTACATTGTTTTCAATGTGATGCATACCACATCAAAACCACCAGTATTCCAAGTCAATGGATACCTGCCCACCACCAAGAGAAGACATAAAGGAATACCAATGTCGATATGTCAGTCAGATGTCAGTTTATGATAAGTGGAATACCTTGAAACTAGTTCCGAATGAAAATGAGATGAGATGTTAAATTTGACTCATTTATTGGTTGTTTAAATAAAATTTATAGTGTTACTTCCTAACAAATATCTAATCATTAAATGAAAGTTTGATATAGAGGTTTAATTATCCTGCAGCAGTTATTGTAAGAATTTATTTTTTATTCAATGCCTCCGGTTGTCATTTCAACATCTCTTGCAATCTCTCCTGGCATTGGCATAATTGTAACCCGCTTCTGAGGTTGGAGCACCCTGGAAGGCAGGGTTATGCTGCCCCGATGATATAATGGGTGATGATGATGATGATAGTGGTGCACCCGGAGAATCTTTAATCCTATAGTTATCCAGGAAAATCCCAACCAGGGATCAAACCTGGGCCCACTGCATGATAAAGTAGCATGCTATCTCGAGACTAGTAATGTAAGAAGTCTAACTTCAAATACAAAAACATTACCACATGTCCTCTCTTCACACATACACTGTAAATATTTTACTCAAGTAATCTTTGCCACATGATATACAGTGGAATAATCCATAGCCCAAGAACTTGGATGACTCCAAAGAACTCCAATCTTCTTCTTGCTTCCCAATAAAGCTTTGATGGTGAGTTCAGTTCATATAGTTTATAATAATAAATTATAATTAAATGTAAATAATTTAGTTGTGGAAAATAAACTCACCTTTCCAGGGGTTGTTATATTTGCTAGGACTGAATCAATAGTCTGATAAGTTACTTCATTACCATCCACACTTCTTAGCCAATCACCTACAAGAAAATACATAAACATTAAAGAAAAATTAGTAAAGTTATGGAATTGGGAGGAGTGAATGAAAATCAAAATTTTAATGTTGATTGGTAAGGAGTAAAGCTGGAACAAATAAATACATTCTATTATTTAAACTAAAACTAACTCATGACTCATTCCTCATGAATAAGAACCTCATAATGTTATTTCTCATATTTAACTATGAATAAAACTAACTCACTGGCACTATTGAACCCAGAGGTTCATTCCATATAGGTATAAGCCCTCCAAACATCCCTATCCTGATGTAACTTTTTCAGTTATTTCCTGTATAATTTACCTTTGCACAAATCATGGTTAATGCTCTCACCTTATTCTTGGCCTACCTCCCGGCTTTTCTATAGGTAGTTCCTACGCCCCTCTCTCATTCCCCATATATGTCACATGTCCTGCCAATTGAAGTATGTAAAACTCAACTCTTCTCAATACATTCAGTTTCCTATAAATATTGTATAGTTCACTGTTATGGAATCTTCCCCACTTGTCTGTCTGTCTCTATTTAGTCTAAAAATTTTCCTAAGGGTTTCTTCCCAAAATATTAAATACCTCCTAGAATCTGGAAATCTATCAGCCAATGAGCAAGCAGGCCTTAGACAAGAAACCTCAGCAATACACCAAATAGTAAGATTTATGCAAGATGTTAAAGCAGGATTTTAATATCATAATAAATATGAAAGTTTAAGTTAACAATTTTGTCTTTTAAAATTCTTATAATATTTAAATATAATGTAAATAAAGAATAACATCTAAATAATTCATTGTTAGTTATTGTTGAATAAGAATGTCTCAGTAACAATTAAAGAAATTGTATTACATAACAGTTTTTTTAAATAATGCTTTTAAAAATTGTTTTAAGTCATTGTTGTCAAAATTATAAAGCTTTCTGTTATAACTGTAATAAGAACACCTGCTTTACTTCATATTTTTAAATGAAAGTAAACTAAATTCTGATTGGATGTTAAAACAATTAACTTTTTGATTTAACAAATCAAATTTAAACCTTATATTTAATGGGCTATTAACCAATAGGATTTAAAATTACCATCATGTGATGTAATAATGTTCTTTAAAATTATAAAGAATTACACTAATAATTCTCAACTTTTATAAGATTCATGATGTGTTCCGTTGAGGTATTATTCAAAATTAATATAAAATTATGTTCCATAATTCCATAATTTATATTATACTTATATATATAATTTATATTATATTCCATAATTTATATTAATTTTGACTAATCATTCTGCATACAACTTTCCACAAAGATAGAAGCAAGAGGAGTTCTCAAGTTAAAATGTAATATTTAATACAAGAATAATTGATTCCAGAAAAGAAAAGATTTTATTTTAATTGATAGTGAAGAATAATCGGCACTATGGCTCTGGGGTTGACTCAGCCTCTAACAGAAATGAGTACTAGACGCTTGTTCTAGGGGTAAAGGCGGCCGTCACGCAGGGCTGACAATCCGGCTGACATAAAGTGCCGATTGTCTAGAAAAAAGTGGGAGTCTTAACCTCCTACTACCCCAAGGGCCTCCGGGCCTGTTGTGGGATCACTTTACTTTTTTACTTTACACTTTACTAGTGAAGAATAATACCACTTATATTTACTTAATCTGCTGGGAACCTACAACGTGAATAAATTTGTAATTATTTCTACAAGAAACAGTTTTCAGTGATTTTAAAGTGTTTTCCTATCCAGTGTACCAACTTCCGACCTTGAGAAGAGAATCCGGCTCTACTGAAAATAAAACCCAACCTGAACCAGTAATTATTTTTGGGACACCAATCCTTCTTCAAAATGTTACTACAACATTGGGCATGAAGAGAATTACTGCTTCAAAACGTCACCACAACGTGGGAAAAGAATTACTTCTTCAATGTTAAAGAAAAATTTAACAAGTAAAAAAACCACATTAGTTCTATTTGTTGATTTTAAAAGTGCATTTGATAATGTATAGAAAGAAATGTTGTTATACAAAATGACATGCATAGGTATAAAAAGGGCATGTGTTAAAGTGGTTCTAAGACTGTCTATCTTAAAGATGAATTCCATTGGATAGAAAGAAACTGTATCAAATTCGAAGCAGCATATAAGAACTGGAATTCCACAAGGTGTTGTAACCAGTAACACTGTTCAATATATATACAGCATTACCCCTCTTTTACACTTTTCAAGGGACCAGAGGGAAAAATTGGGGGGAAAGTGTAAATTATGTGAAATGAGGAGGAGCTAAAAAATGTTGACCTCATATTTAGCAACTATTCTAGAACATGCAAAAAAGCATGACTGGGATAATATATGATATTGGCTAAATAATGTAATGTTTATTTTTAATTTAAAATAAAATTATTTACACCTCACCTCTTATCCGTCTTTTATTTATTTAGAAGACTGGATATCAGGTGAGGTGTAAAGAATTTTATCTTAAATTAAACCTTATAGTGATATTCCTATAATAGTTCAATGTAAAATGTGTTTTGAACTGCTGTAAACATAAAATTACTTTATTTCTTTTACCTTCACCATTTAAAAAAATAAATAATAAGGAGAGGTTCAGCAAGCAGCACTATGAATCTTTATTGAGAAATTAAAAAAAATTTGTTTTGCCATAGAAGTACACGGGTTGAATTTCACAAATGTTTGAAAGTTCTGAGCCAATTCCATTGGCTCGATAAACATGCTCTGCCCTTTATCGATTGTACAAAAACCAGATTCACTGGCTCATTATACTTGCTTGGCTCCTTATCGATTGTACAGAAGCAAGATAATCGATCAAATAAATCAAAATTCTTTGATCTTTAACACTGCAGATCGACATGATGTGACGTAAATTGTGGGAAAACAAAATTTCAGAAATGTAAAAGCAAGGTTTTTAATACATTGTGAATATAGGTAAACTGAAGGGATCTTTAATAAAGAATGTTGTAAAAAGGCGGGAAAACTAAAATGCAGGAACGTAAAAGCGGGGTAATACTGTATGTATGTATATATATTAATATTCAAGAAATGACTGAAGCTTTAAGAAAGGTTGGCAATGTAAAAGTTGGTATGTTTGCTGGTGATGTGGTTGTACTTGTATGGATATCAGCTAGAAATCATAAAAATAAAAAACAGTATAAATAGCTAGAAGCACTAATGAAAAACACAATAACAAGCACTACAAAAAGCTCACAATAAAATAACTTGAGCATCAAACAAGTAAATAATTCCAGATATTCATGACTCGGCAAGAAACAAATATAAATTAAATTACAAATCAATAACAATCACTAGAGATTCAAAAACAACTAAATACCAGTACTTAAGATTGGAATTGTAAAAGACTTACAATGAAATACATATTAACAATATAATGCATGAGATTAACACAAATAACATCATCCTAAAATGAAAAATTGGAATGAAATGGGATAGTAACGTGGATCATCTTAATAAGATGTACAAAACATATATCAAACGTAACCTATTACTAACACTAAGAGTATTCTAAAAAGAACTGAAACCATACAAAATAATTCAATGCAAACAGTGCTGTGAAAA
This sequence comes from Diploptera punctata, assembly GCA_030220185.1. NCBI lineage: Eukaryota > Metazoa > Arthropoda > Insecta > Blattodea > Blaberidae > Diploptera > Diploptera punctata. Next base: position 391,735 of record JASPKZ010008033.1, on the reverse strand, counting down.
CAACATCTATTATTGTATTGAAAAGGTTCACCAAAAAAAAATAAATAAATAATAGTTTTAAAAAACTAAAACGACACGCTTTATTAGAAAACCAAACTAAAAAATGAAAAATAATTTTAATTATATTATTTTTGGTCTGGACATCTTACCTCAATATTAATGTTGATAATATAATATATAATTATAATAAATAATATAATTAAATATAATTAAATATAATTAAAATAACCTCAAAATATAACTTCCTAAAATTAAATAATAATTTTAATTTCCAACATGTTTGGGATAAAATTAAAGTGGCCAACAAAAAAAATCATCTCCAACATAGAATAAAACTAGTTTTCTACAAAAAGAATAATTTTACCATCAAAAGCGTGGGGTGCTCTATATCAATTAACATATTTGACAATAAACAGATATTGGTAAAAGTAAAATCTCTAAGAAGAAAACATAAAAACTATAAAAAGCACCCCACACTTTTGATGCTAATTTTTTTTTGTAGATAACTCTAGTTTTATTCTAGATGTGTTGGAGATGATTTTTTTGTTGACCACTTTAATTTTATCCCAAGTGTGTTGAAAATTAAAATTATTTTTAATTTTTAGTTCAGTTATCTAATAAAGCATGTTGTTTTAGTTTTTTAAAACTATTATTTATTTTTTAGTTTTAATATTTTACAGAATAAGATAAAAATGTAAATATTTTTAAATCCGATACTGTTGTAGTATGAGCTAAAAGTAATACTCTTCTAAAAAAATCCTCCGGGCCGGATTTGAACCAGCAACCTATGGATTACCGAAATTATATACCACTACAGTCCACTGCTCTACCAACTGAGCTCTTACAACGATTGACTAAGAAGTTGATAAGTCTGCAACCTATTATACTGGTTTTTATTTTTTTGATTTTGTGAGGATTCTGGCCAGGATTTTTAAAAAAATTAATGAAATTATTGTATTGTCACTGGTCCTTTACAAGTATACAAAGTTTCAGGTCGATCCAGTGATTTTAAGTGGATGAAAATCGTGTTGAAAGATTCCATTACATAGATATACAGACACTTTTTTAATGTCCTGATGATCCTGGCCAGGATCTTAGAAAAAAATTTATGAAATTGTTGTATTGTCATTGGTCGTTTACAAGTATACAAAGTTTCAAGTCGATCCAATGATTTTAAGTGGGTGAAAATTGTGTTGAAAAATTCCGTCACATAGATAGACAGATACAGGTCAAACTAATATAAAGCATGTAAAAACATTCCAATAAAATCATAATATGAAATGAAAGCATTTATCCTACCACAAAAATTACACAGCAACAAAATCAAATATCATTAACTTGAAAATGCCAGTAAAACCACAATATGAAAACCCAAACAAGTTTTAAAATGAGCAAAAATCCAGATTTAAAAATATAATTGTAGATGGAACTATCTCGCCAAAATCAATAAGCCCAGCAGAATATACTGACATAGATTGTGAAACCAACTTAATATATACAAGAAGCAAAAAGATGAACATCCCAGAGAAAATGAAGGGCACTGCATTACTCATAATAAATGTACAGTATCCAGAAAGAGAATGGTTGAGAATATTTGCAGATGATTCTCTCATAAACAATGGACAAAATGCAAGGGCAGGTGTACAATGCTAACATGTTTCACATTTTTTTTTCATAAATTATGGGAAACAACATTATGAAGTTTTCAAGTTAATAACTAATAAATAATGAGTCATAACTCCAGTTATGAGGTGAGATTTCATGACTCTCTATTTATTAGTTATTAATCTTTCACAATTCATTCATAGTGTTCTGCTCAAGACAAGGTCTTTCACTGCAAACTCAGCATTCTCCACTCTTTCCTTAACTCAGCTTTCCTTTTTGTATCCGCATACAAATCATTTATTTTAATATTGTCTATCATCTGATGTATTTTTCTGCCTCTAACTTTCTTTCTGTTGACCATTCCTTCTAGGGCATCCTTCAGCAGGCACTTTCTTCTTAGCCAGTGGCCAATCCAATTTCTTTTCCTCTTCTTTATGAGTTCCAGCACCCACTCTGTCTAGCACATCTTTATTTCTTACTTTGTCTGTCCACTTTATACATTCTCCATATCCACATCTCAAAAGCTTCCCAGTTGCTCTTCCTCATTCCGTCGTATTGTCCAAGTCTCTGCACCATACAATGCTACACTCCACACAAAGCACTTCACTAGCCTCTTCCGTAATTCTTTTGCCAAAAGTCTGCAGAAAATGCTTCTCTTCTTGTTGAAACCTTCTTTTGCCATGGCTATCCTCTGCTTTACTTCTTGACCGCAGTTCATGTTACTACTGATAGTACAACCCAAGTATTTGAAGCTCTCCACTTGCTCAATGGCCTCATCTTTAATCTTCATATTTATCTTCCTTAATTTCTTTCCTATAATCATGGCCTTCGTCTTATTTATATTATCTTCATCCCATAATCCTCGCATTTATTATTTAGCTCCATCAGCATGTTCCTCAGTGTCATTGCATCTTCTGCTAGCAAAGCCATGTCATCAGCAAATCTTATGCACTTTATTCTTCTTCCTCCCATGTTTACGCCTCCCGTATTGCTGAAGCAGTTCTTCATTAAGTCTTCCAGATAGATGTTTAAAAGAGTAGGTGATAGAGGGCATCCTTGCCTTACCCCCCTTCCAATTTCTCTTCCCTCTGACATTTCTTCTCCTATCTTCACTTTTATTCACTGTTTCATATCGTCACTTAAGAAACAATACCGCGTAACTAACAAAATGAACATTTTACACGAGAAACAAAAAACTGTTTACTTTTCCCCTTAGTACCTATGCATTGAAACCATTGTATCTATAAGTTTAGCAAGGTCATGGTACAAAATTGCATCCCAATCTATGTTAGAACTGAGCACACTTCTTCCGTGATGCTAACAGTATAAAAATGTCAATTTCACCAAAAGTGTCAGTTACGCGGTATTGTTTCTTAAGCGACGATATAAAGACTACTTATGAGCCTCCTCTCCTTCCAGTTCACGCCAATTTTCTTCAAGATCTTCAGGAGTTTATTCCAATGTACTCTGTCAAAGGCCTTTTCCAGGTCAACAAATACTGCATAAACGTCTTTATCTTTTTCTATATATCTTTCTCCTATTGTTCGTATCAACCCAATTGCATCTCTTGTACCCTTTCCCTGAAGCCAAACTGTTCTTCCAATTAACTTTCCATCATAGAACGTAAACGTCGATTCAGTATTCGCAGGAGAATCTTTGCTGAGTGTGATATCAAGCTGATAGTCCTGAACTCCTTACATTTCTTTGCATTGTTTTTCTTCGGTATTGGTATTACCACTGTCTCAGTCAATTCTTCGGGCCATTCACCTTCTTTATATATCTTGTTGCATAAACGCAGAATTTCCTTCTTTCCTTCACCCAAGCATTTAAGCAATTCAATGGGGATTCCATCTACCCCTGTTGCTTTCCCACTTTTCATTTCCTTGATTGCTAGTTTAACTTCTTCCTTCAGAACTGAAAACCCTTTTTCATCTTCTGATAAGTCTTCTTCATTTTCTATATCCAAGTTAGCCGGATGATTTCTTGTCTCATATAGCTCTTCTACATATTTTTCCCATGTATTCATAATTCCCTGTTTGTCTGTTATTTCTTCATTATTTTCGTCCTCAATCAGCCACATAGTTCTCCTGCTCTTCTTTCCATAGTCCAAGCCTTTAACTTCCTGGTACATTAAATCATATTTTCCTTTCCTCTCCAGATTCTCTAGATCTTCACATTTCTGCTTCATCAATTCTTCCCTTGCCTTGTCAGTTTCTCTTCTAAGTTCGTTGTTTAGTTTGCTGTAGTTTCTTTTGGCTTCTTCTGTATTGCTATTTTTCAATTTTCTTCTTTCTTCCATCTTCTCTAACATTTTTTCTGTGACCCAAGGTTTCTTAATATTCTTGCTCTCTTTGTATCCTATTGTTTCCTCTGCAGCTATCTGTATAGAGGTTTTCAAATGACTCCAGTGTTCCTTGGTATTGCCATATGAGATTTCCATGGTAGAGGCTTTCTCCTGAAAATGTTGTTGGAATTTTCTCCTTTCCTCTTCAGTTTTGAGTTTCTCCAAGTCAAACTTCTTTGTTGCCTGTCTTCCTCTTATCTTCTTCAGGCAAATATCTACTTCATCTATTAGTAAGACATGGTCTCAATTGATATCTGCTCCTGGTAGGGTCTTCGCATTTTTCAAGCAATTTCTTTCACAATATATAATCCTTAATAAACATGTCTGATTCATCCAAGGCTTGGTTTGAAACTTGAAAGCAAATGTATATTTTTTGCCTAATGGGTTGCTGGCCCAGAAGGGTATTATTGTGGGGTTCCCACCAATGTAGCATTTCCTCTATATTAAGATGTGGTTATACCGCCAGTACTCGGTCCTCAGAGCCTCATTTGTAATAGCAGGTTGCACCACAAGCAGGTTGAGGGTGAGATTTGGATAGGAGAGGTGATGAAATGCACATCACTACACAACGGGGATAATTAACAGTATAATGAAACCATCTTTAGTACAAAAGAACACAAGATTATGGCTTTATAAGGTTCTCGCAAGACCAATATTAAGGTATGGTAGTGAAGCATGGACAATATGAAGAAGAGATGAAAGCTGAATAACAGCAAATGAGTTGCGATTTATGCAACCATAAAAGAAATGAGGAAATTATGGAAGAGTTGGATGTAGAACCATTCTCCACCATATACAAAACTACCAGAACAACTTGAAAACCCATCTTCAAAGAATGCCATCTCATAAAATTCCAAAAGCCATGCTTCCTTACTGCCCCCAAGCAAAAGATCGCTGGGACATCAAAAAATGTGCTGGATTGAAAATTCCACTTTGAGATCGTAACAGGCCACAAGGCCTAATACTTGCATGGATGATGACGTTGATAAATATGTCAACTATTATGATGGTGAACTGATTGCAATCAACCTATCATTATAAAATATTTTATATAGGCCATACATCAAACAAAAATTGTAATAATTTCAGACTCTAAATCAGCAATAGAAGCTATCATAAACTACAGTAATAAAACAGTAGGCCGTAATGAACATCCAAAAAATAGGAAGCCTAATAAAAGCAATGAAATTAATTAATAAAGAAGTATACCTGCCCATGTTGAAATTTTGGGTAATAAACATGCTGATCAGTTATGCAAAAAAAGGATGCCACAATGGAAAATAAACCAACAGGACAACTAGACATCAACAAACAGATTAATAAAATCAAAGACCATGATGCAGCTCAACAGACACTAGTAAAAGAAGAATAAAGAAGGTAAAGTCTACAAAAAAACTGAGGACAGAGTTGATGTCTTCAACATGCCCACGAAAACTGCTGTGGCCATGTTTAGACTGGAAATTAGATATGATTGCCTTGCCAAACATCTATTCAAGATAAACTGCCTACTTACACCTATGTTCAGCCCATGTGATGAAAATGCCACGATGAAGAGAAGTTATCTAGAGGGCTACAAAGGCTGACAAGCAGCAGTCTAGCAGCACTATATTGAGAAGCCAGGGAAAAAAAATGTTGCAGATTAAATAATTTCTATTACCATTGGACAACACAACAAACCACATAGCATAACTGGAACAATAAGCGTTTTTATTTTTTAGTTGAACATTATTTGAGAGAGGTTGGGTTCACAAGTCTTCAAATGCTTAAATAGCAAGTTTTTCCACAATTAACCCTATGTTTAATTTCTTTTTGCATTCTGTTATTTAGGTAAAATAATTAATAGTAATGCCAAAGTGGTGTAGGAATTAATTATCTTCCATTCGATGTCAAACCATTATATCTTTAAAAAATGAACAGAAGAATATTATTAAGATACAATAGAAAGTAACATCATGAAGTTCTACTTGATAAATAAGTTGGATCTGCCATTATATTACTTCATATTTCGTTGTCTCTTGTAAGACATGTTTCAAAGCATCTTTGCTCCATCTTCAGTTGCTATGGTCTGTACCATGGATTTCAATTATTGAACAGAAGAATGTTTTATTAACAGAAACACTTCACTAATAGTATTATTTTAATAATTAAGATTTTATTTTCTGAAAATAATATTAAGATTTATCAATTTTTAAGCTGATGTATTATATATTTATATAAAATGTATAAGAGAAAAATTTGCATTTAGATTGGAGTTTCTCAAGTAGCTCAGTGGTAGAGCATTGGCCTAGAAAGCCAAAGGTCCTGGGTTCAAACCCCAGTCTGAGCGTATAATTTTTCTTTTCAAATATAATTTATCCTTCAGTATATAAATTAATAATAAAAGCATCGAAAGAAGCCCTACTGGCTTTATAAAGTAGTGTTAAATTCCCAATAAATGTCTTCTTAAATAAATGATGTCATTTGCATGATGGAGCAAATGCTCGTAGCATTCGGCGCTCGGGAATTAACAACGTATAAGAGAAAAATTTGCGTTTAGATTGGAGTTCTCAGATAGCTCAGGGGTAGAGCATTGGCCTAGAAAGACAAAGGGTCCTGGGTTCAAACCCCAGTCTGAGCATATAATTTTTCTCTTCAAATGTGTGTGTATATATCTACATCAGTTAGGAAAAACCGGGTAAGTCAACTTTTGGTCGAAAATGAGTTATTAACGTCTCCCGATAGCTTTTGGTCTGATGCAAGTTCGGTAAAAACGGGTAAGTCGTCAAGCGAATAGTGACGGTGTTATTAAGCATTGAATTTTTTATGTATGCACTCTTTGATGTAAGTCATTGAACTAGTTTTTGCTCTCCTGTAAAAAATCACTTTGAAGACTTAACCGGTTTTTCCTAACTGATGTAGGTATATAATAACTAATAGATTAACTCATTACATTTTATTATTCTTCCTTGTATTTTTTCAAGTATAGTAGATAGAAGATGTTCTTCCTTTGTGCATATTTTATTAGTTTTAATTTTAATTATCTTTAACGTTGTTATGTTATCATATCTTACTTTTATTAATGTTCAGTTTGCCTAAATAATTGTTTATTATTTATTATTATTGTGATAGTTGCATTTTAAAATAACATATGTCTATCTTGGTAAGTAAAAGAGAAGGCCATATGACCTTTACTCCATCAGTCTATATAAATAAATTGAAAATAGACCACATTAAACATCATCTATGAAGGTGATTTCGAAAGTGAATTTTGGTCTCATTCTTTACATGAACAAGTGGGGTAGCATTGCCATCTGTAAATTAATGAGTCATTTTTACATCTTACCTCATATTTCATGTTTCTTTAAACACAGGAACTAGTTCCAAGAGAAAAATCTCTCTCATTTTCAACCGACATTATGCCTCCCATATTTAACTATGAATAGCATTGCCATCTTTGTTCCAATGTATAGATGGGTTCAATAAGCTCCCATCAGTATAATTGTGTGGTTGGATTCGGTCTTTTTTTTCTCATTAAGACAGATGTTTAAAATGTCTTCAACAATAGAAGCTCCTACTAAGTATGAGGTACATGGAGTAATATGGTTTCTGTGGACAAAAAATTGACAGCGGCAGCAATTCATTGTAAGTGTTCAACATTGGTATCATGAATTTCGAGATGGATGCACTAACAGCCATGATGAAGAACAAAGTGGCTGACAGTCTGTTGTGAATGATGAACTTGTTGCAATGGTGGATGAAGTAGTCAGACAGAATTGCCATTTCATAATTTCTGAACTCTCAAAGAAAAGTCTGCAAATCAGTTGGATTATTCTATATGAAGTGGTGAGACAAAGGTTACACTATCATAAGTTATGTGCTTGTTGGATGCCAAAAATTCTGAATTAGTGAGATGTTTCCAGTAGTTGATTAACAAAAATAATTGTTAGTTTGTTTTTGAAAAATGTTATAGTTCAGCAATCTCTTACAAAGTGAGAAGAGAATTCATTATTCTAGAAAGTGAAACTGTAAAAGATTCTGAGTAGCACGTAGAGTAATAAGGAGGGATTAAAGGACCTGATGGGATCAGGTGCCTAATTTATATGTATCAGAGAATCTAATGCAATGGTGTGATAAATAATTATGTGATGATGTGTGTAGTATTCTATACAAAAGGGACAAGTTCTACAAACTCAAAGTCATGACAATTGTTACAGGGACAGTGTAATGTGATCAAATCTGCAAATATCACAAATGAAACAATGCACGAACTCTCTATACAAGAGCTGGAAGAGGCAATAAACAAGACCAAAACAGGAAAACAAGCCGGACCAGACAGAATATTTCCAGAATTTATAACACATCTGGGACCTTCAATGAAAAGAAGACTACTCAACTTCTACAACAATGTTTGGCAACAACAGTACAGCATACCAGCAGAATGGAAAAAAGCCATTGTAATATTGTTTATTTTTTATTATTTCACTCACCTCATACTTCATAATTCATAGCAGACCCTGGGTTTCATCACATCTTTTGTGACATTCTCAATGCTGCGTCACGTTCACAACTGACGTCCAACGGCCTTCTATCCTGCAGACTGACCTCCGCGCCATCTGGTGGCCGACCGAAGAATTTCCAAATCAGTCCTCTTTCTTTATAACCGGGTATTTTAAATTCATAGTTGTATTTTCATTCTTGCATATGTAAATTTTTTTCCCAAATTGTGAGTTCCTTCGGTTTTTCCAATTGTTTAAGTAATTTTGTTTTGGTTTCTATTCTATGTTTTTCTGACCAGGCATGTGCAGCTATTGCAGATTTTTCGGTTTCTCCATTTTTAACATTTCTGAGGTGTTCTTTTAATCTTGTATTTAGATTCCTTTTTGTTTTTCCTATGTATATCTTTTCACAATCTTTACAATTAATTTGATAAATTCCCGATTTTTTGCAGTCTTCAATCTTTTCATTTTTGTTGGTTTTTATTAATTACCTAAGCTGTAATCATTTTTCGGTGCTAATTTAATGTTGAATTTGTTGAAAATTTTTTGAAACTTGTCAAATACCAAAGGATGGTATGTGAACTTCTTGAATTTTTGTGCCTATATTTTTATCTGTCTGAAGAGTACTTTCATTGATGACTTTTTGTTCTTTGAATTTATTTATTTTTCTTGTGTATCATCTTCTTTTGAAAACCATTATCCTTAGCAATTTTTATGATGTGTTCTTTCTCTTTATTGTAATTTTCTTTGCTCATGGGGACATTCACAAGTCTGTTGTGTTAAACTGTTAAATACTGCCTGTTTGTGTGAAAAATGGTTAAATCCAGTAGCTTTTATATAATTGTCGATGTGAGTTTCTTTTCTGTAGATTCCAAATTCTATTTTCTTTTTTTCTTCATTCCTAATCAATTTAAGGTCTAAAAATGGTATTTCATGATTATTTTCTATTTCCATTGTAAATTGTTTGTTTTATTTTGAATATTTAACAGTTTAATGGCATCTTCTAATTGTTTCTCTTTTACTATTGCTATGATATCATCTACATATCTTCTCCAAAATTTAAACATCAAAGGATGTGCTTTGGTTACATGACATTCAAAGTTCCCCATAAACATGTCTGCTAAGAATGGTGATAATGGATTTCCCATTGCGAGTCCTGATTTTTGTCTAAAGTATTTTCCTCTAAAGGTGAAGAACATTTGATTTAAGCATAATTTTGTTAGTTTTATGTATTCTTTAACGCTATCATCATCTAATTTGTTTTCTTTCATTGTAATACCTATTCAAAAACCTAATAAACCAGCAGAAGACATAAATAGCTACCGCCCAATATCTTTAACATCCGTACTAGCCAAGATAATGGAAAGAATGGTTATGGCTAGATTAAATTGATATCTGGAAACACAACACCTCTGACTCCAGAACAGGCAGGTTTTAGACCAAAACTTTCAACAAAGTCACCAATTGGTTAAATTCACCCAGGAGATCAAGGATGCCTTCAACAGAAGAGAGAGTGTCCTAGCAGTATTCGTAGACCTACAAGCAGCCTATGACAAAGTGTGGCGCACCAACCTTATTTGGAAGCTACAAAAAATGGGAATAACAGGCCATATGTTACACTGGGGTTAAATCCTTTGTAACACAAAGATGGATAGCTTCCAAGTATAACAACCTCCAATCAAATTACGTCCAAACCAAAACAGGACTGCCACAAGGCGCTGTCTCAAGCACCACCCTCTTCAATAGTTACATCAATGACCTCCCTAAGGAAATCAAAACTAATCAGCACATCAAATGTGCACTATTTGCAGATGATTTAGTCATATGGACGAAGGCCAACAATTCAGCCAGAAACCACAAAGAACAGCTGCAGAAGTATATGGACAATGCATAAAAAGGCTACAACACTGGTGCATAATTAACAACATGGAAATCAGCATGTCAAAAACATTTTACCAGTACTTCTCACTAAGACACACAAGTGAATCCTTCAACATACCAATCAACAATAGCCCGATAACCAAATCCAATTGCACAAAATACCTAGGAGTCCATCTAGATAATAAACTAAACTGGGAGCATCATGTCAACAAGACCGAAGAAAAAGCGAACAAAAACTCATACATACTGAAGAGATTAGCTGGAAAGAAATGGGGGAGCTCATTGGACACCCTAAACAAAACATATAAAATCTACATGAAACCAATTATAACCTATGGAGCAGAAACAATAGTAACAGCTAAAGACACCACAATGAATAAACTAGAAATAATCCAGAACCGAATGCTAAGGTTAGTCACTGGAGCAGTAAAATCAACTAACACTGCAACTATGAGAATGTTCACAGACAACCCCTCAATTCAAAATGAGATAGAAAAGAAATCCTGCATCATGCACACAAAATTAGCAGCGCTACCAAAAGCAATCCAACCTCAAAGCACAACACCCCAGATCTTAATCACACAACCTTCCTTTCTCCACAAAACTAGTAATCTATTCCAAAAACATAAATTAGATGCCAAAACTGAACCAACACCTCAAATACCAAGCCCATTAGATTACCAACTGTACAATGCAACCCTCTCAATAGACGAAATAATAAAGAAAAATGATACAAACCCATCAATAGCCAAACAAATGACCTTAGAAACTATTAGTACAAAGTTCCCAGAACCAGAGTGGCTAAGAGTCTTCACTGATGGCTCCAAAACCAAGAGTGAAAATGCTGGTGCAGGAATCTACTCTCATCTGTTTAGTCAATATGTTGCAGTAGGCACAAACAATACAGCCTTCGATGGAGAAGTAAAGGCCATAGAAGTAGCACTCCACAACCTCCTATTCCGAACAAAAATGTTTACAAAAGCTGTTATTCTGGCAGACTCTAAGGCCGCTATACAAGCAATAACCTCCAACCAAACACCAGAAAATGAAACCATCTTGGAATGCCGTAAACTTCTGAAATACCTCAACAACCAAAATAAATTAATAGCCTTCCAGTGGATACCCTCACACATCGGAATAGTTGGCAATGAAAGAGCTGATGGACTTGCCAAAAAGGGTACCAAAATACAGATAACAACCCACCCCAATTCAAACCTCCACAGAAAGATCGAAGAAATTAAGAAAGCATTCCAAATGGAAAACATGAAAGAAAACATTGCAACAGCCAGAGGGAAATCATGGGAAAAAAATTGATGAGCTATACACAGAAATAAAATATAAAGGCCGCAAAGAAGCAGTAGCAAAATTCAGACTGATGTCAGGACACGACTGCCTGGCTACCACCTCCACAGATTAAACGTTTTCCAATCCGACAGATGTGTCATATGCAAAGACCCGGACCTGATCATGGACAAACACCACCTTCTAGTCTGTCCAGCTTTAAATCCAAGGACCTTGTTCGCTTGTACTGGGAAGCCAGAGAGAAAATGACTTAAGCGTCAAATCTCGCCATTAGAAAACAACAACAACAACAATGCACGAACTATGAATATGTTGAAGTCTTTGGATAAAAGCAGTATTTAGGTCTGTAAAAAAAAATCACATTAATCAAAATGAGGCATTGAAAGTGTTTCTACTAACATTTTCCTTACAGCAAATAGTAAACAAGTAACCAGGCATGTCATACTATCACAGAGTCAAATGAAATGAAATTCAACAAAATAGATGACATAAGAATGGAAAAAATATGGAATAAAGTTTTTGGCATGAGAAAACTCAATTTTCAAAACTGTGTGTATGTTTTACAATGTCATCCACTGCACTTTTTGTGCTTTAGGTTCTGTGTCAGGCAGATAGATGGCGTGATGTAATCTATTTCAATTTTTTCATCTCTTTGGCACACCACATTACTTGTATTGTGTACAGAGGAAGTGTAGGATAAGTGTATGTTTAAATGCTCGAGTAATATAAGCATATTGCATGAGAGGATGATGATGATGAATAGAAAGGAAAAGGAGAAACCAGATTCCACCACATACCCTACCCCTAACAAAAGTATCAGGCTTAACAACTTCATTCAACAGATGTATAGTTTTAAGAGGGTACCACATGTCTTTTCAACATATGTACTGTGATTTGTTGTTTAGCTCATCTTATTATTATATACAACTTTCCTCATTAGAGGATTGACTGAAGAACAAAGTGATACAGACAATTAATTTTCTAAATTGATGAAATACATTTTGTAAATACATTAAAAAAAATTTCAAATTGCTAATTGAAGTATAAATACTATAAAGTAGAAATTTTGTAAAGATGGTTTCTTAAATTTGAAGAGAAAAATTTTCGCCTAGACCGAGACTCGAACCGGGACCCTTGGCTTTCCGGGCCAAGTGCTCTACCAACTGAGCTACCGAGGCAAGTTACGATCTAGACGCAAATTTTTCTCTTATATACGTTGTAATTCCCTATCGCCAAATGCTTTTGAAACCACTGCTTCTATCTTTGCAAATGGCGGCTTCTTAGTTAAGAAGACATTTATTGGGAATTTAACATTACTTTAAATTTCTTAAAATTGAACTTGATCCACTAATGGCAGCAATGGCAATTTTAGAAAGATACACTCTGTCCAAATCTAAGAAATTTCAAAATTTAGCTAAGAATCCTGATATAGTACCTCTTACAATTGAAATAGATATTGCTATTCAAGCATATTTTACATCAGCAACAATATAATTGTATAATCAATTGAGTTGGTGTTTACTTGATGAAAATCTATATTTATTAATTAAATAAAAATAAAACAAAGTTTTATTTTTATTTAATTAATGGATATAATTGTAGTTCCTACTGGAATAAACATTTTTAGCTGATTGTCAAAAGTTCACGGATCACAATTTACTTATAGAGCCCAATGTTTATGACCATAAGGAAAAAGTTTTTTTATTCACAAATAAATGTTGTACACAGTACTGACACCCAAATGAACAAATGCTCATGCTCGGGTGCAGTTCAGTTACAGAAATAATACATATAGAATGCACGCATTACAAAGTTTTAGTTAAATTTCAAAAATTTTTTAATTCCAGAAAAGGACTTCATTTGCAAGTTCTTTGGGCAACTAACAGATGGAGGCGGAGTCGATACCCAGGACCACCAATAATTCAATAGTTTGACTAAGCTAAAGATAATATGCAAGCATATTGAAACATTAATATAATAATCAAGTTTTTTTTAATCTGCAATCATCATACCTCAATTTAAACTTTCCCTTAAGCAAAGAAGACTTCAAAATGAAGATAACACATAATCAAAGTAGCAAGGGAAAACGGGTTTGATGAAAAAATGGTACACAAAAGATAGAAAAGTATAAGAAAACAAAAAACTATCAACAAAAGCATTCTTGAAAAAGAAAAACTACCCATAAATAAATACAGGAAATTCACATATCACCCTTGGGCACACAATAAATTCCATAAGATATTTGACAAACTTAATATTAAATTAGCACCAAAAAATGACCACAGTTTAAATAAACTAATAAAAACCAACAAAAATGGAAAAATTGATCAAAGTAAAAAATCAGGAATATATCAAATTGAATGTACTGGTTGTGAAAAGATAGATATAGGGAAAACAAAAAGAAACCTGAAAATTAGAAACACATAAGAAATATTAAAAATGGGGATATACAAAAATCTGCAGTTGCTGCTCATGTTTGGGCCAAAAAAACATAATGTAAATTTGAATACTAAATTATTAAAACAGTTAGAAAATACAAAGGAGCTCACCATTTGGGAAAACATTTATATTCAGAAGAACAAAAATACAGTTATGAATTTCGAGATTCCTGCTGAACATGACCTTGTTTGGAGGTTCTTCGGCCAGCCGGAAGAGGGAGCTGATATCAACATCCAGGGTTCACAACATAAAACTCATCAGTCGGCCAAAGCTGAGGATGATATATCGAAACATGTTCGAGAACAAATCGACAATAAATTGAGGTATGATGATTCTAAATTCAAAAAAACTTGATTAAAAGAACCTCAAAATATAACTTCCTAAAATAAACCATTAATATAATAAATTTGGGAATTTTTACATTATGAAGTTTTCTTAATAAGAATCACATGAATTGTGAATTCTTCTTACCTCATACATCTATGTTTTTTAACACAGAAATGCAGTATTGGGAAATATATCATTCCCATCTTCAGGTGTTTTCACGAGTTTATGGATCACAATTAATATACTTTGTAATGTCATGAAAACAGCTGAAGATGGGAATGGTATGTTTCCCGATACTGCAGTTCAGTGTTTAAAAAATATAGATGTATGAGGTAAGAAGAATTCAAAATGCATTTGATTCTTATTTTGAAACATGTCCAAAAGAACACAACAATTTATGAGGCAAGATAAACAGACTCACCTCATTTATTATTACACCATACTTCTGTGAAACAGGCCCTTATTGCAACCTTTTTCATTTTGCATCATATTAAAGTTAATATTTCCATATTAATGGACTTGCAATATTATTAATAAGAAAGTTGACATAATCTAATTTAAGAAATGACATTGCATGGTAAACAGCTGTTCCACCATACTAAATTTATGATGTCACTGTCATTTTACTAATAATGTATAAGTGTTTAGTATTATTTTGTGGAACAGAAAGTTAAAATTCCACACTTTATACCACAAGTTTTACTTGTAACTAATAATGTATTTACATTATACTTTCATGGAATAAGCCCCGGTAAGGCATGTATTTTTTTTTTTTAGTTTAATAAATTTAATTAGAGAAATGTCATTAAAATCATACCTATTTTTATACTACGATGTTTTATAGCTTCACCATTAGGAATGAATCCAGCAACCATTATACGAGTTTCATCTGCAAATGTGCTTATGACCAATCCAAGTAAAGTCTCACAAAGTGTTGCACGTCTGCCTAGATTGTGACGACCTTTTGGATCTACTGCAATGCTTACATCACGTACTTCACCTTCCTATCAACCATAAAATAATGTACCTTATTTTTATTTTCATCTACTATATACAAACAATGATTTGGTCAGTTGAAGATGTATTTATTTATTTAGTCTAGTGGAGTTAAGGCCATGTGGCCTTCTCTTCCACTTATGGGCACAAACATGTTACATTAAAGTACAACAATCATCATAAATTTTATTAAAATTTAAGATTGCTATTATAGATAAAGGTTAACAGAAAACAAGAAAGAAATAAACAAAAGATATAAAAATATAATATACTGAGAAATATTTTAAAATTTGAAATAAAATTCTTTACACCTCAACTCATATCTTGTCTTCTAATTTAGACTGGTTTCATAACCTTAGTGGTTACATCTTCAGCAATTACACAACCGATGTTCTGTCATCCAAAGCACTGCTTCTTACTCCATCTGTTGGTGGCTGATGAACCTCCCAATCAAATTAACTTCCCCAGGAATTTTAAAATTCATTAATTTTTCTTTCTGAGTTTTTTGAATGTGGATTTTTTTCCTCCAAACAGTGAACTCCTTAAGTTTTTCTATTTGTTTTATTAAACTAGCCATTCTTTCAATTTGATGCTTTTCTGATCAATGATGAGCAGCTACTGCTGATTTTTCCAATTCCCCATTTTTGGCATTCCCAAGATGTTCCTTCACTCTGGTTTTCAAAATTCTCTTTTTATTGGATTCTAAGTATCTGTTAATTCTTCCTATAATCACCCTTTTCATGCCTTGTCAATGATATTTTTCCCATTCTGCTGGGACAGATGTTTTCTAGATGAGATTAAGGAAAAATAGTAAAGCCTCTTTAGATCTTTGCCCAAGACATTTTATAAATTCAGGATGGGTCTTGTATGGGTGAAGAGCTTTCTAGGTTTTAAGTTACACTTCCAAATTGTAATAACTACCTTGATTTGTAAAGCACAGATTGCTGTTTCTTCTCTCTGCCATTTGAATCTCACGGACATTACTGACTCACTTGAACCCAACATACACAAGCTTATCCCTATCATTATATTAATTCACTAAGTAAAGCAAGTGCTCATTTAGAGTAAGTAAACTCTTTAAATGTTAATATTATTCGTTTTTAAACATCTTAATGATGGATGGACAAATTATATTTGAAAAGAAAAATATAAGCCTAGACTGGGGTTTGAACCCAGGACCTTTGACTCTCTATGTCAATGCTCTTCCGTGTGAGCTACCTAGGCCTCCAATCTAAACGCGTATTTTTCTCTTATACATAGTTAATTCCCTAACCCCAAATGCCACGACCCGTTGCTGCGATTTTTGCAAATGGCGGCTTCTTTATTAAGAAAACTTTTTATTGGGAATTTAAACATTACTTATAAAGCCAGTAGTGCTTCTTTCAATGTTAATATTATTCGTTTTGGAAGACCATTGACATAGAGAGTCAAAGGTCCTGGGTTCAAACCCCAGTCTAGGTGTATATTTTTCTTTTCAAATATAATTTGTCCATCATTAAGATGTTTAAAAACGAATAATATTAACATTGAAAGAAGCACTACTGGCTTTATAAGTAATGTTTAAATTCCCAATAAAAAGTCTTCTTAATAAAGAAGCCGCCATTTGCAAAAATTGTAGCAACGGCTCGTGGCATTTGGGGTTAGGGAATTAACTATGTATAAGAGAAAAATACGCGTTTAGATTGGAGGCCTAGGTAGCTCACATGGAAGAGCATTGACACAGAGAGTCAAAGGTCCTGGGTTCAAACCCCAGTCTAGGCATATATTTTTCTTTTCAAATATAAGTAAACTCTTTACTCATGTCCGATGTAATGACACTCAAGATATGAGATGAGGATCTCTATTACTAAAACTCTGTGATATACACAAAAACCGGCTGACCATGCCTGTTGCCTCATTACAGAATTAAGTTACTATTATTAAATGAAACAAAATAGATAAGAGGAATATGAAAAAGTGGGAATGAAGTTTTTGGCAGAGGAAAATAAGAGAAATCTGAGAAAAACTGGCCCTGGCTCCAATTCATCCATCACGAACACCACATGGAGTGACTGAGATACAAACTCAGGATCCAGAAATGGAGGGCAAGTGACTAACTACCTATGTCACCTCAATTAGATTTTGTTTCATTTTAATAACATGTCATACAGTGTTATACAATTGAATCAGAATTTTTTTACACCTGCACCCCATAAAAATATGTATTTCTAACTTGATTAGTTTTGAATGCCTTTATCATCAACTTGGTGCCTTTGGAACTAGTCAGGAGAGAAATACATATCTTTATGAGGAGAGGTGTAAAAAAAATGTCTGATTCAATTATCATCATCATCATCATCCATGCAAGTATTAGGTCGTGTAGCCTGTTACTGTCTCAAAGATGAATTTTCCATCCAGCGCTTTTTTGGACGTCCCAGCGATCTTTTGCCTTGGGGGCAGTAGCGAAGTATGGCTTTTGGAATTCTATGAGACGGCATACATTGAAGATGGGCTTTCCAGTTGTTCTGGTAGTTTTGTATATGGTGAAGAATGGGTTCTACATCCAACTCTTTCATAATTTCCTCATTTCTTTTATGGTCCCACTTTGTGTAGCCTGCTGTACGGCACATAAACCGCTTCTCATTTGCTGTTATTCGGCTTTCATCTCTTCTTCGTATTGTCCATGCTTCACTACCATATCTTAATACTGGTCTTGCGAGAACCTTATAAAGCCGTAATATTGTGTTCTTTTGTACTAAAGATGGTTTCATTATACTGTTAATTATCCCCGTTGTTTTTGTAAAATGTGTGATTTTCTTTGATATATCAGTTTCATCTTGAAATGTTAAATTATAACCCAAATAATTAAATTTGTTTACTCATTCTAAAATTTCATCATCCAAAACAATTTTGCTAGGTATAGGGTATTTCCCACAAAAGGCCATCACTTTAGTTTTCTTTGTATTGATTTCCATATTGTACCTTTTTGCAATTATATTAAAATTGTGTATAGAATACTGTAAATCTGTATCTGTTGGAGCTATTAATACCAAATCATCTGCAAAAAGCAAAGAGTCTATTTTATGGTTTCTATCAATTTGGACAGAACTGTGTCTCATCTGTCGCCAATCTTGGAGTATTCTATCCATGTATATGATAAAGAGCAAGGGCGAGAGGCCACATCCTTGTCTTACGCCCCTATTAATTTCGGTCCATACTGTTTGCTGATTCAATTATATAATACTGATAATTTCCCCATAGTGTTACATCCCATTAGAAGTTTAATTGAAAATGTCATACGG
The DNA here is from genome assembly GCA_030220185.1 of Diploptera punctata. Classification (NCBI taxonomy): domain Eukaryota; kingdom Metazoa; phylum Arthropoda; class Insecta; order Blattodea; family Blaberidae; genus Diploptera; species Diploptera punctata. The sequence continues at coordinate 373,085 of JASPKZ010008033.1, read as the reverse complement.
TACAATATTTATGTTAGAGTGTACTAATTTTACTTATGGATAGCTTAAAGTTTAGTATCCTTCAACGTGAGTACCCATAAACTTGAAATAAATAGAAATAATTATATAATAAGATTTATATAAATATAAACCACTTAAATTTAAATATATTTTTATTATATAATCATTTATATATTATAAGGAATATATATGACTTATTATATATATATAAATATTAGATTTATACCCAGCTTAAAACCACATTTCTAATCATTACTAGAGACTCAGTAGAAAATATACGTAGGCTGTAATTTTCTTCTACAACTGAGTCTATGAGGAAATAAAGACATGTGTGAGAATAAAAATGTATTTAGAAATGTTTAAAAATATGCTGACAATAATCAGAATTATTTTTAAAAGAAAAATTAATGCCTGAATCAGGATTTGAACCCGAAACCTCTAGCTCTGTATGCCAGTGTGCTAACCATTCCACCATTTCAGGCCCCCGATGCAAACGTTAATTCTTCAAAATAATAATTGTCCATCATTGCAAGTATTAAAATTTAAATTAATAAGTCAAAATATTCATAGTTAAATATGAGAAATAACATTATGAGGTTCTTAATTCGTAAATTAATGAGTCATTTTTTAACATCTTACCTCATATTTTATGTTTCTTCAAACACGGGAACTAGTTTTCGAGAGAAGGATGTCTCTCATTTTCAACCGACATTATGACTACCGGATTTTCGTTGGAATCTCCATCAATAACATTGCCATCTGGTGTTGATTTGATGAACTTTGAGATGAGATCATGTTCATCAGGAATCTCGAAATGCATGGATCTAAATTTGTTCTTCTGAATATATATCTTCTTCCAAATAGTCAATTCTAAAGGTTTTTCCAAATGTTTTAAAAGTAGGGCTTCTTTTTCAATTTTATGATTCTCCAATAAACTATGTGCTGCAATAGCTGATTTTTCAATTTCACCATTTTTAATATTTCTGAAGTGTTCCTTAGTGCGAGTGTCCAAATTTCTTTTTGTTTTTCCTATGTATACTTTATTGCAGTCCTTACAATTAATTTGATAAATTCCAGATTTCAAGAAATTCAATATTACATTGGCACCGATAAATAAATTTAGCCTTGGTAATCTATTAATAACTAACAAGAAATTGAACACACCAGATAGCAAAAAATCTGGAATTTATCAAATTAATTGTAAGGACTGCAATAAAGTATACATAGGAAAAACAAAAAGAAATTTGGACACTCGCACTAAGGAACACTTCAGAAATATTAAAAATGGTGAAATTGAAAAATCAGCTATTGCAGCACATAGTTTATTGGAGAATCATAAAATTGAAAAAGAAGCCCTACTTTTAAAACATTTGGAAAAACCTTTAGAATTGACAATTTGGGAGAAGATATATATTCAGAAGAACAAATTTAGATCCATGAATTTATTCGAGATTCCTGATGAACGTGACCTCATCTCAAAGTTCATCAAATCAACACCAGATGGCAACGTTATTGATGGAGATTCCAACGAAAATCCGGTAGTCATAATGTCGGTTGAAAATGAGAGACATCCTTTTCTCGAAAACTAGTTCCTGTGTTTGAAGAAACATAAAATATGAGGTAAGATGTTAAAAAATGACTCAATTTACGAACATCAAAATATAATGATTTACTGCTATGAAAATCATGTAATTTCCCATTAAAAATATCTTCTTGAATTAGAAGCCTCCAGATAGCACTGGTAGTGACAACTATCTGCTTCTGACAATAAAGAGAATTGAATATGAGGAAGAAGAATTAACATTTGCATTGCAAGCCTGTAATAGTTAGTACACTAATATACAGGACTAGAGGTTTCGGGTTCAAATGCGAATTCAGGCATTCATTTTTCTTTTCAAAATAATAATTGTCTATCATTGAAAATGTTAACAATTAAATTAATACATTGAAATATTCAGAATGCTTACCTGCCAATCTTGGAATGTAACTTTATTAATTGTGGAAGCACGAATGTTTGTAGTTTCACTTGTGGGTTGTACTGGAGGAGGTTCATTACTAATGTTGGAGGCAGTTTTATTAATATTACGCTTGCTGTTTCTTCTTCTGATCAGCTGCACAAGTTTCCCTAAAATTAAAAAATAAATAAACTCTTTAATTTGAAGTTAATCCAACTATTATAAAGAGAACACTGGCAAAATAGAAAATAAACCAAAGTGAACAGCACATGTTTTGAATAAAATTTATTAATTTATATTTACAGGAAATTAACGGATCTCTGAATTTCTGTTACTGTCTACCTATAATGACATAACCAATTGTTGAGCCAAAGCCTCTCCTTTGTCAGGAGCCACTAGACCAAGTTAATTTAGTTACTTTATTTGCCAATAGATGTCATAAATGGCATGTGGTCAACACACCGACTCAATGAGGACATCTAGCAGGCAACTAAGGTATTACTAGAATGTTGAAGTCAGTAAATTTTGCTTAGAGGACTTTTTATTCAGGCTTAAGGATCTTTTACAAGCCTGAAAATCTTCAGACTTGGGACCCACAGCTTAAAGTCCCTCCCAGAGGACTTGCTCCTTGGATTTTTTCATCCTAAAAATCCATCGACCCCGGCCGGATTCAAGCACTAATTTTTCTTTTCAAAAAACTTCAATGGAATTTCACCACAAACTACTTTAGTATAAAATATAGATAGAACCCCATGGTTCTAACTTCGAGAAGTGTAAATTATTTAAAGCCCAAGATAAAACCAAGATAATGATATTTAAAACATTTAATGATCTGTCCACCGCTGTGGTCTCGGGGCAGCGTGCTGCCTTGTCACGCAGCGGGCCCGGGTTCGATCCCCGGTCGGGACAGTTTTTCAGGGAGAGGTTTTTATCGGGGTTTTTCCTCACCTGTAAGACAAATGTCAGGAAAACTTTAAGGCCCAAACGGTCCCCGAAATCATATGGCCATCGCAATCATCATCATTCATATTCATCTTAGGTTAAACTTAGGATTAGGGACTCTCCTGGCGCACCATAATTATCATCATCACCCATCATATCATCGGGGCAACGTAATCCTGCCTTCCAGGCGCCCCAATCTCAGAAGTGTGTTACAAGTACGCCATGCCAGGAGAGAAACCAGGAATGTCGAAAGACAAACCTGGGGCATTTGGAAAAAAAAATAAAATAATAAAATAAAATTTAATGATCTTAGAATGGAAAAAAATGTTTTCATTACAGTATTGACTACAAAATAATAATTACCTCTTGCAGTTCTTCTGTTCCTCTGAAGAGTTCCCAGATATTTTGGTGTATCTGTTTTTTCTGGTGGTATTACTGAAGCATTATCCAATTTTTCTTGTGGATTTGATTCCACATAAAATAATTCACCTCGGTGGTCTATTGCCAGCTCCCAATCCAACTCAGACCTTAGATAAAGACAAAGGACTCAACGTCAAAGTAGATATACAGGGATGATGGGAAAACATTAACTCAGGATAGGGATTTATGAGAGTTTATGTCTTCATGGCAAGGAACCTATGGGTTCAATTGTGCCAGTGAGTTAGTTAATTAGTTAGCTTTTTATAGTTGTCTGCCAAAGCGGTACATAAATTGAAAATTGACCATATTAACCCATTTGCTTCAAGTTTAAATGCTCAATGCATTTCCCAAGAAACCGGATTTAAGTACTGTAAATTATATTGTTTATTTTCAGTCATTCAAAACTAACAAAAGATAATGGTACTTGAGATCACAATAAGGGTGAAAGCCAAAACACAATCCTCTACTATTCATAAATGTTAACAAAAGATTACCCTGCCAAGGGATGTACAAAATATTACGAAATATATAACCCAGCAGAGTTAAGCGAGTGTACCTCGTCTTCTGAGTTGAAGGCCATTTAACTGCCAGCAAGTCTACCTCGTCTTTTGAGGCGAATGGGTTAATGCTTATCTGCCTAGCACAGAACCCAAAACACGAAAAGTGGGTGGCTTTAGAAAAAACACATACATAATTGACGATTTTATTATTGATTTAACACTTCTCACTGAAGGATAAAGTTTTCTTTTCAAACATACATAATTATTTATATATTGAACATTGTTAAGTAAATTAAATGGCAAAATTGGCTGTATAAAATATTTAAAAAGTAACAGAAAAAGATCATAAACAAGGAAAAAGAGGATTATGGACAGAATGGAACAAAAAGGCCAAAGGTGATATAAAATTACCCTCATTCTCAATTTCAGGCAACATCACTTTGTCTAATAATAAGAATGCACACCTAAAAATTCTAAGCCTCCTAATAACCTAGGAAAAATATAAGATCAGGATGAGTAATTTTTATTAGCTTTTAATGTTTAAGACTGATCAATATTAGTATTCTTGGGGATTGTAGTGCAAATATGTGGATATGGTAATTTTAAATACAGTAGCAGCAAAATATGTGCAAAATGCGATTAGCAACCTGAGGATATAAATATATATACTTACTCACTGGCACTATCGAACCCGTAGGTTCATGGCCACACGGACAAAAGCTCTCCATACATACCTATCCTGAGTTAATGCTTTCCAATCATTCCCTGTATAATCTACTTCCCTCAAATCATAGTTAATTTTATTCTCCCACCTCATTCTTGCTCTACCAACTGGGCGTTTTCCCTCTGGCTTTCCTACAAGAAGCTTCCATGCAAGTCTTTCATTCCCCATACCTGCCCATCGCAGTCTACGAGACTTAACTGTTCTTATTATATCTGACTTCCTATAAAGACCATGTAGTTCATTGTTATGTAGTCTTCTCCATTCACCTGTTTGTTTATCTCTCTTTGGTCCAAAAATTTTCCGAAGTACTTTATTCTCAAATACCCACAATCTCCTCTCCTCCCTTAAAGTAAGAGTCCATGTTTTGCATCCATATAATATAACTGGTAGAATAATAGTTTTATATATTTTCAGTTTAACGTTTTTTGTTAGGCGTTGGGACATCAAGAGTCTCTGCAATGCATAATAGCACGCATTTCCAGAAATGAGCCTATGTTTAATTTCTTCGTGCATCTCATTCCTATTTGTGATTATTGTTCCTAGCTATTTGAATTCAGCCACTTCCTCAAAATTTCCCTCATTTGTCATTAGCCGTCCATTTCCATTATATAATGAATTTCTACGTGTGACCATATATTTAGTTTTATTGATATTTACTTCCAGTGCTAATTTCTTAGTGTTACTCAATAGTGTGTGCGTGTTGTCCTTTAGTATCTCCTCGCTATTGGCCAATAATACTACATCATCAGCATAAACTAACAGCTTATTAATACCATAGAGTTGTAAGCATTCCTCATTCTCTAAAGATTTAATGGCATGCTCTAGTACAAAATTAAATAGTAGAGGAGATAGTGCATCTCCTTGCTTCAACCCATTCTGGATTTCAAAAGTGTCCGAAAACTGTTTGCCTACACACACCCTACTCTTTGTGCCATTTAGACACATTCGTATAAGACTAACTAACTTTTTAGGAATTCCAAACTCCAGCAGGATACCATATAACTTCTCCCTCTTAACTGAATCATATGCTTTTTTGAAGTCTACGTATAGTTGATGTACAGTACCATTATATTCCCATTTCTTTTCTAAAATCTGTCTTATACTAAAAATCTGATCTGTTGTAGACCTGTTTCTTCTAAATGACATTGATGATCTCCTAGAATTTCATCAATGTAGGGAGTAAGTCTGCTTACTAATATATTTGTAAGAATTTTGTACGAAGTTGAAAGAAATGAGATGCCCCTGTAGTTGTTGCAATCAGTTTTATCTCCTTTCTTATAAATTGGTACGATAATTGATTCCTTCCATTCATCTGGAAGAGCTTCTTTTTCCCAAATCATACTAAGCAACCAGCATATCTTGTCCATCAATTTTTTTCCCCCTGATTTTATCAGTTCTGCTAGGATCTCATCTGAACCTGATGCTTTATACATCTTCAATTTTTCAATCGCCATTTCAACATCTAATGCATTTGGTTCTGCGACTAGCATTTCTGCTGTCTGTAAATTATCCTCCTCAATGTCCTGTTCTGTATGTACATTTAATAGCTGATTAAAGTAACTTTTCCATCTATTTAATACACTCCTGGAATCTGCAATCATATCCCCATTTTCATTCCGAATTATGTTTGTTCTAGCCTGAAACCCTTTCTTCTCTATACTAATTCCCTGATATAATTCTCTGATGTTCATATTTTTTGCATTCATTTCAAGATCATTAATCTTCTCTCTCAAATATTCCCTCTTTTTACTCTTTAGTAACTTGGTGGTTTCCCGTCTAATGCTACCCAATTGCTTTAAATTTACCTCATGTAACCATTTCATTTTTGCTAGCTTTCTTTTCTTTACAATGTCGGCATACTCCTCATCAAACCACTTCTTGTTTTTGCCTCTTTTTTAAACAACCAATGCTTTCTGATGCTGACAATTTAATAGTATCTCTTATAGCCTCCCGTTCTTTATTTATATCAGTTTCTTCTTCGTTTGCCCCATAGTTATCTGAAGATTCCAGTACTTCAAATCTATTAGCAATTTTGATTTGGTATTCTTGCCGCATTTCATCATTTTTCAAGTTTTTTAATTCAAATTTTACAGAATCATCTTTAGCGTTTGTTCCTCTCATAAGCGATACCATTGCCTGATTTTTACTCTGACAAGATGATGATCCAAATTGCAGTCTGTCCCTCTAACTGATCTAACATCGATGATGCTACTGTGCCAGCGTTTATCCACTAATACATGATCTATCTGGTTCCGAGTTTCTCCATCTGGGGACGTCCAGGTGTATTTATGAATATCCTTATGCTGAAATGTTGTGCTTTTAACAATGAGATTCTTCGATGTGGCAAATGTGACTAATCTAACCCCGTTGTCGTTACTATCTTCATGAAGACTGAATTTGCCTATTGTTGGTTTGAATATATCTTCCTGCCCCACTTTTACATTAAAATCTCCAAGACAATTTTCATATGATATCATGAAAGGCTATCAAATAAGCATTCTAATTCTTCATAGAACTCATCCTTGATCTTGTCATCTTTATCTTCTGTGGGGGCATGTACATTTACAATTATAAAATCATGTCGTTTACCCTTTAGAATTATGTATGATATCCTATCACTAACAAACTTAATATCTCGGATAGCGGATAGGATCCTCCTTCTGACTAAAACACCCGTTCCAAATGCAGGTCTTTCTGCACCCCTGTAGTATAATGCAAAGCTTCCTGATTCCTGACTACCTTCTCCTGGCCATCTAACTTCCTATAAAGCAACTATATTGAAGGGTGATTTATCTAATTCCCACATTAATACCTCTAGCGCCCCGCTATTGTATAAAGTCCTAATACTCGATGTTCCTAGGAACATGCCCCTGTGTTTGAGCCTTTGACATGGGTTCCCTGAAGTAGTCCCCACCCGGAGAACTGAATGGGGGACTATTTGTCCTCTAGAAAATTTTGTCCCAATGGAACCCATGTCCGTATTTCTTGACGGTTTTATTTTTACGATGAAAGCCGTCACTCTTTCGACCAAGGTACTTTTTTCGTTTGGCTTATCATCTTCAACCAGTCTGGCCTGGGTAACCCTATCGGCAGCAATGCTACTGCCGGCATAGCTCTCAGGATTATTTAAGCACACAAGCCACTCTACCATGACAAGGTAAAGATACCATGGAGGGTATATATATAATTTGTGTGTAGTTTTTTGGTCTCTATAAAATATGACAAATATAAAAAAAAATTAATGGACGTAGACGTAATCTAAACAATGAAATAAACTGAAATATTACTGAGTATGCTATCAATGAATTGTGGGTAGGATAGGATTGCAAATTGATGGGAATATTAGGTTGCCAGCTAAGCTGGCTAAGTATTCTGTAGGGGATACAAATCAATAAAACCTATTGATGTTGTTATTAATTTCACACTCCTATCTGAAAGATAAATTATATTTGAAGATAAAAATTTTCACCCAGACTGAAACTCGAACCCAGGACCTTTGGCTTTCTGGGCCAATGCTCTACCAACTGAGCTACTGGGGGGAGTTCCAATCTAAACACAAATTCTTCTCTTATATATGTTGTAATTCCCGCACACCAAATGCTATGAAACATTTGCTTCTATCTTTGCAAATGGCGGCTTCTTAGTTAAGAAGACATTTATTGGGAATTTAAACACTACTTTATAAAGCCAGTAGGGCTTCTATTGATGTTTTTATTATTAATTTAACGTTTTTAACTGAAGGATAAATTATATTTGAAGAGAAAACCTGGTAGCTCAGTTGGTAGAGCATTGGCCCGGAAAGCCAAAGGTCCTGGGTTCGAGTCTCAGTCTGGGTGAAATTTTTTCTCTTCAAATACAATAAAACCTAGCTTTACCATGAAAATAATTTTAAAATTTGGCAATTGAAGACCTCGAGGGTAAATAATGATAACCCACATTTATTACTCCTCCAAGTAAACTGCGCAGGTGGAAAATATGTTGACTAACAAGCTGTCTTTCTCTTTCTCTTCTTTACTATGTTGCAACTTCCTGTCCTCTGTGCATGCTCTTTGTCTGGCAGATAGAGAGCTGACAAATACTATGGATTTTAATGGTCCGTACTTCTAGGCGGTCATTGGCAAAATGACTAATTTGAAAACCCTGTTACTATTGGGGTTACGTGTAGGAATGGGCTGTCCCTTCTCATTACATGTTGCCACTTGTGATTTATTGTGAGGCTGGTAACGAACAGACTACAAATACTGTGATTTTAAATGATCCGACTGCTTGAGCATTCCGTGCTTAAATGACTAATTTGACAACCATGTTAAGATCTTTCACACATGTTTAGGGATTCTCCATCCACACTTAAAATTGAACCATTCAGTACGTGATCGGATGTAGTCTTCTCCTACATCCCCCTTCCATAGATTCAGTAGCTCGGCGACACTAGCGCTAAAACTCTTCCCCTCTGCCCGTGCAAAGTTAACTTGGTGTTGTAATATAAATTTCAGAGTTATGAGTATTTTATTCTCACTAATTATTCACTATTACAAAGTTGTTATAAAATCGAACCTGCATTATGCTGCCATCTTTCAGTAGTTTTATATACTATATGAAGGAAATGAAAATTGCATTGGATATAATTGTTTGCATCAAAACATCGAAAACATGTAAAATGTGGGTTATCATTTCATTCTAACATTAAAATATTTCACCTGATGGAATTACTCAACTCCAATTAGATTGACAGCATAAGATGTAATAAAAAGATAATTGAAATAATTTGTTTGTGCAATAGTGAGTTTTGTCATACTTACGGCAATGGTGACCTGATTGAAAGTTCAACTTCTTACATTTTGGGGTTGCCAACTTAAATAATTATACTGTAATATTACATATTACAAACCTCGTGCGGGAAGTAAAACCACTGCCCTTTATGTATACTATGTATAATGTATATACAAAAATATATCCAAAACGTAGTGTTAATATACATTATACAAAACAAATCACTGCATTTTAAATTAACTGAACTTTATATGAAACAATATAAAACAATAAATATGTACTTGCTGCCATTTTATGACTGACTTTTGTAACAGCCTGCTGTAGTCTCAACTAATAAACATTGCTCACACTGTTAACTTTAGTTAGTTGTTTATAATGAACACAAATATTTCCAACAAAGATGTTATTATTTTACTATTATTTATTATTTTGAAAACACCATTGTGCAAAAAATAATGTACAACGCACGTTTGTGAAGTGTTTTACAGAATCTCGGAAATTAAAAACCGAGCTATCAGTTTTTAAACATTTCCTCATTTCTGTAAAAACCACTTCCCAACCTCGCATCGTAATATACTAATAACCTATGGTCCATTATAATGTGAATAATCCTGATACCAGCATTACAATAACCCTAATTTCAGTTGGCTTATGTAAATGGGAGTTTGTACGCTCAACATTCCAATAGCTAATTCTAAACTAAAACAAACAAAAAAATCTATGCTTTTTCATACAAAATTCTTGTACCATTGTTCCACTACATACTTTTTCCATCTTTATTAACATTTCTTAGTATTTTAAACATTCTGCAGTTATTCTTAAAACACATTTTACAATAATTATTAAATACTTCTCCATGTAGGCAAATTATGATATTTATCTCTCAATGACTTTTTTTTATAAGTTCTATAGAATTGTAGTGTGCATGCACAAATGCTTAATGAAACTTCTGCCAGATGGCAGAATATATTTAGGTGAAATCGGAGTGACCAACATTCGTAATTAACTCCAAAATATATTTTAAGAAATGGATTTTCACTCACTTAATTTTGGTAGGTTCCGATGGGACAAGTTAAATATACACATCAGGTTAATTTATAGTTTATTAAATAATGTGAATGTAATTTATTTAATTAGGTTAAGAAAGGGCTTGTTGGTGGACATCCATTTTTTATAAACATGTATGGAAATTAATCGCAATGGTTGGTCATTCCAAACTCGCAGATATGTGGCACCATCTGGCGACAACTCCATAAACGTTTGCATAAGCAAATTAGTTCTGTAGAACTTAAAAAAAAAATTAATAGAGTAAGTGAGTAAATTAATGGAATGTTTTTTCCGAGTTTGTATGTTAGAGCAAAAAAAGACATAAAGAATTGTCATATTCTGGTAAATTAATTAACTGTCATCCACTATACTTAAGAGGTTAAGTTACCTACTTTAATACATACCTTTATACAAATATGGCATAAAACAATAACAGATAATAATTCATTCCACACTATAATATAATGCTTACCCGCTACCTGAATCTGACCCAAAACATGATGAGGAACTACAACTAGACTCTGTTCCAGACCCTGTACCACCCCACCAACCATCTGGATCTGAATGACTGTACGATTCTTCTTCTCCTGAGCTTGATCCTTCAATTCTATACGACTCATTTTCTGATACGAATTCCTTCATCAATAAAGCTTGACTTTCTCCATTATCATCCATGTTGTTCCTGTAAATTGTAATATCCTTAAAGTAAATGTCAAATCACCTCTAAAAAATCACATAAGTTACATCAAACAAGGAATTAACTTCTTGCCGTATAAATGATACATACAATACGATATGTCACTTTATAACTTTCATTTACAAACCTTGTTTATATTTCGCTTGTCCATTTGCATGCCGACGGATCGCATCACAAATCAAAAAGTCAAAATACGGCCATGAACTTTCTCCGTTAACATGTCCTTGCGGTCTAATTGCCATTGGAGTAATTCCTCGACGTAATTTTGAAGAACCAATCAATGCGTAGTCCTAGAAAAGCCACTTTGGCGGGAATTATTAAAACACGTTGCATATGTATATACCGCTGAAATACACCGTGTCCACAATATAGTATCATACTTTAAACTGCTACTACGTCGCTTTTGGATAATCGTATCTAAATGAAATTGGCGACAATCAAAAGAGAAACTCAAAAAGTTTTTGCTATACCTCATAAACATTGAATGTGGCTCCCACGAGTGACGCTGCAGACATCGCTGTCTGCTAAATTCCAACAATGAGCCCATATCGACCACAAAACATGATTAAATTTAGTGTAGTTTCTGTATTGTTGTCCATTATTCTCCATTGTTGACATTGTTAACATGCACAACATTTTTTGAGTTTCTTTTTTGATTGTCACCAATTTGATTTAGATAATCGACGTAGTAGTAGTTTAAAGTATAATATTATATTTGTTGAACGTTGTAGATTAAATACTGTACTTAAAGAGATACATTCGCAAATTACCAAAATTCTGGATATATATTTTATGATTCAAGACAATTACCCTACTAATCTAAATTTAAGGGCACCGCACTACTTCAGAGAGTACCTTAGAATTGTTATCGTTAAATTGTGCACCAAATACCTTGATTAAATGTCATACCAGTCCACAATAAATATTCTGAGTATATTTACGAACTGTTGATAGATATTCATCTATCACTATCATTATAATATCCATTTGTTCCTAATTGGAGCATAAGACTTTAATGAACTTCTTCCATTTGTTTTACCTCTTGCCAAAGTTTTTGTCCATTTCCAAAATTTACCTATCACATTTAACCCTCATTTTCAACTGTTCTCTTATAAGTTACTTTTAGTCAACCAATCTTCCATGTATCTTGCATATTCCCGTCCAAATCCATACCTTTCTATTGCATTTTGTGGTTTGCATTAGGGTATGTCCAATCTAACGCCACTTCATTTCTCGAATTTGTTTTCCAACGAGTGTTTGTCCAATCTTAAATCATGCTATCTCATATATTCGTCTGTCAGATGGAGACTTTAAAGTTAGAGGATACTTGGTATTTTTAAATACGAATAGAATAGATACTAGAATCCGGTTTCACCTTCTCTCTTCTCCCCCTCTACCCTCACACAACACATTAACATTAACACTATACAAACATCCTATATTCTTCTCTGTACACAAGTACATATCACCTAAATAACATGGTGTGTCGAAGTGGTATGCAGATTGGAAATGACATTAATAGTATGAAAGTACAGTGAGTGACATTCGGAAATGCACAACTCTCAATTTATATTATCATCAAAATTTTCTCACATATTCTTTCTACATTCATTCTCTGAACATATCCTAATCAGTTCAGTCCTAATGATTTTATAAATTTAACTTTATCTTACCTTTAAATTTGATCCTATTCTCCATACTTCATGCTCAAAAATTGGATCATAGAAAACCAATGTATCTACAAATTGTAAACATGCCTAAAAATAATAAGTTCCGCATCATACCCGGAGATCTATTACATCACGCCTTAACGTAGAGCTATAGGACTTGGGCTGGTTTGAGTCTGCAAGGGGAAAATTTTTTCTCGTGAGATTTCAACTGGAATAGGTCTATTGTCCATCTAGATTGTGAAAAATTGTAATTGCTGCAATAAGTAATGGTTCCTGGTTGAGAATACTAGTTATAACGGCTTGGGCAGCTAACAAAATAATAAAAAGTACTCAAAAATATTTGAGCATGTGTACTTCCTCGAAAGCACGCACACGTGCATCATGATTAGAGTGAGTGGGATTTTTTTTTGTCTAATGCCACCAGGTTGCCTTTTATGACATTTCTGGTTTTCTCCCCTGGCATTGGCGTAATTGTAACCCACTTCTGAAGTTGGGGCGCCTAGAAAGCGGAGTTACATTACCCCAATGATGTGAAGGGTGATAAATGATAATGAAGCGCCAGGAGAGTTCTTAACCTAAATTCCAGACAATGGGCAACCCTTTAAGGAAAAATTCTTATGGTTTGACCGGGAATCGAACCCAGGACCTCATGAACAGTAGTCAGAAATGCTGACCACTAGCCCATGAGGCTGGTCAGTGAGTGGGAATATATAATTTTACAGAAATTTGCAATTGATTATATTTGTCTTCTGGACTTTCGAACTATTAAAAACAAGTTTATGAATCAAACTGTAAGAAATAAAAGGTATAGGAAGGGTAGAACTGGAAGAAGTCAATCAAAGAGTCTTTCCACCTTGAACTACTACTTCTTTTCGACAGTGCCAGTGAGTTGGTTTTGTAACAGTGAGTTACAGATTGAGTCTGTATTGTTATAGTAAATTAATTTGTATGTGAATTATTAATGATTCACTGATAACGGATTACTTTTTGGTTTAAATTCTTTAAAGTTAATTAACCTATTATAATTAAGCATTTTACTAGTCTACATTTAAATGTTTTTGCGAAAGTTTTGGAGTGGCGCATGGAGTTTCCGCCTCGGAAACACTGTCGTGTGAACTTGTCAGATTTGGAACGCGGAAAAAAGTGTAAACAATGCTGGGCAAGTGGAAGCCTGCACTCCAGGCGCGGCGCTCCCGGCATCTCGGAGGCCGGTATTCACACGCAACGATTTGGACCCCACGTCTGGTGCGTACACTTCAAAACTGTGTGTAAACGGGTTTATTAAGCGGTACGATTATTACGATACTCGATCATCTTTACTTGTAAGTCGTGAGTAGGTAAGACTGGCACTTCCCCTTGGAGCCTGGATCTAAACAAAGGGGGGGGGGGAAGTAAGTAAAGTAAAATGATCCCACAACAGGCCCGGAGGCCCTTGGGGTAGTAGGAGGTTAAGGCTCCCACTTTTTCTAGACAATCGGCACTTTATGTCAGCCGGGTTGTTAGCCCTGCGTGACGGCCGCCTTTACCCCCAGAACAAACGTCTGGTACTCATTTCCGTTAAAGGCTGAGTCGACCCCAGGGCCATAGTGCCGCCAGAGGGTTTGGGTCAGTTTAAAAATCCTGACCCCAACGGGACTTGAACCCTCGACCCTCTGGCTTGTAGCTTAGTGCCTTAACCACTACGCTACGGCGTGCCCCCAGGGGGGAAGTAATGTCTATTCAAAAAGGTAGATAATTAAAAATATCATAACTAATAGATTACTTTGATTTTGAAGGTATAACACAATTTAAATATATCTATCCATAGTAATTCTGCCCGAGGGCAGGTCTTTCACTGCAATCATAGCATTTTCATGCTATGCTTTGCAGCTTTACTAGGGAATTATAGGTGTGGTACCTTCCCGTTGCTTTCCACACCGATGAAGGACGATGATTATAATGATGATGATGATGGCCGGATGATTTTCGGGGACCGTTGGGCCCTAAGCTTCCTGACATTTGTCTTATAGGTGAGGAAAAACCCCGAAAAAAACCTCACACAGGAGTCTGTCCCGACAGGGAATCGAACCCGGGCCCGCTGCGTGATTAGGCAGCAGCTACCTCGAGACCACAGCGGTGGACTTTAAATATATAAACAGGGATTGTGATATGCGTGACCGTGTTAAAAACAGAATCCAAACTGGAAATATGGTATATTTTGGGTACAACTGTTTAAGAATTAGTTCATCTCAAAACTCAAAATATACAGGACGCTGGCCCATCCTTTAGTTACAGAGATATTAACACTTACTAAAGGAACTAAGAATTTTTTGAGACAATTTGAAAGTAGGATCTACCGTAGAGGTTCCATAAAATATAATCAAGGATGGAGAATACGTACTAATTCTGAGCTATGTAATTTAATTGACTATTTAACTCATGACCCAAATGGGAGTCAATGACCAATCACATTTCAATGATTTTTTATTTACAACCAATCACAGTCGTGTTTCGCCTAGAATTTACCAACTAAAGTTTATCATAAGTAATGCCACGAGTGATTTCCAAATTTATCTAGAGAGTTTGGAAATCAAGAGTGGCATTTGTTAGGACTATTTAACGAATAAAATTAAGCTGTTTACTCACAAATCATTGTTTAACTATAGTTATTTTAAAATATTTATATATTTAATGTAAACGGCGATGTTTGAAAACAAATCAGAAATGTGAGGTTATGTTCATTCACTGCTGCTTGATCATATTATTTATTGCCAAATAAGATCGCAATATTGTAAGAATGTACCCAAGTGGAGAAATAATGAAACACATCAAACTATATATCACAATCAACATTACGGGTTATTCATTATTTTTTTTAGTAAACAACTCAGTAAAATCAAGGAATCTTTTCATTATTTGCTATATTCAATGTATTTGTTGGAGAAAAATAATGCTTTGACCTGATCAGAACATTAAAAAGGAGGAGCTTTCTTTATCACAAAAGCAGGAGCTGATAAAGAGAAATCGATAAAGAGCGAGATGAAACACGACTGTCATTGGTTGTAAAACAACATTCATTGAAACGTGATTCGTCATTGACTAGCATTTGTGGCATGAGTTAAATAGTCATAATAAAGAAAGCACCTCCTTTTTAACATTCTGAATATAGGTCATAGCATTATTTTGCAGTGACTGACTCTCTAAGAAATACGGCTACCAGATTGTATATATAGTGCATGAATGTCAATACATAGCGCATGCGGGAGTTAATATAAAAACATTTGTAGCAATTGATTATACCACCAAAAAAAGAAACCACTGTTTTTCTTAAATGTATTTTTTCCCAGGTAATAACATTCCAGAAAAATATAGCCTAATTGTCATATTTACATCATAGGACATCAGAAATGAATTAATGTACAGTTTGATGTGTTTAATTTTTTCTCAACTAGAGTGCATCTTACAATATTGCGTTCCTTTGATCTGGTTCCAGTGATGAGCAAAAGAAGCAAATTAAGCGTATCAATCTTTTCTCATTTGTTTTCAAACATCGCCGTTTACATTAAATATATAAATATTTTAAAATAACTACATTTAAATAATTATTTGTGAGTAAACAGCTCAATTTTATTCGTTAAATAGTCCTAACTCACTTCATGAGTCGTGAATTTATCGATAATTTGGAAATCACTCGTGGCATTACTTATGACTATTTAACTCATGCCCCAAATAGGAGTCAATGACGAATCATGTTTCAATGATTTTTGATTTACAACCAATCACAGTCGTGTTTCATCTCGCTCTTTATCGATTTATCTTTATCAGCTCCTGCTTTTGTGATAAAGAAAGCTCCTCCTTTTTTAATGTTCTGAACAGGTCAAAGCATTATTTTTCTCCAACAAATACATTGAATATAGCAAATAATGAAAAGATTCCTTGATTTTACTGAGTTGTTTACTTATGACTATTTAACTCATGCCCCAAATGGGAGTCAATGACCAATCACGTTTCAATGATTTCTGTTTTACAAACAATCACAGTCGTGTTTCACCAAATATTTATCAATATTAGATTTACCATATTAAAGAAAGCTCCTCCTTTTTAATATTCTGAACAGGTCTGACCATTATTTTGCAGTGACTGGCTCTGTAAGAAATACGGCTACCAGATTGTATATATAGTGCATGGATGTCAACACATAGCGCTTGCAGGAGTTAATATAAAAACATTTGTAGCAATTGATTGTACCACCAAAAAAAGAAACCACTGTTTGCACATTCTTAAATGTATTTTTTCCCAGGTAATAATCCAGAAAAATATAATTGTCATATTTACATCATACGACATCAGAAATGAATTAATATACAGTTTGATGTGTTTCATTTTTTCTCCACTATAGAGCATTCTTACAATATTGCGTTCCTTTGGCAATAAATAGTATGATCTGGTTGCAGAGATAAACAAAAGAAGCAGATGAAGCGTACCAATCGTTTCTCATTTGTTTTCAAACATCGCCTTTACATTCAATATATAAATATTTTAAAATAACTATAGTTAAATAATGATTTGTGAGTAAACAGCTTAATTTTATTCGTTAAATAGTCCTAACAAATGCCACTCTTGATTTCCAAATTATCGATAAATTCACGACTCATGAAGTGAGTCTTGACATTACTTATGATAAACAGTACATAGTGAAATATGTTAAAGCCCAATTAATAAGATGGCTAGGGCATTTGAATAGACAAGCGTACCATTAGAAATGTTAAAAGGAAGGATTTTTAATAGATGGAAAAATTCCATCGTACGACAGATCTAGAAAATCCTTGACTTATACCAGCCGGTTGTTACCTCACATTCACATAATTTATTCACAGAGGTGGATGATCATCTACACAATATAGAGGTAGCATGTGCACCCCCCCCCCAGCTGTTATAGCTGTTTTTCTCAACCTGGAGCCACCACATATTGTAGCTATCCGAATTCCTTACGATGCTAGATGGGCATCAGTTCCATATTGACCGAAATTCCATTAAACCCCTTTACCATGCAGCCTTCGTCAATATAAAACTAAAATGTCGCATGATAAGACTCATTTACAAAAATAGGTAATTGCTGGGTAGTTAGATCATTAAAAACATGCACATTAGTATAGTCCCAAGCTAACAAGTTATTAGCAACAGAGATGGAATACTGGAGAAGATTATCGCGGAAATCCAGATTAGAAAAAAATTAGAAACGTTAAAATTAGGTAAAATTATGAAAGTTGAAAGAAATGTATTACAGACAATTGAAGAGAGGTGATTAAGATGGTATGGACATCTTAAGAGGTTGACATCTGATAGGATCCCTAAGAAGATCTTGGAGTGAAATATAGGTAGGAAAAGAAGAAAGGGTACATAAAAAGAAGGTTGGATGGATAGTGTGAGAAGAGTTGATGAGTGATCTGGGACTTACAGATGAGGATGTTCAAGACAGCTACAACTGGAGATGGCGAATTTCTTGAGGGTGACGGAAAACCACTGTATTGTAGATAAATTCCGAAATATATAATATATACATTTTTATCATAGTCAATTTGAGTGTCTATTAGGTAAAATAAATGAAGATTTGTAAAATATTTTCTACTAGGAAGAATCCATAAAAATTTGTAGATATTTTCTAATATAGAGAATCCATGAATATTTGTAAAATACTTATAAAGTATATGTACTATTGAGAATACATGGATATTTGTGAAATATTTTCTACCAGGTAGAATCCATGAAAATTTGTAACATCAAAAAAAAAAAAGATTTTTATGAGAACAACTGCATTCTTTCGGAATTCATTGAAACAAAAAAGTAACGGAAAAGGTGCTGAAGTGTCAAAAAGAAAGAAAAGGGGATAATAGACATTCTCACGAAAATCTGCAACAATCCTCTTAACTGTGCTTTTTTTCATTGTTCAAAATACATGTATTGAACTTTTCTTACGAAAACTGCTGTTTGATAAATATGTTGCATCTTAAAATCCATTCTCCCGGTATCAAACTTAAAAATCTTCTGTCGAAGAAGAAGAAGAAGAAGAAAGTAGATCTTTCTATGATAGTCATGTTGACCTGTTTTTTTTTCGTGTTAAAAGCTGGAAACAAGTTCAGTTTGTATAAAAAGTTTTTGCAAAGAATAGAATATACCCATTTTTGAGCTTACTTAGACGTTGCTAAGCAACTAATTTTTTTTACCAGTTTAGGTATACAAAATTTACAAGATGGAATTTTAGACTTCAAAATTTAAATAGTATATTTCAATGAGTTTACTCTAGTAACTTTATACAATTGCACTAAATTCTCGTTAAAAATAAATCTGAAATTTTGAATAATCAAAATGATGTCAGTAGATTTGATAGCTACTCCTCAACCCCACTTCATACCAGGGCAAGTACTTTTTTATATATATATTATTATTATTATTATTATTATTTTATTATTATTATTATTATTATTATTATCCATCCAAGCAATACCTAGGTGTCTCACTAAGTAGTAATGCCTACCCCATATTACTCATTCACATGTATGGGTAAATAAGGCGTCGAACTATCTCCCACTAGGGGGGGGGAGGAGCGCCCAAATCCCCACACGGAAAAGTACAGGATATATAGATAGATTATTATTATTTTTATTATTATTATTATTATTATTAGGCCTATTTTCTTTCATGAGAAGTATTACATATCATGAAATTATTTATAATTTTAGATACACTGGATACTGCCCGCAATACCGTTACCGGATAGGTAATACATATGGCACACAATCACACAAATTATTCCTAGATCCAACCGTTAGCCATGCAGAGAAACTTATTCTCTCTGACAGGACCGCGGATGACTATCAGGTAAGTTACTTCTAGTCTCTCTCTCTCTCTCTCTCTCTCTCTCTCTCTCTCTCTCTGTCTCTCTCTCTCTCTTTCTCTATGTCTGTCTCTCTCTCTCTCTGTCTGTATGTCTCTCTCTGTCTCTCTCTCTCTGTCTGTCTATCTCTCTCTGTCTCTCTCTCTTTCTTTCTCTCTCTCTCTCTCTCTCTCTCTCTCTCTCTCTCTCTCTCCATCACTCTGTTTATTCCTTACAAGGGAACTATCAACTATTTCATGCCGAAACCTACCTTGAAATTTATCCCAGAAGAACGATGTGATGTATAAAGGCTGTGTCCAAAAATATATACTGTTTTTCATTGCAAGGCACAGGAATCAAAGACAGAATTTAGTAATAGCAATATACTGTACGAAGCAGATGAACATCCTGCTTGAGTAAGCGTTGAGTAGAGTGAGGCGGGACGCGGCGCGGACGGCAGATAGTGGGGATTAAACAATCTACCAATTCGGAAGTTGTATTAGGCTACTTAACTGTAGTTTAAATGAGAGATATGGCGCTGGATTTTAGTGCTTTGCAGTTAAAAGCGGCAGATATATTTTTTTGGACACGACCTTGGTACGTCACAACGCTTCTCTGCAAGAAATTTCAAGGTAGGTTTCCTTGTTAGATTAAACTCTCCCTTTATGTATACTTTAACGTGCCTTAAGCCATAGGGACACGGCCCATAGGAGAGGATTTTTAAACTCTGGTTTACATACAGCCTTTTTTTATCATAAGGACATGGAGGAAATTATCAGATTAACGATCAGTTGAATTCCGGCATAAAAAACAGCATAAACCCCAAGGAAAATCTTTCCTAACTCTGGTTCGTCCAAAACGAAGGCGCATGGACTGATTGAGACACGAACTGGAGACCGGAAGTTAGAGGGCGAGTGTCTAACCACTTGCGCCACTGAGCCAGTCATTTTGTATAAAAGTCTCAGTTTATTTTAATAGTATATACTAAGTTTCATTGTAAAACATTGAAAATTGTGACCGCTAGAACGATTTTTAAATTTTCACTTCAGGTGAACTCCTACACCTAATGGTTTTAGAGGGTTCAATTGCGAATCTAAACCATCCAGGGATCGACTCAAACAAACACAACAAATTTCATCAAAAGCGGTCCAGTTGTTTAGGAAGTTTTTAATTTCCGGTTTCAAGTAAACCTTCACTTCTATTTGTCGGCTTTCGCTCATTTTTTGACAATACGTACCTCGGTTTACTTTAATACGATATACTGAGTTTCATTGTGAAACATCGAAAAATGTAACCGCTAGAGCGATTTTTCAATTTTTACTTCAGGTGAGCTCCTACACCTAATAGTTTTAGAAGGTCCAATTGTGAATCCATGACGGGAGCCGTGGGACTCATAATAGTATACCCTACCTACAAAGGGAGAGGTTAAACTAATAAAATAACCGAAAGGAAGAAATATTTGTATTTAAAAAGTCACAACAGACGCGTAAACTAAATTAATTTCTCAGCAGGTCGAATTTATAGTCTCATTTTGTTATTATATGTGTTTGCACTGGGATGCCTGGATATCGAATTTGGTAACGAGCTAATGTGTAGAGTTAGAGGTCCTGGGTTAATATCCTGTCTCAAGCTTTAATTGTTCTTTTCATTGCATATTTGGTTTCATTGCTAAATGCCAACATTTAATTGTTACATCGAAATAAAAAGCGTTACTGCTATAAAGTAAAATATTCTCATTAAAATGCTTTCTTGTTGTAGAAGCCGTAAGATGGCATTGCGGGCTCGTCCCTCTACCTTTTATGACTGAGAACACTATAGGCCTATATAAGGAAAGGAAAATTAATGTTTGCACTGAGGTGCCTGGATACCGAAATTGATATCGCGCTAACATATAAAGTTAGAGGTTCCGAGTTCAGATCCCGGTTCAGGCATTAATTTTACAACAAAATTTTAAATTAATATTTTAATGAGAACAGCCACATTAGCTACATTCCTTGGGAATTAGCTAATAATTAATATAGTTACTTTTGGAATTATTTGCATGTATTGTATGCAGGTATATCGACCTCCGCAGCGAGACATAGATTTAGTGAATGCAAGATTCCGATTTGGTGACACTGTCTATCAGCATCCATTTGTACCAGGATATGAGGGTATGATATTAACTCATCAATTCTAGATACTATAAGACGCAATTCACAATGAAAATTAAATGAAAAAAAATAAATAAACTCAAAAATCACGTGACATTTAATTTGTTATTGAACATTCACAGGAGGAATAAAGAACTGACAGACTTACAGACATACAAACATCTGAGGAATAAAGTCAACCAGACTATAAGGAATGCAAAACTAAGATATGCCCATACTATTATTACACAATCTATGTCCAACTCAGCTGACATGTGGAAAAATTTAAAATCAATAGGCCTCTGTCAAAATAAACTACAGGTAGAAACAGCTGACCTACCACTAGATGAGTTGAATGACCAATTAACCCGCCTCCCTTCTGACAACACCTCACAACAAAAACAACAGACAATAGATGAACATAATGTCATATTTCCAACCTACCCGAGACAAATTCTTTTTTTCCTATATCTCACCTAATGACGCCAAAAGAGCAGTATTACGTATTAAATCTAAAGCACAAGGAATAGACAATATAACAATAACTCTCCTGCAAAAAATAATAGACATTATTCTCCCAACAATAACCCACATTTTTAATGCCTCTATAATGACCGGGACCTATCCCAGACTCTGGAAAATGGCTCTAGTTCGTCCTACACCGAAATCAAACACTCCCACAACACTCGATGATTATAGACCAATTAGTATTCTTCCCTGTTTATCTAAAGCACTGGAACACATAATACACTCACAGTTAACAGACTACCTCACCACACACGACTTACTTGATGAACATCAGTCTGGTTTTAGAACAGGACATCACACAAGTACTGCACTACTTGACATTGTAGAGGACATAAGAGACTCAATGGACAAAAGCAAACTCACCGCAATAGTCCTACTCGACTACAGCAAAGCCTTTGACACAGTAGATATAGACTTAATGCTAGCGAGACTAAAGACACTACATCTGTCGGAAAACTGCCTTGATTGGTTTGCATCTTACTTCACTAATCGTCAGCAATCAGTTTCTGTTAATAATCGCATTTCTTCCTGGCGCTTGGTGAGGAAAGGGGTACCTCAAGGCGGCGTCCTCGCTCCTCTTCTCTTCTCGATTTATATCAATGACGTGACCAAGAAACTACAAAACTGCAAGCATCATCTTTATGCCGACGACCTACAGATTTACACACACTTTAGGCCTGACGAAATTAATGAATATATTGACAAAGTAAACACTGACCTCAGGCATATATCTTTATGGTCCAGACAATATGGGCTGAAACTAAATGTAAACAAAACGCAAGCAATAATTATCGGATATCCAATGCTATTACACCTCATAAATAATGGCAATATGCCGGCTGTCATATTAGATAATGAACAAATTCCTTATACCGACGTCGTTAAAAACTTGGGATTTTACTTAGATTCTAATTTAAAATGGCATGAGCAAGTAAAACAAACATCTAAAAGGATCTTCTCCATAATGCATTCCCTAAAGCGACTTAAACATTTTCTTCCTACAACTCTTAAAAGAATTTTAATCCAAACTTTAGTGATGCCGCATTTTGACTACTGTGACGTTCTACTAATGACGTAAGTGACGGATTGTCGGACAAACTGCAGCGTGTCCATAATATGTGTATCAGATTCATATTTAATGTTCGAAAATACGATCACATTTCTCCATTATTCCACGAATTGTCATGGCTACATCTAAAAGAGAGAAGAAAATCGCACTGTCTAATTCTCCTATTTAAGATCCTACATACCTCGATTCCCAATTATTTATCATCCCGTTTCCAGTATCTATCCTCAAACCATAACCTAAACACAAGATCACAACATAGTCTCTTACTTAATATACCGCAACATAGGACATCACATTACTCCATGTCATATACCATCTCCACTTCTCGCAACTAGAATTCCCTACCACAAGAAATAAGGGGCTGCCGGACATTGGCATCTTTTAAAAGAAATCTAAATTTATATTTGCTCTAAACTCGACTTCATTATTATCCAGTGTAAGATATATATATATTAATTGGTGTTTCCCGTATAATGTAACATATTTATATTATTATTATTATTATTATCGTATCATTATTGTTATTACCCTATAAAATGTTGTTTGTACATGACATTTACATTGCTACATTTATTGTATCTTTAACGTTTATAATTAGTATAGTGTATATCTATATTTGTCGAATATTTATTTGTATTTGTGCTGGTTGAGTGGAAGAGAGGGTCTTATGACCTTAACTCTGCCAGAATAAATAAAGTATTATTATTATTATTATTATTATTATTATTATTATTATTATTATTATTATTATTCACAATAGATAAGTAAACTAATCACATAATTATGATAAGAGTGAAATTGTTTTTCTAAGCTGGAAACAAACGAATCAAGAACTCGTTGACATCCAAATAAAAAGAGGAAATGGAGATGGATTGGCCTTACGAAAAATCGGGCTGTTTTGGAACATTCAAGACCAGAGGAAAAAAGGAAGATCGCCGATTGTCATGGAGAAGGAGTGTGGAAGAGGAAGCCAGAAACAAAGGAAAGACATGGGAAAATTGAAAGTTTTAGCATGGAATAGCGTGCCTTGGAATTACTTATATGTTAGTTAAGTCCTATGTTACGGATAAAAGTGACAGGAGATATTACTACTAAAGGCATGACTAAAAGTCGGTTTCTAGTTACCAAAATTGGGAAACATTATGGCATTTTCTCGCTAGGGAGAAAATGTAGTACTTTCCTAAAGGATAGACCTAGAACTGTTACCTAACAATGAAAACGAGGAAACGGATCAAGAGGTCTGTGCAAGTGTTTTTTTTTTTACAAAAATGAATAAAGTACAGTAAATTTGCAAAAAAAAGTACAGCAAATTTACAAAAAAAGAAGAGAATATTTGACAATAAATAGCAATGAAAGGGAAATTTAATGTTAGAAGAAGGAATTCAAATAAAGCAAGCGAAGCAAATTAAATATTTGGGAATAATTATAAATAACATTGAAGTTATAGGCAAAGAGAACATAAAGCATAGAATTGAATTGAGTAGCAAAATAATATCATCGTTAAATTCTATATGGTACGATAAGCATATTCGGAAAGACACAAAACATATTATGTTAATTATATAATTTTTACTGATAAGTCAGTCGTCCCCAACTAAGTTATTAACTAGAACTCCAGTTAAAACGCAGAAGATGAAACATTATTTTCGAAAGGCCTCCATATTAGAATAACTTGAAGAAGTTTAATAACTTAGTTGGGGACGACTGGCTTACCAGGTAAAAAATGATATAATTAGCATCTTATTACATAACCTCAACGGTGCTTTAACATGAATTTCAAAAGAGTTGACAAAAATATATTGCAAATTGGTGGAATCTGTTTCAATATATGGAAGTGGGGTACGGACAATCAATAAGAACTACAAGAATAGACTAATAGCTCCAGAAATGGATTATTTACGCAGAAGTGCCAGAAAGTCAAAATTAGAACATATCACAAATAAGGAAATTGGAAACATAATAGAAGCAGAAGAAAGCATAATGTTGAGTGATTCCGGGTTATGTGGCCGTGGTCCATAGTTGGTGTTGATACCAGACGTTTCGCTCTCAACTGCGGAGGGCATCTTCAGTGGCGAGTGCTTCTATGCGTGTTTCCTGGTCGGAAGATCTACTTAGAATGAGCGATGTGGAAGTAGAGGACGTTGTTATGCCAACCACAACACCTTAAACAAGAACAACACCATCTGTTCAATTGTTTCCAGAAAAATGGCTACACATCCAAGGAAATAAGACAAACCATACATCCACGAAGACAGCACGTCAGAATGGATAACACACCTTCAACCAGCATAGCCTACTTACCATATGTACAAAGAGTCACAGATCGTATCGGAAAACTCCTACGAAAATACAACATAAAAACAGTTTACAGACCTACAAGAAAAATAGAAGACTGCCTTCGCTCAGCTAAGGATCCTCGGCCACCTCTCTCCACTTGCGGCGTATATCGACTTCCTTGTTCGTGTGGTAAATCATATATAGGGACCACGAAAAGAAGTATAGCCACCCGTTTATCAGAACATAAAAGAAACTGCAGACAAGGAGAAATGGATAAATCAGCTGTAGCAGAACATGCCATTATGAATGGACACCAGATTCTATTCGACGATACACAAGTTTTAGCCACAACTTCCTACTATTTCCCTAGATTATACCGAGAGGCTATAGAAATATACAAGCATAAGGGAAATATCAACAGAAAAGAGGAAGGTATCAAACTGGCTAAGGCCTGGTATCATACACTAGAAAATAAATGCATTAACACCAGTGATAACAAGGAGACGACTATTAGCCAATCAGCAAGAGCCACGCCCACTCACCCTGCACCCCCCACTAATACAACGTCCTCTACGTCCACATCGCTCATTCTAAGTAGATCTTCCGACCAGGAAACACGCATAGAAGCACTCGCCACTGAAGATGCCCTCCGCAGTTGAGGGCGAAACGTCTGGTATCAACACCAACTATGGACCACGGCCACATAACCCGGAATCACTCAACATTACGATTACCGGCCGTGAAAGCCTGCATTCAAGAAGAAAGCATACTTGAAAGAATTGAGAAGAAGGAATTAAAATGGTCAGGACATATTTTAAGAATGGAAGATGAGCGATGGCCGAAACTACTATATCAATGCCAACCGACCAAAAAGAAGAAAAGAGGGAGTACAAAGTTAACATGGAAGGAAAACATGAGGATAGCAATGCAAGCAAGAGGTTTAAGCATTGAAGATGCTCGAGATCGTAGGCTCTGGAAGTTTGGCACGGGAAGACGGCAGCAGCTGTAAAAACCTGAAGAAAGAAAGATAGATTGATAGATAGGTATACGGTTGTAAAGAAAATATTGCATACTGTATTTCAGTTGCATCAACAGTAATTAATATAATCACTTAGGATTATAAATAAATCCATGTTATTAATATTAAGCTATCTTGATTCTTTGTACACTGACAAATAGAACACTTTTTTTTTCTCAAAATTAAGAAAAATGACTTACACCACTATGCCATATACCCCCTTCATATTATCACTGCATATATGTTTTATTCTCGAGGTAGCGTGCTGCCTTGTCCAGCAGCGGGCCCGGGTTCGATTCCCGGTCGGAACAGACTCCTGTAAGACAAATATCAGGAAGCTTAGGACCCAACGGTACCCGAATATCATCCGGCCATCATCACATCCTTATCAATAGCACCATAATCCTTCACCGGTGTGGAAAGCAACGGGAAACTACCACACCTATAATTCCCTAGTAAAGCTGCAATGCATAGCATGAAAATGCTATGATTGCAGTGAAAGACCTACCCTCGGGCAGAATTACCATGGAATGGAATCTGTTTTATTGACGTAAAATTTACGAAACAATATAGCATGCACCAATCATACAATCTAGATTTTTTCGGCGATAAACCAGAAACTGCCTCAACTCTTGGCTCTTCAAAACCATTCGTTTTGCATTCCACCTACAAATGCTATAATGTGTCAAGAATTTCGGAATATAATGGTAGGAGATAAAATGACTTAATATGAGTCTCCCTGGTGACGTAGTAAGCTTAATTTTCCAAATCTTCCAGCGAACTATAGCCAATGTAACCTTCTGACGAACAAGATTAGACACAAGTAGAGCGTATCTTCCAGCGAACTATAGCCAATGCAAAATAACTTTGTAACCTTCTGACGAACAAGATTAGACACAAGTAGAGCGTATCGGTAGACGCGTGGCTAGCGCGCACAGCTGACCGACTGGGATCTCAGGTTCGAATCCTGGCGGTTCCGGAGGGGTATTGGTGATGAGTCACATTGGGATTCTTCCATTTTTCCTCGGAGTCATCCAATTTTCCGAATTTCATCCCACCAACACCCTCTAACTCCTCTTCTCTTCCCCATCATGACATTTCATCTCCATTTTCATATCACATTTCACCTCATCTTATGTTAGGTAAAAAAATAGCCTGGTTTAGCAAACAAAAGTTATTTAAAATAACAATAAAAAATCACCCAGGAAACTTGTCCTGAACAGAGATCGAACGCGGGCCCACTGCGTATGAGGCAGCAACGCTACCCCGAATCCACACCGGTGGACCAGTCTCCAAGTATACCAAATAAATCTATTAAAGAAGATTCTAGACATATCACTTAGGGACATGGTTACAAATGACGCACTTTAAAAGATGTCAACAAAGATCATAGCAAGTTATCAATCCAAATGGAAGTGGGAAGGTCATATTGCAGAATTAAAGGCTAAGAATACTCAGTAGGTGATAATGTGGGATCCTCAAATTGGCAAAAGATCCCACGGAAAACCAAGAAGAAGATGGACCGATCTCATCAGAGAATATTTAGGAAGGCATGGTCGAGTATAGAAGGATTCGAAATATACAGTAAAACTTGTTTAACCCGGAACGTGAATAATGTGGAAATCTGTCCAATGTGAACAAATTTATTGGTCCCGGCGAAATAATAGTAATATTACGTGTATTTATTTTGTATAAAACGGAATCTGCCCAACACGGAAATGCAAGGATATTTCTACAGAATTCATAAAAAATATATTTATAAGGCGGAACGACAGAGAGAAATAAATTAGTTTCCACTTCATTGAATTCCTGTTAGGCGAAATATCAATAAGGAAAGATTCCTGCCGCCGGGTGAAGTAGATTTTCTAACTGTATCTGAAATGTTCTTTCGGTCACACTGCACATCCGTTATGCGAAATACAGGTTCGTTTAACACATATTTGGCGTGTGACATCTATCTTACAAATAACCAGTGCACTCTAAAATCTTAAATTAGTTAAAGATCTGAGACCGATTGTGTACGTATCTTTCACAGGTAGCATTCTGAATTTCCGGAATAAATATGGCTAAATCGTATGTGTCATTGTCATTAAACGAAAAAGTGAAAGTGATTGAAAATAAATAAAAACAAACTCTCAGTACGCGAAATAATGGCTAAATTTTAATGTGGAAAAACCCAAGTTTATGAGATTTTAAAACACAAAGAAAAATAATTAATGAATGGATGCAAGGAAATTAGCAAACAGAGAGGAAAGCAAAAAATAAACAAATAAATAAATAATAAATAAAATAAATGAATAAATCAAGGAAGCAGTGTGGGAGTATTTTACAAGTGCACCATCAAAAAATCTCCAAATTTCCGGGCCGATGCTCCGAAGTCAAGCTCTAACTGTTGCTACATCCCTAGAGAATAACAATTTCAAGGCATCTTCAGGTTGGCTGTACAGTTTTAATAGACAACACAATGTAGTATGGAATGAAATTTGCGAGAAATAAAAGGACGTGGACGAAAGTATAGTTAGTGAATGGAAACCGAATCTGCATACTTCAATTTCAGGATACGGACTTAAGATACATTTTTAACGCTGACGAAACGGACTTTTTTTTCGCGTTACCTTCGAAGTCGCTATTACATATTGTACTCTACTTCACTTTTCAACGGCAGCAGAAGTACAATTAATCCAAGGTACGTAAAAAGACATATATGGTACTCTATAATCTGAGATTGGTTAATCATTTTTTGTTTTTTTATAATGCGGAATTTTGTCTAATGTGGAAAAAAATTGGTCCCATTCGATTCCGCTTTGAACAAGTTTTACTGTAGTTGACCGATAACAATGTGCTAGAACTAATTAAGTGGACAAAATCAAAACATGTGCAGTAGGGTGTACCAGAAAAATCGTAGTATTTTATTTTTAACGCATACCCTCAGAATTTATTTGTATAATCTTAAAAACAATATTGTAAGTGCAATTTGGTGTACTTAGGCCCACAGCTACCCGTGCCGACTTGCTTCGAAACATGTCAGTACTTGCAAACTTTGAAAATAAAATTTGAACAATCCATCCATCGTAATTCTGCCCGAAGGCAGGTCCTTCACTGCAATCATAGCATTTTCATGCTATGCTGCAGCTTTACTAGGGAATTGTGTAGGTGTGGTAGCTTCCCGTTGCTTTCCACACCGGTGAAGGATGATGATGATAATGATAAGGACGATAATGATAAGGATGATGGCCATATGATTTCGGGGACCGTTTGGGCCTTAAAGTTTTCCTGACATTTGTCTTACAGGTGAGGAAAAACCCCGATAAAAACCTCACCCAGAAAAACTGCCCCGACCGGGGATCGAACCCGGGCCCGCTGCGTGACAAGGCAGCACGCTACCTCGAGACCACAGCGGAGGACATATTTGAACAATAATGTTTTTTATTGTAAAATAGTAAATAGTTATACGTTTTGGGCTTATTAATGTTTTATTTACTAAATTAACTTTTAGTTCTAGAATCCTTCTATTTAACCCAGTACAAATTTTCATGTCTTAATGTTTGGCACAGGTTATCATGATCCAATTGCAATAATATTTGTTATTTGAGTTATTAAGGTCAAACAGAAAAAAAATAGATGACATATGTATTTGATTTTGCGAAAAAAAACTCCTTTATGTCTTGGGACACTCTACTGTGCAGGTGAAACAATAAAAAAAATACCAAACAACAATTATCTGTTACGTACAATTGCTCAACCACGTGAGAGAGAGGTATTTGTCCTTGATGGGACATTTTAGGCTAATCATTTAATTTAATTTAATATAATTAGATTGGTGACATAGGGAAATCTGGGTAACCAAATTAAAATAAACTTTTATTTTCAATATGTTTTTTTTTTATAAATTTACAAATTCAATTGATGTAAAAGAGTTAAACTTGCAGGGTTCATACCAAGGCTGAACGGTTTGTTTGGACAGAGGTTCACGGTATCAGCTACAGAAGCTTTAGGTGAGTTCGAGAAAGCAAGAATGAAGGAAAGAGAAGCTCTGAATCAACTGAATAGACAAGTGGACCTGCAGAGTGGGAAATACAGACCCAGAGACCTGGAGGATCGCGAGGTAAGTTTAACATGGATAGGGAAGTAACATTTTTGTTATATTTGCATTCGTGCTTGATTGCACATCACGTTTCAAGGAAACAAGTATACGAACATACATGAATGTATACTCTTTACATTCATTAATACAGGTGAAACAGCGTAGCGGTTAGATGCTCGCCTCTCACAGCTGGGGGCTCGAGATCGAGTCTCGGTCACTCCATGTGGGTTTCATGGTGGATGAAACGGAGCTTGAGCAGGTTTTTTCTCGGCGTTTTCTCCCATATTCTCCTACCGCAATTTTATTCCACCATTCATCCATACTCACCTCATCCATTTCATTTCATTCATCTGCCCCCTGTGGTGGTGCGTCAGGCGTGGTCGGCCGGTACCCTTGTCATTCACAGACCTCTATATACGGGGCTTCATCTCATTTCATCCCTCGACCCGACCCCGAGTTGGACACGAGTTAAGGACATTTATTTAATGCAGATGAAATAGAACTCTTATACAAAACGATAGTTCGACTAGTTATCGTATATGGAGCAGAACTAGGTCTGATACAACAAAAACTAAACAAATAATAAGCATATGTGAAATTAAGATCTTAAGAACTATTGAGGGGAAAACATTATTTGATAAAATACACAACACAGAAATTAGGGACAAATGTCATATTCAAGACATAACCAAATGTATTATAGATAGACTAAAATATTGGAAGGGTCATTATTTTTTTTATTTAGAGCCCCACCACCACCCTCCGGGTTACCTCGGGCATAATGTCCTTATCCCCGGGTCTGCTCTATGTCCCTAACTACTATCTAATCTTTATTGAATAAATAAACATAATATATACAGATTTCGGGTATGTGAAGTGTAGATGTTACATAAAGTAAAAAGTATTGTGTGTTTGTTTGTGTCTACGAGTTTGTGTTTAGTGATACATAAAATAAATATAGATTAGATTATATTAGATTAGATTATATTTATTTAGCCTGGTGGAGTTAAGGCCATGTGGCCTTCTCTTCCACTCACCAGGACAAACATATATTACATAAGAATATAACAATCTTAATTAACTCTAATGTTAAACACTAAGTAAAAATTTGATCAAAAGATAATATCTAATATACATATTACGATCTATAATACCAGTTAATATTAGTTAAAATTAAGACTAAAACTAATAATAAAATGTATATAAGCAAGGCATATTAAATTGTCCCTGTCTAGTGTATATAAAAAACAGGAAAATAATGAGATATAGAAAACTAATTTTACGATTATACAATAATTAAAACAAAACAAATAAAAGTATTTGTTATTCTTAATATTATTTACATAAATAATTAAATATATTAATATTGCTAAAAGAATACTATCAGTGAGGTGTATAAGTTAGTTTGTTATTAAATAATTCTTTAGTTTGTTTTTGAAGGATGTTATAGTTTGACAGTCTCTGACATAGGGTGGAAGGGAATTCCATGTTTTGGTAAGTGACACCGTAAAAGATAATGAATAATATACAGTGTGATGAGGCGGGATATAAAGGACAATGTGCTGATGGGATCGAGTGTCAAGATTATGTGTGTCGGATAGTCTGATGAAGCGGCGTAATAAATAATTAGGCGATGATGTGTGAAGGATTTTATAGAGAAGGGATAGGGAATGGACAGTTCTACGATCTCTTAGACGAAACCACGATAATTGTTCCAGGGACGGTGTAACATGGTCAAATTTGCGAATACCACAAATAAAACGTGCGCAAGAATTATGAACACGCTGAAGTCTTTGAGTGGAAATAATATTTAAGTCTGTAAAAAGAGTGTCACAATAATCAAAATGGGGCATTGCAAGTGTTTCTACTAACATTTTCCTAAGGGCGAATGGCAAACAATTTCGTACACGATTTAATGAATGTATTATTGAGAAGACTGTTTTGCATGTATGGTTTATTTGTGTTATTCCAATTTAAGTTTTTGTCAATAAATACTCCTAGAATTTTTACTGTCTCACTATAAGGGATTTGAACTCCGTTTAGTGACACATGCGAAACTGTGTTTAGGTTAATTGTAGATAATAGTCTCTGATGACCCATAATGATTGATTGTGACTTTGTAGGATTTAATTGCAGTCCATATTTAACTGTCCAAGTCATTAGTGAGTCAAGATCCTCATTAATTTTGGCAACAGCGTCATTTAGTGAATATTTGTCTGTGTGGATGTAGATTTGCATGTCGTCTGCAAATAAATTATGTTTTGCAATGCTTTAGGGAGTTAGATATGTCATTTATGTAGATTGAAAAAAGCAAAGGTCCAAGTACCGAACCCTGTGGAACCCCAGCTTTACGGAAGGACCAAGAAGAACATAATGTATGATTTCCTATAACAGATTGCTGGCGCTCATGAAGGTAGGAGTTGAACCATTTCGTGGCACTATCAGAGAGTAAGAGGTTTTTAAGTTTATGCAACAATAAGTCCAAGTCTACCGTGTCGAATGCTTTACTAAAGTCCAGTAATGTAAGAATGATAAGTTTTCGATTATCAGCAGCTTCGCGTATGTCTTCGCAAATATTTAGTAGAGCAGTATTTGTATTGTGTCCTGTCCTGAAACCTGATTGAAATTGATCTAGAAGGTTGCAATCATTTAGGTATTCAGTCAGTTGTTTATGGACTAATCGCTCCAGAGCTTTTGAAAGAGTAGGTAAAATGCTAATGGGTCGAAAGTCGTTCGGGGTTGAGGGCGTTTTAACTTTAGGCAGTGGACGTACGAGGGCTTGTTTCCACAATGAGGGATATGTAGAAGTCTGTAGTGAGGAGTTAAAAATATGAGTTATAGTAGGTAGTATAGCTTCGATTATTTTATTCAGTAAAGTAATATTTATACGGTCAGTTCCTTCTGCTTTGGTTTTTATTCGCATGATGGCTTTCTTTACGTCGTAGTCTGTAACATATGAGAAGTGGAAATGTTCTCTGTCGGGTTGATTTGTCAGTGATAATTCATTTATTGTTTGTTCTTTATCCTTTGGAGTAGTGGTTATACCTGTGAAGTGATTATTGAGTGTGTCCAGGGAAACAGGTAATTTGTCTACCTGTGTGTCTTTTCTCCCAATTCCCATTCTATTCAAGTTTTTCCAGATTTCTGAAGTATTGGTATTTGTTAGGTTGTATAAATGTCTAAGTTTGGCGTTTCTTATAGCTTGATTTGTCTTGTTACGTAACTGTTTATATTGAGTGAGATTTGTGTCTGTTTTGTTGAGTCTATATTTCTTATGTGCTGCGTCTCTATCAGTCATCAAGTTACGAATTGAAAGAGTCATCCAGGGTGCAGGGCGTCGTTTCACGAGTTTAGTTTTTAGTGGGGCATGTCTATTGTATAATTGTAGTATAAAGTCATTTAGTGTCTCAACTTTTTCATCTACAGAATGCAGTGTCCATATTGAATGCTACGGCATCTGCATAGCTTCTTCAATTAGGGTTACATTGTCTATATGTTTTAAGTCTCTATACGTAATAGTCTTTCGAGTCGGTTTAGAGCACTGCAGTGAATATGCTAAGAATATAATATCATGTGCTGATATTCCCGGGGCTGGCAGTTGCCCGTGAGTAAGTACTCTGTCTGGATTATTAGTTGCAATTAAGTCAAGTAACGTCTCAGAGTGATGAGTGTGATGTGTAGGCCGTAGGGGTAGGAGTGTCATATCACAAGCCTGGAACGTAGCCATCAGTTGTTGTGTATGTCTGTTATCAGTGTCTAGTATATTTATATTAAAGTCGCCCATAACGATAACGTGTTCATATTGTATTCGCGCGTTTTGTAAAGTGGACTCAATTTCAGCGATGGCTTTTATTTTAGGAGGTTGGTATACTACACAGAGAAGACATTTTTTGAAACTGACAAATATTTCTATGAACATAATTTCGGCAGATGGTTCGTTATTAGATAGATACACAATTTTAGGAGTAAGGTCTGTTCTAACGAAGGCTCCAATACCGCCCCCGCGACTGTAAACACGATCGTGTCTAAGAAAAAGTATAACCATCCATGTCAATTAAAGAAGAGGTAATGGTGGGATTTAGCCACGTTTCAGATATGAGAAGAGCATGAATATTTAAAGAGAAGAAAATTGTTCTGATCTCATCTATATGTGCAGTAATACTTTGAGCATTGAAATGGGCTACCTGCAAGGAGGTAGGGTATGTGGATGAAGCTATTTCTAAAGCATTCCTTGAAGTAGTGGGGTCGAGAAGGGGAGTGGGAAGGTTATTGTCCTGTAGCCTGTCAAAGACTGTCAAAGGAAAATCATCATTTAAACGAAAAATGGTCGTAAAATATTTCAACAAACTTACAAACTAAACTTGGTATCACGTCACTAAGAATATCTTAATTTTATGTACTATTAATAAAATGTTTAAAGTGATAACTGTCGGTTATTCACTGGCCGTGTTTGCACTAATTATATTTCTGAGGCCCGGAGAATGATGCGTTTGTTATCTCCTTCTTTAACATGGATTGCTCCGTCAATTGTCCACACATTTGTTACACCATATTTGGAGATGCATTCTTTTAATAGCTTATACCTCATTTGAGTTAAGTCTTCCCTAATTGTAACACCACTCCCTTTCAGCTGTTTTTTGTTCTGGAAAACCTCTCTCCTTTTCCGATAGCTTACGAATTTGACGATAACCGGCCGTGGCCGGTCCGCCTTTCTCCCCACACGATGACTCCTATCTATATCACATGTTTCTAATTTAATACCTATTTTAGACGCCACATCGATAGCTATTTTGTCTGTATCCTCAGCGTCCATCTCAGGGATGCCAAAGATACGTAAGCATTGGCGGCGTTGGTACTGTTCAAGGGAATCAGTTTTTTCGCACAACAGTTGTTCTAGTTTCATTATTTTAGCATCCCTTTCCTGTAACGACAGCTCCAACTGTTTAATGACCTCAGTGTTCCGATCTATGGTTGTTTTCAACTCACTCACTATCGCCTCACGCACCGAGTCCTTTAGCAGCTGCAACATGGCAGGGTCCCTCAAACATTCCTGCATCACACGCTTTGTCATTTCTTCTTTATTCTCGTCGGAATTCTTTGTTTTGCGTGGCGCCATTATTACAGAATAAATGTACACACAAATAAATTCAAAATATCCCATACTACCTGTAAAACACAAACAATCACCTGCTGAAAACTGTGCAAAAACACGAGCGACCAGTATATTCACTACTCACTGTCCGCCATGACACTTCGACTTGCCGTAATATTTAAAGTATGCTTATTTGATAGCCTTTCACGATATCATATGAAAATTGTCTTAGGAGATTTTAATGCAAAAGTGGGGCGGGAAGATATATTCAAACCAACAATAGGCAAATTCAGTCTTCATGAAGATAGTAACGACAACGGGGTTAGATTAGTCACATTTGCCACATCAAAGAATCTCATTGTTAAGAGCACAACATTTCAGCATAAGGATATTCATAAATACACCTGGACGTCCCCAGATGGAGAAACTCGGAACCAGATAGATCATGTATTAGTGGATAAACGCTGGCACAGTAGCATCATCGATGTTAGATCAGTTAGAGGGGCAGACTGCAATTCGGATCATCATCTGGTCAGAGTGAAAATCAGGCGACTATCGCTTATGAGAGGTACAAACGCTAAAGATGATTCTGGTAAAATATGAATTAAAAAACTTGAAAAATGATGAAATGCGGCAAGAATACCAAATCAAAATTGCTAATAGATTTGAAGTACTGGAATCTTCAGATGACAATGTGGCAAACGAAGAAACTAATATAAATAAAGAATGGGAGGCTATAAGAGATACTATTAAATTGTCAGCATCAGAAAGCATTGGTTGTTTAAAAAAGAGGCAAAACAAGAAATGGTTTGATGAGGAATGTGCCGACATTGTAAATAAAAGAAAGCTAGCAAAAATGAAATGGTTACACGAGCGAAATGAGGTAAATTTAGAGCAATTGCGTACTATTAGACGGGAAACCACCAAGTTACTAAAGAGTAAAAAGAGGGAATATTTAAGAGAGAAGATTAATGATCTTGAAATGAATGCAAAAAAATAGGAACATTAGAGAATTATATCAGGGAATTAGTATAGAGAAGAAAGGATTTCAGCCTAGAACAAACATAATTCGGAATGAAAATGGGGATATGATTGCAGATTCTAGGTGTATATTAAATAGATGGAAAAGTTACTTTAATCAGCTATTAAATGTACATACAGAACAGGACATTGAGGAGGATAATTTACAGACAGCAGAAATGTTAGTCGCAGAACAAAGTTCATTAGAGGTTGAAATGGCGATTGAAAAATTGAAGATGTATAAAGCATCAGGTTCCGATGAGATCCCAGCAGAACTGATGAAATCAGGGGGAGAAAAATTGATGGACAAGATACGTTGGTTGCTTAGTATGATTTGGGAAAAAGAAGCTCTTCCAGATGAATGGAAGGAATCAATTATCGTACCAATTTATAAGAAAGGAGATAAAA
Source organism: Diploptera punctata (assembly GCA_030220185.1). Taxonomy (NCBI): domain Eukaryota; kingdom Metazoa; phylum Arthropoda; class Insecta; order Blattodea; family Blaberidae; genus Diploptera; species Diploptera punctata. Next base: position 335,879 of record JASPKZ010008033.1, on the reverse strand, counting down.
CTGATTGCAACAACTACAGGGGCATCTCATTACTTTCAACTTCATACAAAATTCTAACAAATATATTAGTAAGCAGACTTACTCCCTATATTGATGACATTCTAGGAGATAATCAATGTGCATTTAGAAGAAACAGGTCTACAACAGATCAGATTTTTAGTACAAGACAGATTTTAGAAAAGAAATGGGAATATAATGGTACTGTACATCAACTATATGTAGACTTCAAAAAAGCATATGATTCAATTAAGAGGGAGAAGTTATATAGTATCCTGCTGGAGTTCGGTATTCCTAAAAAGTTAGTTAGACTTATACGAATGTGTCTAAATGGCTCAAAGAGTAGAGTGCGTGTAGGCAAACAGTTTTCAGACACTTTTGAAATCCAGAATGGGTTGAAGCAAGGAGATATACACTATCTTCTCTACTATTTAATTTTGTACTAGAGCATGCCATTAACTCTTTAGAGAATGAGGAAGGCTTACAACTGAATGGTATTAACAAGCTGTTAGTTTATGCTGATGATGTAGTACTACTGGCCGATAGTGAGGAGATACTAAAGGCCAACACGCGCACACTATTGAGTAACACTAAGAAATTGGGACTGGAAGTAAATATCAGTAAAACTAAATATATGGCCACACGTAGAAATTCAGTATATAATGGAAATGGACAGCTAATAATAATACTAATAATAATAATAATAATAATAATAATAATAATAATAATAATAATACTTTATTTATTCTGGCAGAGTTAAGGCCATAAGTCCCTCTCTTCCACTCAACCAGCACAAATACAAATAAATATTCGACAAATATAGATATACACTATACTAATTATAAACAGTTAAAGATACAATAAATGTAGCAATGTAAATGTCATGTACAAACAACATGACAAATGAGGGAAATTTTGAGGAAGTGGCTGAATTCAAATACCTAGGAACAATAATCACAAATAGGAATGAGATGCACAAAGAAATTAAACATAGGCTCAATTCTGGAAATGCATGCTATGATGCATTGCAGAGACTTTTGATGTCCCAACTCCTTTTCAAAAAACGTTAAACTGAAAATGTTTAAAGCTATTATTCTACCAGTTATATTATAGGGGTGCGAAACATGGACACTTACTTTAAAGGAGGAAAGGAGATTACGAGTATTTGAGAATAAAGTTCTTAGGAAAATTTTTGGACCAAAGAGAGATGAACAGACAGGTGAATGGAGAAGACTACATAACAATGAACTACATGGTCTTTATAGGAAGCCAGATATAATAAGAACAGTTAAGTCTCGTAGACTGCGATGGGCAGGACATGTTGCACGTATGGGGAATGAAAGACGTGCATGGAAGCTTCTTGTAGGAAAGCCAGAGGGAAAACGCCCAGTTGGTAGACCTAGAATGAGGTGGGAGAACAACATTAACTATGATTTGTGGGAAGTAGATTATACAGGGAATGATTGGAAAGCATTATCTCAGGATAGGGATGTATGGAGAGCATATGCCCGCGCGGCCATGAACCTACGGGTTCGATAGTGCCAGTGAGTAAGTAAGTAAGTAAGTAAGTAATATTTAAAGTAATGATAATTGTTTTGATGATACGTGATATGAGAGTAATTGTGTTTGTTTCTGTTAGTGTGTGTGTAATTTGTGTTTGCTCTTTGTTTGTGTTTATGTGTTCGTGTGTGTGTGTGTGTGATTGTGAAGATGGGAATGTTAATGACGGATCATTCTTATTCTGCCATCTTCTTCAGTTCTTAATCGTAGAACTCTACCGATGAAGCGTGTGACTGCTTTGTATGGTTGCTTCCTTGTCAAGTACTCCAGAGGCGGCAGCCAGTGGACTCCTCCCTCCATTGCTGCAAACTCGAGTTCTCTTCTGAAGACACCGTACTTAGTGCAATGATATAGTACATGAGTGACGGTGTCCTCTTCAGGGTTGTCACAGTTGCACACTGCTGATTCGGCGAGTCCTCTCAAACAGTTTACCCTTGAAATGCCCATGCCCGGACAGCAATTGAATCACGTTGTGGTTCGGCACTATCCATGGCATGCGCATTCTCCCCCGAACTCTAGGAAAGAATTCCTGAGTTTGACGACCATGCTGTTCTTTTTCCCATTGTTGTTACCATTTTTCCTCAAGGTGAGCATCGATGATTCTATAGGCTGCGTCCCGTTCATCTGGTTCTGTGTAAAGTTCGGGGGTGAGTACTTACTCTTCAATGTAGATTGGGAGTCCTCTACGCAACCTATAGCGATGTATTCGACGTTCAATATAAATATTGATGGGAAGTACTCCTGCTATCACAGGTAGGCAAGCTCGCGATGCTGTGTTCTATGCTTTGGTGACCCGAATGAGGACTTGTCGTTGTGCTGCTAGTAGCTTTCTTTCCTGATTGTTGTTGAGCTTACGTGCCCATCCATGGGCAGCATAGGCGCAGATTTGTTGGTAGAGCGTCTTATATAGTATTAGATTGTTGACAGTTTGATATCCCCAGTTCTGGCCACCAAGTCGTGCCATTGCATGGAATAGCCTTTTTTGCCATTCCTGTGATGTCCTCTATGTGCGCATCGATCCTCATATTAGTTTGTATGCTCACCCCGAGGTACTTGGTGACTTGTACAAAGCGCAGACCCCTCTGCCCCATTCTGATGGTGGGCGGTCGTTCGGGATGTAGCTTTCCTTTGATATAATTCCGGTGGTTTTGCGGTTCGACAGGGAAAGTTTATTATCCGTTGTCCACTGAGATTTCTTGCATGATGCCCTGCGCTCTGTTTTCAATTTCTCGTATTGAATTTCCGGGGACAAGAACAACAAGGTCATCTGCATAGGCGATGGGTTCTGCGTGAGAATGTGTCTCCAGTTTGTGTACACATCCTCAAGCACATGGAAGGGTCATATAGAAAGAATGGAAAAATCGACTTGCAAAAAGAGCTAAAGAAAATAGACCAATGGACGGGAGAAGAACAAGAGGAAGGCCAGCAAAGAGATGGATAGACAGTGAATGCACATCAATACGTCTTCCTCCGAGGAGTGATTTTGGAAATATACAGGATGAAAATCCTACAAATTATGATTAAGAAGAAGAAAGAAGAAGAAATAGAACACTGCCGATAAACTTTCACAATTTATTTAGGGATGTTTTTCTTCTCCTTCCAATGACGCTACAGCCAATAGCGGGCCTGGACCTTCTTGAACCGAGACCTCCAATCTTCTCTATCCAATGCTCTCTGTTGCCAGTTCCTACAGTTCAGGATTTGATGACAATTTTCCTTCACTGAATCCATCCATCTTTTCCTAGGTTTTCCTACTGGCCGCTTCCCAAACATTATCTCTGACATCACTTTCTTAGGTATGTATTCTTTGAACGTGTCCGGCCGAATGCACTTTTTTAAATTTGAAAAGAGTTGATAAATCAGGTTTCTTAAAAAGGACATAGATTTCCTTATTATACCTCATACTCCATCTTCCGTTCTCTGTTACTGGTCCATATATCCTTCTCAAAATCTTTCTTTCAAAATTCTTAATTAAATTCTAAGAGCTCTTTGTCATAGTCCAGGTTTCACTTCCGTACACCAATATTGGATGTATGCAGGTTTTATATAGTCTTATATAGTCTTGTTTAGGGATGTTCACTGAGTGTTTTGATATAAAGAACCCGTGGTTTCCTGTGACTTATTGCCATATCTTGGATTTTTTATGGGTTTAAAATGTGCATACTCTCACACACACATCTCTCTATCTCTCTTCATACGAGTGCGATTTCAAAAGTTCTGCACTCGGCGCATGTTCAACTGTCATGGTGGCGTGATCGAGTTGAAATTTGCGTCAGTTATTAATCAGACTTTAGGCTTGACGGCTATATATGTGTGTCCTGGTTAGCTTGACTGTGTCGTGAATAATTCAGTTTTAAAATGGAAGAGGAAACCGAGTCAGATCGGATTACACATAGCGACCAGGCAAGTCGCAAAATAATTGCAGAAGAATTACTTCATCGTTACCGAACAGAAGGAGAGCAGTGTGTGAAAGGGATTGTTACACTAGATGAAACCTGGATACGAGATTTTGAGCCATAACTGAAGTATGCCTTCTGTTCTTCGCTCATATGATGAGAAACGCATCTGGCAGAAACTTTTCTCATCTTTAAATTTTCAGTAATGATTCTGTACACGGAAGTGACAAACATTCTGGCGTCATGTGCAATTTCCTCACATATTTTTCGTCGATCCTCTCTCAAAATGCCATTAACAATAATCTTAGAAGTGTATTCTGTTGCAGTTGATGGTCTTCCACTTCTTGTGTTGTCCTCATTACTTATCAGACCTTTACGGAAACGAGCAGCCCATCGTAATACTGTGCTACGATACACTACACTGTTTCCGCATACCTCCCTCAAAGAATTGTGAATTTCAGTTGGATTCTTTCCATGTAAAGATTCAATTTTCATATAGGATCGCTGGACATCATGTATAAACCGACCTGGCTCGGTTTAATCTTCCATTTTAAAACTGAATTATTCACGACACAACCAAGCTAACCAGGACACACATATATAGCCGTCACGCCTGAAGTCTGATTGACAACTGACTCAAATTTCAACTCGATCACGCCACTGTAACAGTAGCGCATGTGCCATGTGCAGAACATTTGAAATCACCCTCATGCAAACACGCATTCACACAAAGTTTTAAAAAATGGACTAATGTTTTCGGGAAAATTATACGTGTTAAATGTTGTCTCACTACTCAGCTATGTCTCTACCACAATAACGATCTGCGAGCGCAAAGATAATCCTGAGCTTTATCTATTCACTGATTCCACAAGAGACAACATCTGACATCCTTGTACGTATAATATGACCTGAACTTTACCGATTTCAATTCAACACGTTTATTTTCAGTTAACTGAAAGCCAATTTCGATGTCCTCTCTTGGCTGTACGTCCTGAAGCTGTAGGAGTGCTACGTACTCTACCCATCCCTGAACCACCCATGTGCCCTCCCAGAACCAGCACTTCGCCTTTCTTCTTGCAGAATTCAGACCCTGAAAAATATCTAAAACTAGGTGAGTAATGATTTCCAAACGTAATATTTAAATTAATGAAGTCAGTCAAGTTTCTCTCATGCAATTGTTAATACAAGTAAAAGGAAACGGGATTTTAACCCAAGATCTCCAGTTTTACGCGCTGATGCAGTAATCAAGCAACACAATTAAATTGGTTACAGTCTGTGAGATGCAAGAAAGGGATTTGATAGCGCGTGGACGAACACGCACGTGAAGAGGTTCGTTTTAGTGGTGACCAATCACAGTCTATGTTTATCATATGATTTCGGGATCCCATCGCTCTTTGTTGACTCGCTTCCTCTGTCGAGTCTACAGTGCATTGTGTCAAACAGAGACTTGCATATTAATTGTAACAATAGTTTTAATTCATATCGAGTTATGCGTACGAGCGATCAATTGAATACATGTACAATATATAAAATATGTTAATCTTGTTACATTAAATTGAAATGCATATCATCGTGAGGCATTTGGGTAGCTAAATAAGTAGCGACTCCAGGTTTAGAAGACCCGACATGCTGACCACATGCCACCCCTACACTGGCTAGATGATCGTCTACCTCTGTGATTAACACATTTGGATGTGAGGCCAGCAGTCGGCTGGTAGGCCAAGGGCCTTCTAGGCCTGTCGCGCCTGGAAAAAGTGAAATGTATAGCGTACTTTTATTTTTGTATCACATTTTATAGTGTACAGTGGCAACGCTGCGATCTTCGCGCCAGCTGTGAGTATAAACGACAATTACTTTTTGCATCCCACGCACTGTAGTGCGTCACCGCGTAAAGTTGGAAATCTTGGGTTCAAATCCCGGTTCAGGCAGAATTGTTTTCTCTTTAGTTGTAGTAATAATTTACAAGAGATATGTCAACCAACACTGAAATTTCTCCCAGAGCAGCGTTGTGATGTATCAAGGCCGTGTCCAAAAACGTATCTGTCATATTTAACTGCAAGACACTAAAATCCAGCGTAAAATCTCTCATTTAAACAACAGGGAGGTAATATAACTCCAGACACTGGTGGATTGGACAACCCTCACAACCTGCCGTCCGTGCTTGGCACTCCGCACTCCACTCTATTCAATCAGGTACGTCCATCTGGTTTGCACAACGGGTTGCCATTGCTGGATTCTAGCTTCCATTTCTGTGTATCGCAGTTAAAAGGGCAGTTTTTTTTTTTTTTTTTGGACACGGCCTTGTACATCGCAATACTATCTATGAGAAATTTCAAGATAGGTTTCGGCATGCAATGGTTGACAGTTCCCTTCTTAGTATTGTACTAAAATCGGAAAACAAGTGGTATGTTTGTTGGGAGATGCGGGAGGATGTCCTCCTTCAAATATTTCGGGTGGATTTTTATGTCCATTTCTTTATTATAATTTACTATAACAATATTGTCGGAATTATCTGTAACAGCTACTGAGTACAGAAAAATAAATAAATAAATAAAATCTCATGTATTAATTGCTGTAAGTCCGGATTCCCTGGAAAGATAAAAAGGACGAGGGATGCGATTCCTGGTTAATCCCGGACAAACCGGGAATCCTACGCGTAGGAGTGCAGAACACGTTAACATAAAAATTCCCATTCATTAAAAATTATTGAGAAATGTTTTCCATAAAAATCTATTATACCAGCAAGCATTATTAAAGAAGACACCAGTCTGTAAGAAATTACATAAAACTGATTGCAATAATTACAGGACACTTCATTACTTTCAACTTCGTACGAAATTCTAACAAATGATAGGCTATATTAGTATCTAAACTTACTCCCTATATTGACAACAAACAGTTTTCAGATACTTTCAAAATTCATAAATGGGTTAAAGCATTATCTACTCTACAACTAAATTTTATACGAGAACTCCATAAATCTTTAGATAAAGAAGACGTGTTTTTAATACATCCATAGTAATTCTGCCCGATGGCAGGTATTTCATTGCAATCATAGCATTTTCATGCTATGCTTTGCAGCTTTACTAGGGAATTAGTGGTAGCTTCCCGTTGCTTTCCATACCGGTGAAGGACGATGATGATAATGATAAGGGTAATGATGATGACCGGATGATTTTCGGGGACCGTTGGTCCCTAAGATTCCTGACATTTGTCTTACAGATGAGGAAAACCCCCGAAAAAAACCTCACCCAGGAGCCTGTCCCGACTGGGAGTCGAACCAGGGCCCTAAGATTCCTGACATTTGTCTTACAGGTGAGGAAAACCCCCGAAAAAAACCTCACCCAGGAGCCTGTCCCGACTGGGAATCGAACCAGGGCCCGCTACGTAACAAGGCAGCACGTTACATCGAGACAACCGTGGTGAACGTGTTATTAATAGCAGTTGGTATATGCTGATGATCAATACATTAAAAGTTCATGTTAAAGCACCGTTGAGGTTGTGTCATAAAATATTAAAAATATGAAATTAGTACCTGATAGATCAGTCGTCCTCAACTAAAATAAAGTTATGTTAAAAAACTTCGTCACGTATTTAAAATATGAAGGCCTGTTACCAGTTGAAATGCAGAAGATGAAACATTGTTTTGAAGTGCCTTCATATTTTAACTACTTGATGAAGTTTTCTAACAGTACTTTATTTTAGTTGAGGGCGACTGATTTATCAGGTACTATTTTCATATATTTAATATTTTGGCTGACGATGTAGCATTATTTTAGGTGATAACGAGGAGATACTGAAAGTCAACACACGTTATATTAAATAACGCAAAGAAATTGGGGTTGGAATTAAATGTCAATAAAACTAAATAGGTCTATATGGTCACGCACAGAAATACATTATATAGTGGAAATGGACAGCTAGAGACAAATGAGGGAAATTTTGAGGAAGTGTCTGAATTCAAATACCTAGGAACAATAATTAATTATTACAAGAATGAGATGCAGAAAGGGTCTTGGCTCACTGGGCTCAATTCTGGAAACGCATATTATTATGTAATACAGGGATTCTTTGTATCCCAACTTCTTCTCTCTCTCTACATATATATATATATATATATATATATATATATATATATACATATATATAGTCCAACGCTGTGGTCTCGAGGTAGCGTGCTGCCTTGTCACGCAGCGGGCCCGGGTTCGATCCCCGGTCGGGGCAGTTTTTCTGGGTGAGATTTTTATCGGGGTTTTTCCTCACCTGTCAGACAAATGTCAGGAAAAATTTAAGGCCCAAACGGTCCCCGAAATCATATGGCCATCATCCTTATCATTATCATCATCATCATCATCCTTCACCGGTGTGGAAAGCATATGGCCATCATCCTTATCATTATCATCCTTACCATTATCATTATCATCATCATCCTTCATCGGTGTGGAAAGCAACGGGAAGCTACCACACCTACACAATTCCCTAGTAAAGCTGCAAGCATAGCATGAAAATGCTATGATTGCAGTGAAGGACCTGCCTTCGGGCAGAATTACTATGGATGGATATATATATATATATATATATATATATATATATATATAAAAGTTAAACTAAAAATATATAAAACATGTATTCTTCCAGTTATATGGATGCGAAACATAGACTTTTACTTTAAGGGAGGAGAAAAAATTGCGAGTATTTCAGAACAAAGTTCTTAGGAGAATTTTTGGACCAAAGAGAGAAAAACATACAGATGCATGGAGAAATGCACTAATAATGAACTTCATAATCTTTATGGGAAATCAGATAATAAGAACAGTTAAGACACATATACTTCAATGGGGAGGAATGTGCCATGTAGGAACACCAGATGGAAAGCGCCCAGCAGATAGGCCAAGAATGGATAACTGGAGGGAAAGATCCCAGTATTTAGCCCAAGAACGAGGTGGGAAATAACAGTAACCATGATTTCAGGGAGGTGAATTATACGGGAATAATTGGAGATAAGGATGTAAGGAGAGCTTACGTCCATCCGGCCAAGAACCTCCAGCTTAGTTATATATATATATATATATATATATATATATATATATATCCGGGCCCGCTGCGTGACGAGGCAGCACGCTACCTCGAGACCACAATGGTGGATATATATATATATATATATATATAGGTAGCGTGCTGCCTCGTCACGCAGCGGGCCCGGATTCGATTCCCGGTCGGGACAGGCTCCTGGGAGAGGTTTGTTCGGGGTTTTTCCTCACCTGTAAGACAAATGTCAGGAAGCTTAGGGCCCAACGGTCCCCGAAAATCATCCGGCCATCATCATCATCCTTATCATTATCATCCTTCACTGGTGTGGAAAGCAACGGGAAGCTACCACACCTATAATTCCCTAGTAAAGCTGCAAAGCATAGCATGAAAACGCTATGATTGCAGTGAAAGACCTTCCCTCTGGCAGAATTGCTATATATGTGTGTGTGTGTGTCTGTTCGTCAGAATTAAGTTACTGCTACATATATTCCTCAGGTCGCTTATTCTGCAACAGTAACTTAATTCTGACGAACAGACAGGTGAATTGAGAAAACTACATAATAATAGGCTTCACTATGTTTAAGCTATATGAAATTAGATGAAATATGAACAGCTTAGTCTCATAGACTGCGATGGCAGGACATGTGGCACAAATGAGGAATGAAAGAAGAACACGAAAATTTATTGTAGAAAAATCAAAAGGAAAATATCCAGTAGGTAGGAAGTCAAGAATGAGGTAGGAGAATGGCATCAACCATGATTTGAAGGAGGTGAATAGTACATGAAATGGTTGGAAAATATTAGCAGAGGACAGAGATGCGCGACCAGGAACCTTCTGGTTGGATAGTGCCAGCGAGAAGTTACTTAATTAAAAAATCAATGCGACACCTGCATATGTACAATAGCACCACAATCTCCTACTTCACATCTCAGAGAACCTCCCATTATTCAAATTCTTACAAATAACGTAGGTTATCTACTGCTAGACTCTAGAACTTCTTACCACAATAGATTTAGGGACTGCTGAACATTAATTTCCTTTAAAATAAATTTACATCTATTTTTCGTGTAATTGGCTTTCCATCGCATTAATAGATGCTTTCTGATTTTTCGCGGCTATTCTTTAGAATGACTTACCCTTGATTTTTCAGTTTATTGTTGTGAATTATAACTCTTCTTCTGTATTTAGTAACATTTTAAAAATATTGTTGAATGCCCTTTTTCGCTCTTATAATAATATTGACTTGATTCATTTTAATTTTAGTTTACCTTCTTAAAAATATTTTTGCACGATAGTGCGTTTTGTCGTACTTAAAGCAATGGTGACCATGATTGAAAGTTCAACTTTCTACACTTTGAGGTTGCCAACCTAAATAACTATATTGTAATGAAATAACTATACTGTAATATTACATATTACAAACCACGTGTGGGAAGTAAACAACTGCCCTCTATGTATACTACGTACAATGTATGTACAAAAATATTCCAAATATACATTATACGAAACAAATCACTGGATTTTAAATGAACTGAACTTTATTTGAAACAATATAAAACAATAAATACGTACTTGCCGCCATTTTATAACTGATTGGTGCCATGGCCTCCTCCTCAAATAATAAACATTGCCCACACTGTTAAAGTTAGTCAGTTGTTTATAATGAACGCAAATATTTCCAACAAAGATGTTATTATTTTACTATTATTTATTATTTTGGAAACACCATCGTGCAAAAAATAATGCAGGCCTACAACTCACGTTTGTGAAGTATTTAACAGAATCTCGGAAATTAAAATGTCGCTATCGCTCGGTTTTAAACATTTTCCTAGCTTCTGTAAAAACCACTTCCCAACCTCGCATCGTAATGTACTATGTTTACATTTATTCTATTTTGTGATCCTATGTAATTAATTTTTGGTGTATTTATTACTTTTCACTCATTGAATGGGAAGGCCTTATGACCTTACGTCAGTTTAAATATTTTAATAAATTATTAATAATGTCAATGGCGTAAAGAAACGGAAACAAGTATTCGTTATCGAATGGGCCACCAATAACCCATTGGAGTAGGCCTTTTTTTAATATGTAGTCAGTTCTTTCACAATACACCAGATGCCACTATATAACGACTATACATAGACATGATTCTGTTACCATGGAAATCATTATTATTACTGCATTGCCATAGCTAAATTATGATTTAAAAGTAAAAAAAAATACTCATTGCTTGAAAGTTTGGATATTATATAAATTAACAAGTAATAATTTGTAACAAAATGCTTGATGTGGTAAGAGATAGTTTCAACAGGAACGTATTAGCTTCATATTGTAAGTATAAACAAAAATATAGGCCTAATGGGTATTATGTATGGTATAAATTAAGGAATTTACTAAGAAGATATGCACAACATGAAAAGATAGTAAAAGTGATAATAGCCTAAGTTAAAGAGGAAGTGGCTTCGTTAGGATAGATTAACGTTCGATAGCTAGAGAATAGATTTTATTTTTTTAAATGTAATTATAAATAATCGTTCTGAATAGTTGAATGCAGGCTTTCACGGCCGGTAATCATAATATTAAGAGATTCCGGGCTATGTGGCCGTGTTTCTTCTAGACTTTCTCCCTCGGCTGTGGAGGGCATCTTCAGTGGCGAATACTTCTATGTAGGGAGGTTCGACTGTGAATGTCTGGAAGAAACACCAGCCACTGACTACTGCCACATATCCCGGAATTTAATCGTTCAAAATGCCTGAATATTGAAAGAGAAGTTGGTATAAAAATATCATAACACGCCACATAAAAGAAGTAAAGTTTTAAGTAAATGGATTCCATTGTAGGCATAGGAGGCCTTTCGTGTAGGCACTAATCTATAAATGATGTTCTTTTACGAGACCGAAAATCTTCAGACTCGGGACACATGACTTGAAGTTCATCCCGGAGGACTTGTCCCTTGGATTTTTCCATCCTAAATATCCATCGATCCCGGCCAGGTTTGAACCCGAAACCCTCAAAACAAGAGGGAAGGAACACAACCATTGGACCAGCAAACATAACCTATGATAATCTTATATTTTGTCATTTTTGTGTAGTAGGCCTATATGTTATTTTTAAGTGGAGGGCCTATATGAGAACAAGAGGACTGGAGGGTATGGAGTGGATGGATACGGACGAATGGAGAAGGAAAATAAAACTTTAGGCATAGAAAGATGGTAAACATTGAAAATCTGTATATGTAGTAAAATTATGTACGAGAAAAAGTTACATAAAGCAAATAAGCTATATGGTGGAAACATGGATATACATGTCAAAAATGTCGGTAGCACGAACTGTAACTATAGTCTCTCTGGTTTAACTTTACGAGAAATTTGTAGAATGAGACAACTGTACTCACCTCTCTCACTCGCACCAGTGTTGTCGGCGTTTCTTACCAGATGTTAATAGGGAAAGGGGGGAGGGGAAAACTGACAACAGGGTGGGTTCCTTCTTTTGTATTGGACTAAAGTGGGTCAACGATCTACCCTTGCATCTCCCATTTCTCTCTCTCTGCCATATACTATAGTAACTACTATAAAAAAAGACCTTCTAGCTTATCAGAAGTTATCCGTTCAAAGATTCATAGAATATTATTTGCACTAGAATAACCTTATACAATATTTGCATCGCACTTTATTCTATTCTTATTTATATAGATGATTTAACATGAAAGGTTACATCGATTCTACTTTTTTGGTACTTTACGAGTATCCGGTACTTATTATTATTATTTAAGATTGATTTGATTACTGTTGTTCCCTCTGGAACTTAGTGCTTCCAACTGTTCTTTCGGGATGCTAATGTTTTGATTCCTTTCCTCGTTTTATTACTTCTATGATTTCCTCCTCTATCGACTACCTTCAAATTGTCCTGGGACGTCCTCTTCGTCTGGTTCTCTGTTACAATCGAGTACATATTTTCCCACTGGCATTTAAGTATTTTTTATTCCTAACTCATTAGCACTATCAAAACAGGAGGTACATGACCGCGTGGGGGTAATCTCTCCATATATCCTAACCTGAGCTAAAGTTTTCCAATCATACCCTGTATAATTCACCTCCTTCAAATCAGGGTTAATGTTATTTTCTCACCTCATTCTTGGCCTATATACTGGGCGCTTTGCGTCTGGCTTATCTACAAAGAATTCCCATATTTCTATTTCATTCCCCATTCGTGCCACATGTCCTGCCCATCGCAGTCTACGAGACTTAACTGTTCTTATTATATCTGGTTTCCCGTAAGTATCATGTAGATCACTGCCATGTAGTTTTCTCCATTCACCTGTATGTTCGTCCCTCTTTGGTCCAAATATTTTCGTAAGAACTTTATTCTAAAATACTTATAATCTTTTCTCCTCCCTTAAAGTAGGAGTTCTTGTTTCGCATCCATATAACTGGAGGAATAGCAGTTTTATATACCGGTGTTTTTCTGCTTAACATTTTTTTATATAAGAGAAATTGGTATGAGACATCCTTGTAACGCATAGTAGCTTGCGTTTCCAGAATTGAGGCTATGTTTAATTTCTTTCTGCACTTCGTTCTTGTTTGTAATTATTGTTCCTAGGTGTTCGAATTCAGCCACTTCTTCAATATTTCCTTAATTTGTCATTAACTGTCCATTCCTATTATATAATGTATATCTATGTTTGACCATATATTTAGTTTTATTGATGTTAACAAACACACGCCAATACTATACGCAATGACAAACTACGACACGCCCACAGTATAATCGAACCTGAAATAAGTGCACGGGACACTTGGCGAAATCTCCGTACAATGGGACTTAGACAGTCGAATCCCCCAACTGACTATGTAGACATTTCTGTAGATGATTTAAATGAACATTTTACCTCAATACCCATGACACCTCCAGACAACAAGACTAAAATAGACATTCTTAAAGACTTATCCCCATCCCCCCATATAGGAAGAGATACATTTTACTTTTACATTTCGCCTATAGACGTTAAAAAAGCACTCAAGCGGATTAAATCCAATGCACAAGGAACAGATGACATCAGCATTTTAATGCTAAATAAAATCATTGACATTATACTACCCACAGTGACTCATATTTTTAATGCTTCCCTTATAACTTTTATCTTCCCTACTGTATGGAAACAGTCTAGAGTTCGGCCTATACCAAAAATAAGTACACCTACTAACTGTAATGACTTCCGACCGATTAGCAGCCTTCCGACGTTATCTAAAGCCCTGGGACATATTGTAAATAAGGAAATGACTGAATATCTCCAAGAAAATCACCTCCTTGATCCTTATCAATCCGGATTTAGATCTGGTCATAGCACAACCACAGCTTTGCTAAAAATTACTGAAGATATTCGTGAAGCCGTGAACAGACGTCAATTGACTCCTTTAACCTTACTTGACTTCAGCAAAGCTTTTGACACAGTAGACCACGACTTACTTATGATAAAGCTCAAGCACCCACACTTGTCTGACAGCGCTGCATCCTGGTTCGACTCATACCTGCACGGTCGTCAACAATAAGTTTAATTAAACTCTAGATCTTCGTCTTGGCGCAACGTGCCGGCTGGAGTCCCCAGGGCAGTGTTCTCGGGCCTCTTCTCTTCTCAATCTACATAAATGACTTACCAACTGTACTAAAGCACTGCCGTTATTACCTCTATGCTGATGATCTCCAAATTTACCTACATTCACCTCCTCATTCTCTCTATAACAGCTTGACGAAAATGAATGACGATCTCGTATCCATCTTTAACTGGTCTTCAAGTATCGGTCTAAATCTAAATCTAAATCCTAACAAGTCACAAGTAATTCTAATGGGACAAGAAAGACTGCTTACAATCTTTGACATTATTACTATAAATAATATATTTATCCCTTATTCTTCTTCAGTAATAGATCTTGACTACATCTAGACGCAATTTTAACCTGACAAACACAAGTGAAACACATATATAAAAAGACTTTCTCCATCTTACATTATCTTAGACGTTTAAAGAATTTTTTCCCAGTTTCGTTAAAACAAATCCTTGTGCAGAATCTTGTGTTACCACACTTCGATTATTGTGACATTATATATAATGACTTGTCGCAGAGACTGCAGCGTGTTCATAATGCTTGCGTTCGATTCATTTTCAATATCCGCCGTTATGACCATATTTCCGAACACTTTAATAACCTCTCTTGGCTCCGTCTTACTGACAGAGGTAAATTGCACTCTCTTTCACTAGTTTTCAAGCTTCTGAATTCCTACATTCCTACGTACCTGGCGTCCGGATTTGAGAAGTTATCCTCTTACCACAATATTGACACTAGGTCACAAGATAGCAGTCTGCTAACAATTCCTCTTCATAGCACTTCCTCCTATTCTACTTCCTTCACAGTAGCCTCTGCCCACTCCTGGAATCTCCTTCCTCAAGATATCAGGGGTTGCCGCACACTTGGCACCTTTAAGTCACGCTTATACAGTTACCTGTTGTCTAATAATTATTTGTTCTCTATTTATTTATTCAAATTTGTGAGTAAAAGAGTTAACGAACGTTACTCAAATTTCTTATATCAGGCTTGAGGTGTATCTACTAAACGTGAACTTCCTGAAGACACATTCAGGATTTTACGCCCTTAAAAATCCATTTGCCCCGGCAAAGTTTAATTCACAAATCTCGGAACCAGAGGCGAGTAATGCTAATCACTGAGACTATATCTTATATTATAGGAGAAATTGAGAATTTTATCTCATCAAATACATTTATTCAATATTCAGGATGAAAAATAGATTTATTTAAATTACGATAGTCCAAAATATAGAATGAAATATATTACTATTAATAGTAGTAGTGGTACTAGTAGTCGTAGTAGTAAAAATAAAGTGATACCACTACAACCCTTAGGAGGCCCCTTCGAGTAGTAAGGCAATAAGGCTACCACCTTTCTAGACCACCGGCATAAGAAGTCTGTCGTTGTCAGTTCTGCGTGTTGGCCGCCTTTACTCCCAGAACATACGATAGAAGACGTGGTGACGCTTGAAGGTAATAGTAGTAGACCATAATAATAATGTGATTAATACACTGCTCAAAACAATTAGAGGAACACTTGTAATAAATTGAATAAGTAATTGTTTTTTAAAGCTGTGATGCTGAAAGTTGGACAATATGTAAATTGAATTATTAATTTTATCATTGGATACAAATTTTAAAGATCCATGGCCTAAATACAGAGAAATTACCTCAAATAACAAATATACAGATTTTTTTTTATTTTGGAAGGCACTGGCCACTTCTAATTGGTAAGCTTCCTGATGTTGCTATAGTGACGAATGTTGATTATTGCCTTGTTTATTGAAGTCTCTGACAAAATGAGGCATTTAAATGAGTTTGAAGTGTATCATGCTCTACATCTTTTACGACAAGGCCAATCTCTGCGACAAGTGGCTAGAGAGCTTGGAGTTTCTCCTTCCGTGGTGTCCAGGTTACGCAACAGGCACAGAGAGACAGGTCAGTATTGTAGAAGACGTGGCCAGGGCCGTAAATTTAAAACAAGCCCCCAGGATGACAGATACGTTATTCTTTCTGCTCTTCGACAGCGTACAAAAACTGCAAAAGACCTGCAGAATGACCTTCATATGGCTTCCGGAATCCGGGTTTCAGACCAAACCATAAGGAAAGAGAATATTCGTCCAAAAAGGCCCGTTAAAAAACCACGCTTAACATATGGGCATAAGGTAGCAAGACGTACGTATGCTGAAAACCATGGTGATTGGAACCTGAACCAGTGGGAGTCTGTGCTCTTCTCGGACGAATCCAGGTATCGTCTTACACGTTGTGATGGTCGATTGAGGGTGTGGGGACGGTCAGGAGAAAGATTTTCTGTAGAGGCTGTACAGGAAATTGATAGATTCGGAGGAGGTTCCATAATGGTGTGGGTCGGAGTTATGTACAACAATCGTACGGACCTTGGCTTGTTCCCCAGCGACTGAATGCTGTCCGGTATATCGAGCACGTTCTGGAAGAGCATGTAGTACCTGCTGCCATTGCAGTAGGCCCTGAATTTCTGTTTATGCAGGATAATGCCAGGGCACATTCTGCGGCTGTCACCAGGGATTTCCTGAGGAGGAATGAAATTGAGGTAATGGAGTGGCCAGCGGTCAGCCCAGACCTCAACCCTATTGAACACTTGTGGAATCTTCTAGACAGGAAGGTCAGGAACCGACATCAAGCTCCACAAACTCTGCAGCAACTTGGAGATGCTCTGAAGGAGGAATGGGAGAATATCCCGCAAGAGGAAATCCAGAATATTATTGGGAGCATGCCACGAAGGTGCCAAAGTGTCATCGAATGTCGTGGAGGCCATACACGATACTAACTCTATATAACGAGTGTTTAACTTTGAAAAATAAGCACAAGATTCAATTGCTTACATAGCGGAATTATTTGAAAAGTTAATTGTCAGCGTTATTCATTTGTTTTTACTGACATGAGCAATAAATAAATAAATGAATAACCACAAATAATGTACTTTATTAATTTAATGTTTGTACCTTTATCCAATGAAAAAATATTTGCATATTTCATAGTGTTCCTCTAATTGTTTTGAGCAGTGTATTATCATTACTATTATTAGTATCTCGCTCGATGGTCTAGGAGTAAAGTTCGATGGATTTTTTGGGATCTAAGGGGAAGTCCTGCGGGAGGGGCTTTAAACCATGAATCCCGAATCTGAAGATTTTTGGGGTGGTAAAAGAGTCTAAAGCCTAAATTAGAGCCTTCGAGCATAATTTATCGACCTTTCCTATCCACAAAATACCTTAGTTGCCTATTAAGCGTCTCTTTCTGAAGATGAAGTAACTACGCATCAGTCGCTAACATCTGCAGGGAAATTAAGTCTAACTAAATTAGCTTAAATTACTCCCCCCAAGAGAGTGCCTTTGCCCCACATTGGGAATAAAGCTACGGTTATAGACAGGCTATCATTATTATTATTATTATTATTATAGTTGTAAGATATATATTTGGATTTGATATTTCTTTTATTTATTTTAAGACTAACAAGGGGCTGTCAACTATTGCATGCCGAAACTTACTTTGAATTTTATTCCAGAGAAGCGTTGTGATGTACCAAGGTCGTGTCAAAAAAAATATATCTGCCGTTTTAAAATGCAAGGTATATAAATCAAAGCTAGAATCCAGCAATGGCAACCCACTGTACAGAGCAGATGTGTAAGAGTGGAGTGAACTGAGGCACAGGATGTAAGGTAGTGAGGGTTATCTAATATACCAGTTCACGAGTTGAATTACTCCCCTTAGGTTTAAATGAGAGATTTGGCTGTGGATTTTTGTTTTGCAAATTTTATTTTATTTTTTGATATGGTCTTGGTAAATCACAAAGCTTCTCTGGAAGAAATTTCAAAGTAGGTTTCGGCATGCAATGGTTGACAGTTCCCTTGTAAGAGTTTTTATCGGATCTGCTCCCCCCCTATTTCTTACAGTACACTTATCTCAACTGTTTGTTACTGTCTTTTAAAGCAGTGTAACAACCAAGATTTAGGAAATGAAGTTCATAATATTTAACTTTGTTTTACAAAAGGTTATGGAGGACATATACCTTTTGGATACAGCAGATTTGGACAAGGCCACCAGCAAATGACAAATTCAGCCCTCTGCGACTTCACTTCAAACTATCGACGACGACAAAGCACAGAGTGGGCACCTGTATCTGTTTCTCGTCCTGATCCACCTATGTTAATTCAACCAACAGAAATATATCACAAACATGTCGGACTCATACCTAACTACCAAGGTCATGTACCGGGAGCACAATTTAGATATGGGAAAACGTACGGTAATGATACTCGTGATGCCAAACGCTGGCTCCGAGGTGACTTCAATACATAAATGTAACAATAATTAGAATAATAAATTAAAAGTTATTTTACAATAGAAAATATAACTAGAAATATATAATTTGCGTATTTAGATAATTTCTTAGTATCTGTCATCGAACTGTTCCTGCATTCTTAATTGAATTTAGTGAATGGTATCAATTGTAATCTTTCTTATCGAGTCTCAATATTTTCAAGGATGAGTGTTCATGTACTATTGTTTCCAAGATGCTTCATCCCAAACAATTGACATTATCCTTATGTTTGTTTGCTTGTCCTTTTGTCTAGCGTAGGTTTATTAATTACGTCACATTTCGGTTATTAGCAAATTTCGAAGGAATGAAGATACAGAGTATGTCATGAAAAAAATATATATACAGTAAAATCTGTCTTAGCCGGAACCTGTAGAGATGGAAAAAAAAAAAAAAAAAACTCCAGAACAGTACGATTTTATATGTAAAATCGTCCTGTATAAGCCGGAAACCTTCATAACGCGGAAACGGAATGGTTTATAAAGTACCAATAGCTAACTTTTACCTCAGTAAGACGGAAAATTGTTCTTAAGCACGTTCTAATTACTGTATTAATGATCAAACGTGACAATTCTGCATATGGCGCTTCTGCATTATATCGTTTTACCTTCTTGTGTAGTCATTGTATTGCGGGGACACCCTTGCTTATGTGACTGTGCTGTGACTAAAACTAGGCAGCCTTCCTTACTACAGCTAAGGAGGAAGTGAAATTAACTAAAAATGCGAGTAATCTCTTTTTTACTTTTTAGTCCACCGCTGTGGTCTCGAGGTAGCGTGCTGCCTTGTCACGCAGCGGGCCCGGGTTCGATTCCCGGTCGGGGCAGTTTTTCTGGGTGAGGTTTTTATCGGGGTTTTCCCTCACCTGTAAGACAAATGTCAGGAAAACTTTAAGGCCCAAACGGTCCCCGAAATCATAAGGTCATCATCCTTATCATCTCATTTTTCACCGGTGTGGAAAGCAACGGGAAGCTACCACACACTCCCTAGTAAAGCTGCAAAGCATAGCATGAAAATGCTATGATTGCAGTGAAAGACCTGCCCTCGGGCTTAATTACTATGGATGGATATACTATATTTATGGTGCAGATACTGTAGTACTCTAAATAATTTGGGAACGCTTTATACGAATGAAAAGTGCCAAGACGGAAATATATTTAAGGAACCGTCATGTTCCTTCACAGACAGGTTTTACTGTATATATACAATTTTTACTGATATTCACCGATTCTATGTAGTAGGCATCGAAAATGACCATGACCAAATATATGTCCATTAACTTTTTAGCAGTCGCAATTTTTGCTTCATCGAAACCAAGCTGAAGATGATATAGAAGATTATATCGAAACATGTTCAAACTGAACCAACATTAAATTTGAGGTAAGATGTTTTCCAGTTTAAAAAAAAAAACTTGATAGAGTTCGTTAACCAGAAAAATCGGAACATTAGATGTAGGAGTTTATCTGAAACAAAAATTTAAAAATCGTTCTAGTAGTCAGAATGTTTTATGTTACACAACAAAACTCGATGGGGTTGTACAAGACCAGCTTTTTACTTACGCGACTTATGCAATTTTTGATGTAATTTAAAGTATTAAAATGTGTTAATTGTACCATTTATCTGCGAGAAGTAACCATCGTCAAAATATGTAAACTTAGCATGAAATGAACTAGTGGAAATAGCCTATAATTTTACGTTGTAACCGTCAGAAATGTTGAATTTTTCAAAGAATAACTGATATGAAGAGGTAATTTATTTTACATATGAAATCACATTTAAAATGCAAGGAACCTAAAAGCTAACCAAACCTAAGTCAATTACTGTAACATAAATCAATTACTCTAACCTAGGTGAATTCCAGGTAACGTCCTTATTTATTATTTTACGCAGTTAAATAAGTAAAAGATAAATTCGGACATAATTTGTTGAAACCACAGATATGATTCAGATTCAGTGAATCCCATGATTAAACGTACACATCGCTGGTCATCGGTGGTGTATCGCTGGTTAAGTTTGATAATCGGTGATTTATCGCTGGTTAGAAGTAAGAACTGTTGTAACCTTTATGGTCATGACAGGAAATAGTCCCACTTTTTCATATTTGCGAGTAAAATAATGAAATGATAATTACATCTCTTAAGTAAATACGTTTAATATATTTTATTAATATTTCTTGCAATTAGGTACTCTTAACCACCTGGCCCAAAACTCAACTGTTAAAATAAACCAAGGAAGGTATTCTACAAAAATCAATTAAATACAACCATCAGAAATCAGGGATTACCTGAAACCCAAAATTAAAAATCGACTCTTGCAACTGCCATGTTTAGTTTGTCACAATGTACTATCATATAATAAATATTGCCTTAAATTGGCAATATATCCTATAAGATACATTGGTTTAATTTATTTAATATTTATAATAAAGCAATGGAAATATGAATTGGTGGATATTATTTAAATCGGTGTCAAATAATACAATATACAAATAGTCAATAACTTACAGTTATGGATAATTTATTTTCACTGCAGTCCGGCACTTTTTTGTAAGCTGGCATTAAAAAAAATATTGGTTGGTTAGTTAAAAACTGGCAAATTCTTAGTATGTCACTGAACTATTTCAGCATTACTAGTCCATTTTATCGAACAATATCAATGACAACCCTTTTTATCGAGTCTCCTCGATATTTTCAATATGGATGAATGTCCATGTATTATTATTTCAAGATATATGCTTCACTCCACATTTACACACATCAGCCTTAAATTTAAAAAGCTAAGCTAAAATAATTTACACTAACCTAATATTTATCCTTTCATCTAGTGTAGGTTTATTAATTATGTCATATTTTCATTACATTTAAATATTTTTAGTAGGCCTATACATTACTGAACTATTCCTGCATTCTTAATTTGCCTTATTGAACAATGTCATTGGCTAACTCTCTGTTATTCTGAAAAGAAAAATTAATGTTTGAACTGGGACTTGAACTCTGGACATTTGGTTAGTATGCAATACAATACACCATTCAAGACACGGTCCACCGCTGTGGTCTCGAGGTAGCGTGCTGCCTTGTCACGCAGCGGGCCCGGGTTCGATCCCCAGTCGGGACAGTTTTTCTGGGTGAGGTTTTTCCTCACCTGTAAGACAAATGTCAGGAAAACTTTAAGGCCCAAACGGTCCCCGAAGTCATATGGCCATCATCATCATCCTTATCATTATCATCCTTCACCTGTGTGGAAAGCAACGGGAAGCTACCACACCTACAATTCCCTAGTAAAACTGCAAAGCATAGCATGAAAATGCTATGATTGCAGTGAAAGACCTGCCCTCGGGCAGAATTACTATGGATGGATTCAAGACACAATACAAATATTAACATTTCTTTCCTCATACAGAATTCTCGGATTGTCCAAAGACAGATAGATGGTGTTACCAATTGCTGGCTTCTATTAAAGAAGTATTTTTAATAAGAATTTTACACTACTATATTTACCGGCGTTAATTTTTCTTTTCAGAATAATATTGTTTAGTATTGGAAAGTATTAAGATTTAAATATAACATCAAAATACCTCTTTGTTATCGAGACTCCTCGATATTTTCAAGATGGATGAATATTCATGTATTTTTTCCAAGATGGGTGCTACACTCCGCAATTACATATATCAGCCTTAAATTAAAAAAGCTAACTCCTCATTTACATAATGAAGACACCCAGTGAAAGTTCCCGTATGGGGATGACAGTCTAGTACAAAACGGGAGATGTCGAGTTTACATGCTTGGATTCATTGAATACAATTGGCTAGTGGTGCCATTGTATTACACATAAATTAGATTAGTTGGTACAGATTCCTGCTATCAAGCAATGATTATTGTGCTAATTTGACTATTGCATTCATATCAAATCGCACTAGTTTTAAATGTTATATAAGTTTTTAATTATGCTTACAGTGCATTGCCAAACTATGTTTTAGTAAGTGTACAATATAACACAGACTTGTGTGGCATTCGGCTCAGCCGCATTCCTTCTTGGGACTTTCTTTCTCTGGAAGAACAGTAAATTGGTCTTAAATTTAAAGAAAGCTACGTAAAAATAATTCACACTAACCTGAAGTTTCTCCTTTTGTCTAGCACATGTTTATTAGTTACGTCATAACATTTCACTTAGATTTAAATAATGGTTGTTAGTTCAAAGTAAATTAAGAATAGAGGAATAATTCAGTAACGGATTCTAAGAAATTACTGTTTGTTCTTTTGTCTACCTTAAGATTATTGGTTATGCCACATTTTGGTTAGTTCGTTCAAAATAATTAAAAATGGAGAAGTTCAATGACAGGTCACATTTTGGTCATTTGTAATAATAGTTTATTATCAAGGTAATGGTTTATTAGTTCAAGTGAATTAAAAATGGAGGAATAATTCAGTGACGGATTCTAAGAAATTACAGTTTGTTCTTTTTCTAGCATAGGTTTATTAATCATGTCACACTTCGGTTAGTTTTAAATATTAGTTAGTAATGTTATATTTGTAAATATGGCTGAGCGAACAATAATGTTTGTTTATGTAAAATTTAATCACTCACCTCATATTATTCTTATTTTAATATAAACTAGTTTCGGAACTTTGTTTCCATTCCATCTTCAGTATCTTCACGACCGTTGTTTTGTCTTCAAGACAACAGAACAACAGTCGTGAAGATACTCCCGAAACTAGTTTATATTAAAATAATAAGAATAATATAAGGTGAGTGATTAAATTTTACCTAAATGAATATACCTCATAGTGTAAATTCCTAAAATAAGTAATAATGTTTGTGAATTTATGTTACATTTTTCTAAGTTTAACGTTAACTAATATTTAAAATTAACCAAAATGTGGCCTAATTAATAATCTATACTATGCATAAAGGACAGACATCAGGTTAGTTATTTACGATTAGCTATTTTAAATTTAAGATCGATGTGTGTGGGAAGATCCATCTTGGAAATAAGACATTCATAAAACAATATATAACAAAATCGTTCACTGAAGTGACCTATTTCAATTTTTGATTTTTTTAATACTACTTCAGCCCTGTGATAGCTATATATATATAAGTACACACATTTGAAGAAGGTGAACAGCAAATGGAGGAGTAGCCTATTACTCATTCTGGTTTATGACGCCAACAAAGAAGAAGACACGCAAAATTATTCTATCTTACAATCACTTAACTAACAAATGAAATCATAACAATCAATGGCAATGAAGAGAATTTCTCCATAAAACTGCAAATCAATGTTCTATACATAATTTAGTGTAGATTACTCTAGTCGAGTCCAGTACTGCCCAGTGAAGTTCGCACCATAGAGAAGAACCTATAGTCCAGCCACCTAGTCTCCGGCCCTGACGTTTAGGTTGTAATATATATTACTACTTCCAATAAGGAAATAGTTGAGTGGGAGTGAATGTCTGCCACAACTAATCACCACTCTTGTTGCTGCTAGTAAGGTTTGAAATTGCTGTGATGTTGTCGGCTGTATTTCTACTAACCACATGGCTTCAGTTGTACATAAAGCAGTCCCTCTCACTGAATATCCATATCGGCGACACTGTTGTGAAAAGTCAGAGCCAGAGACTTGGCAGCTGGACTATAGTTTCGAAAACTCCAAATATGGGTTACACATGTTTTGGGAAGTGGAAAAGTGTGTAAGGAAAAAAACAGAAAGATGTTTCAGCATTTCAGTTAATATGATGTCAACAATAAATAAAAACAAAAAAATATTTGTAATGCTATGCAGAAATCAAATTCCATTACACAAAGATAGTCTAATTAAAACATCAAGTTTCTTTCAGTTGAAGGAAGCAATGTAATACGAGGAACAGAAATATCCAACTTCAGGGCCCCATAATGTGCAAACAAGCATACAAATTTGCAACAAGTTGAGGATTCATTTTTTGATCATTCCTAACAAATGCAGGATTGTTTGATAAATTTAAGTTGCAGTAGCATCTTTTTTTTTTTGTATTTTCTGTAGCTTGAATTTTCAATAACTCAAAATATTATTTTCATAAATTTATTTGGGAAATAACATTATGATAGAATTAAATTAATGTTTTTATTACCTCACCTCATATCCTTTTTCTTCTATACTGCAGTTTCAGAGTTTATCTCCATCGTCAGTAGCCTCTGGTCGACCGGTGTTGTGTCGTTTCTTGGCAGTTTTCTTCTTACTTCTATCAGTGGACAGATGAACCTCCGGATCAGGTCAAAATTTGCGGGAGTTTCAAAATTCATGAGTTTATCCTTCTTGTCTTCCTGGATGTGGATTCTTTCCCAGACTGTGAGTTCTTTTTGTTTATCTGTGTGTTTGATTAGGCTAGCCTTTGTATCGATCAAATGTTTTTCAAACCAAGCATGGGCTGCTACAGCTGACTTGTCCACTTCACCCTTTTTTACATTTCTAAGGTGTTCTTTCAATCTAGTTTTTAAATTTATTTTTGTTTTTCCTATATAACACCTTAGAAATGTAAAAAAGGGTGAAGTGGACAAGTCAGCTGTAGCAGCCCATGCTTGGTTTGAAAAACATTTGATCGATACAAAGGCTAGCCTAATCAAACACACAGATAAACAAAAAGAACTCACAGTCTGGGAAAGAATCCACATCCAGGAAGACAAGAAGGATAAACTCATGAATTTTGAAACTCCCGCAAATTTTGACCTGATCCGGAGGTTCATCTGTCCACTGATAGAAGTAAGAAGAAAACACCAAGAAACGACACAACACTGGTCAACCAGAGGCTACTGACGATGGAGATAAGCTCTGAAACTGCAGTCTAGAAGAAAAAGGATATCAGGTGAGGTAATAAAAACATTAATTTAATTCTTAATTAGTGTTCTTAGTCCCGCGCCGTAGCCGAGCGGTTAAGGTAGGAAGCCTTGGCGCAGAGCTACGGGACTTGCGCTGGTTCGAGTCTCCATGGGGGAAGAAATTTTCTCACAGTATTTCGGCCAGTATGGAACCGGTGCCCACCCAGCATCGTGAGGCAATTGGGTAGCTACAATAAGTAGCGGCTCCAGGTTGAGGAACCAGCTATAACGGCTGGGGGACTCGACATGCTAACCACATGTCACCCCTACATTGGCTGTTGATCATCTACCTCTATGATTGACACACGTGGATGTGAAGGGCCAGCAGCCGGCTGGTAAAAGGGCAACCGCTGAAAAGTGGAAAGACCCTCAATCGGAATTAGTGTTCTTTCCCTGTGAAAGTTAAATAAACATTATGTACTTTCAAATAAATGAATATGAGTCATGAATATCTCATCTCATCATAAAGATGACTGAAGATAGCAAAAAAATTCCTGAAACTGTTCCTGCGCTTTGAAGAACACAGAGAACATGAGGTGAGATATTCAAGACTCATATAGAGTGCAGCATAAGTTAGTTAACCACTGCACATGGTTGCGGCATGGCAAGAAACTCTATATAGTGGTGGCCATTTTCAGGAACAAGATATTTTAAAACCTAATCGATTGAAATTCATCTAATAACTTACACTAGACAAAAAGGACAAATACAAGGTTAGAATGAGTCAATTTTGTTAGCATTTTCAGTTAACTGACACCTTGTATTCATTGCCTTGAAATATTATGCCTACCTGAAAACACTTTGAGACATCAAAGTTTGAACGTATGTGATGAAATTCTTGTTGGCCTTGATCTTCTTCCATTCATCCCTTCTTGAATTCTCATCTATATATTAATATGCGAAGAAAAATTTTTGTATCCCTTTTTAAGCACATTGCATGCACGGAGCAGTGTGATATTTGTCATAATTAAAGTTCATATAGAGACGGACAGCAGAAAAATAAAATTTATGTATAATATATATTACAAATATATTAAATTAAACAAAATATAATACATTGTCTTTAAGGAATTTAATATGCACGGAGGAATGTGATATTTGATATAATTAAAGTTCATACATATATATATATAGAGAAGGAGTGCAGAAAAATAAAATTTATGTAAATATACATTACAAATAAATTAAATTAAACAAAATACAATACATTGTCTCTAAGGAATTTATGTGTATTACTCATCCATATGTTTACGTTCATACTGAAAGTGCATTGTTGCAAAAAGAAAATTGTGCAGCAGCAATTTAAATTGACTTACTCTCGCATATTTATTATTAGTGGTTTAAAAAAGTGAGTACATTTTATTATTAAAATTTAAATTAAACCCTGCCTAATCTTGGTTCCAGTAATTTCATTATATTTTTTTTATATTTACAAATTCGCACCTACTTCCATTATGCCTCGATATAGAAAATTGACGGGTCGAAGTGAGAGACAAAGAAGAAGGGATATTATATTTAAAAGAAAAATATAATTTGTCCATCATTAAGATGTTTAAAATAAAAATTCTTAATTAAGAAACTGCCATTTGCAAAAATCGTAGCACTGGCTCGTAGCATTTGGTGTTATGGAATTAACTATGTATAAGATGAAAATATGCGTTCAGATTGGAGGCCTAGGTAGCTCACTTGGAAAGAGCATTGACATAAGAGAGTCAAAGGTCCTGCGTTCAAACCCCGGTCTAGACATATATTTTTCTTTTAAATAAATATAATTTGTCCATCAATAAGATCTTTAAAAACGAATAATAAAAACATTAAAAGAAGGGATATACCCGTACACACAATAATAGGCCAAATGCAAATTTAAATAGTATAAATAGTACACAAATGAGAAATGACACATTATAACTAACTCACTGGCACTATCGAACCTGTAGATTCATGGCCATGTGAACATAAGCTCTCCATACATCCATATCCCGAGCTAATGTTTTCCAACCATTCCCTGTATAATCTACTTCCCTCAAATCATAGTTAATGTTAACAACGAGTTTGTATTTTTTAAACATTCTTACCACATATGGTAGTTTTGCCGGACATATGTTTCAAGGCTGTTGCCCCATCTTCAGCGTTTCACAAACTAAATAAAATAGTTAATGTTATTCTCCCACCTCATTCTTGGACTACCAACTGGGCGTTTTCCCTCTGGCTTTCCTACAAGAAGCTTCCATGCACATCTTTCATTCCCCATTCATGCCACATGTGCTGCCCATTGCAGTCTACGATACTTAACTGTATTTATTATATCTGGCTTCCTATAAAGACCATATACTTCTTGTTATGTATTCTTCTCCATTCACCTGTCTGTTCATCTTTCTTTGGTCAAAACATTTTCCTAAGAACTTTATTCTCAAATACTCGTAATCTCCTTTCCTCCCTTAAAGTAAGAGTCCATGTTTTGCATCCATATAACTCGTAGAATAATAGTTTTATATATTTTCAGTTTAATGTTTTTTGAAAGGAGTTGGGACGTCAAGAGACTCTGCAATGCATAATAGCACGCATTTCCAGAATTGAGCTTATGTTTAATTTCTTTGTGCATCTCATTCCTATTTGTGATTATTGTTCCTAGGTATTTGAATTCAGCCTCTTCCTCAAAATTTTCCTCATTTGTCACTAGCTGTCCATTTCCATTATATAATGTATTTCTATGTGTGACCATATATTTAGTTTTATTGATATTTACTTCAGTCCTAATTCCTTAGTGTTACTCAATAGTGTGTGCGTGTTGTCCTTTAGTATCTCCTCTCTATCGGCCAATAGTTACTACATCATCAGCATAAACTAACAGCTTATTAATACCATTGAGTTTTAGGCCTTCTTCATTCTCTAAAGATTTGATGGAATGCTCTAGTACAAAATTAAATAGTAGAGGAGATAGTGCATCTTGCTTCAACCCATTGTGGATTTCAAAAGTATCCGAAAACTGTTTGCCTATGCGCACCCTACTCTTTGTGCCATTTAGACACATTCATATAATTCTAACTAACTTTTTAGGAATTCCAAACTCCAACAGGGTACTATATAAGTTCTCCCTCTTAATTAAATTGTATGTCTTTTTGAAGTCAACATATAGTTGATGTACAGTACCATTATATTCCCATTTCTTTTCTAAAATCTGTCTTATACTAAACATCTGATCTGCTGTAGACCTGTTTCTTGTAAATCCATATTGATGATCTCCTAGAATGTCATCGATATATGGAGTGAGTCTGCTTACTAATATATTTGATAGAATTTTGTACGAAGTTGAAAAAAATGAGATTCCCCTGTAGTTGTTGCAATCAGTTTTATCTCCTTTCTTATAAATTGGTATGATAATCAATTCTTTCCATTCATCTGGAAGAGCTTCTTTTTCCCAAACCATGCTAAGCAACTGGCATATCCTGTCCATCAATTTTTCTCCCCCTGATTTTATCAGTTCTGCTGGGACTTCATCTGAACCTGATGCTTTATACATCTTCAATTTTTCTATTACCATTTCAACCTCTAAATGCACTTGGTTCTACAAATAGCATTTCTGCTGTCTGTAAATTATCCTCTTCAATATCCTGTTCTGTATGTACATTTAATAGCTGATTATAGGAACGTTTCCATCTATTTAATATACTCCTGGAATCTGCTATCATATCCCAATTTTCATTCCAAATTGTTTGTTCTAGCCTGAAATCCTCTCGTCTCTATCCTAATTCCCTGATATAATTCTCGAATCTTTATAATTTTTGCATTCATTTTAATCTTCTCTCTCAAATATTCCCTCTTTTTATTTTTTAGTAACCTGGTGGTTTCCTGTCTAATACTACCCAACTGCTCTAAATTTACCTCATTTGGCTCATGTAACCATTTAATTTTTGTTAGCTTTCTTTTCTTTACAATGTCAAAAAAGACGTATTTATAAAATAAATAGAAAATTAATGCAAAATGACGTATTTGTGACAAACTTAAAAATATAATGAATTGTGGTCGAATCTCGACTGCTAGTTCATATTAATCCTTTGAATCTATGTGGTTTTTCTAGGAAATCACCTTGTTTTCATTTCGTTATTGGCAGTGGTGAAGTTGTGGTTTTTGTGCAATATGACCTAGAGATCTACTGTACAGTGCTGTGCCTAAATGGTAATTTTGGAACTACCACTCTAACTAATCATCAGCTGTTGTAGTAATGGTATCTAGTTAATGAAATACACAAGAAAAAACTAAATCATGGATCAAAGGTTTAACTCCAAAATGACGTATTTGTGACAAACTTAAAAATATAATGAATTGTGGTCGAATCTCGACTGCTAGTTCATATTAATCCTTTGAATCTATGTGGTTTTTCTAGGAAATCACCTTGTTTTCATTTCATTATTGGCAGTGGTGAAGTTGTGGTTTTTGTGCAATATGACCTAGAGATCTACTGTACAGTGCTGTGCCTAAATGGTAATTTTGGAACTACCACTCTAACTAATCATCAGCTGTTGTAGTAATGGTATCTAGTTACTTGTTTGGTATTCCTTATTTTTTATGCCAATTATGTTATCATTAAAACCCAGAAGTTAGGAAAATTGCCTTTTTTTATCTGGGTGGCTATATAGAAGAGCTAAATAAATATAACATTTTTCCATACATTTGGTAACAATAGGATCAGTTTTTATTTTGTCTTCATTGATCTTATGCTGCCTATTTCAAAGTTTAATGCCATATTCTTTTTTTACTTTTTTGAGTTATGGATATTTTGATATTATTTGCACATTAAAATGGTAAAAATATAATAAATACAAATCTCAATATATAATAATAATAATAATAATAATAATAATAATAATAATAATAAGAGGATAATTTCATTTTAATTCAATATATAAAAAATAAATTTGTATAAACAATATTGTCAAATACTAAAGGATGGTATGTGAACTTCTTGAATTTTTTGCCAATATTTTTATCTGTCTGAAGAGTTAAATTTAAGGAACAAAAAATGATTAATGAAAGTACCTTCAGACAGATAAAAATATTGGCAAAAAATTCAAGAAGTTCACATACCATCCTTTAGTATTTGACAAGTTTCAAAAAATCTTCAACAAATTCAACATCAAATTAGCACCGAAAAATGATTACAGCTTAGGTAATTTAATAAAAACCAACAAAAATGAAAAGATTGAAGACTGCAAAAAATCGGGAATTTATCAAATTAATTGTAAAGATTATGAAAAGATACACATAGGAAAAACAAAAAGGAATCTAAATACAAGATTAAAGGAACACCTCAGAAATGTTAAAAATGGAGAAACAGAAAAATCTGCAATAGCTGCCTGGTCAGAAAAACATAGAATAGAAACCAAAACAAAATTACTTAAACAATTGGAAAAACCGAAGGAACTCACAATTTGGGAAAAAATTTACATAAGCAAGAATGAAAACACAAGTATGAATTTTGAAATACCCGGTTATAAGGAGAGGGGATTGATTCGGAAGTTCATCGGTCAGCCATCAGATGGCATGGAGGTCAGTCTACAGTATAGAAGGCCGTTGGACGTCAGTTGTGAACGTGACACAGCATTGAGAATGTCACAAATGATGTGATGAAACCTGGGTCTGAGAAGAGTATGAGGTGAGTGAAAGAAAAAATAAACAATATTAAAAAACCTCATCTACATAACTCATAGTGATATTTTCTGCAAATGAGAAAATACAGACTGAAAACAGTTAAATTGAGAAAAGTTTAAAAGTCTATAATTTAACTAAACAATTAATATGGAATAGAGATGTACCCATCAAGAGTAAAATGACAATGTATAAAACTTATTTCAAACAATTAAATATATGTAGGAAATAACACTATGAGGTTTCTTTTAATTATTAATGAGTTGTATATTTTGACTTGCGTCGCATTTCTTGATTTTTATGCAGACTAGTTTCATCGTTTCTGTGTGACATTATCGATGCATTAAAACTGTTGCCTTAGGTTGTTCATCCTGCAAGTTGATTTCTGCTCCCTTTGCTGGCTGACTGATGAACTTCCAAACAATTTTTTTCTTCTCTTTCACTGGGAATTTCAGAATTTGTGGTTTTCTTTTTATTCTTGCAGATGTAAATTTTCTCCCAAATTTTGAGTTCCTTAGATTTTTCTATCTGTTTTAGTAATTTTGCCTTAGTTTCAATTCCACGTTTTTCTGACCTTGCATGTGCAGCTATTGAAGATTTTTCTGTTATGTTACTGTTAAAAATGGAGAAATAGAAAAATCTGCAATAGTTGCACATGCATGGTCAGAAAAACACAGAATTGAAACTAAGGCAAAATTACTAAAACTGTTAGAAAAATCTAAGGAACTCACAAATTGGGAGAAAATTTACATCTGCAAGAATAAAAAGAAAACCACGAATTTTGAAATTTCCAGTGAAAGAGAAAAAAATTTAATTTAGAAATTCATTGTCAGCCAGCAAAGGGAGCAGAAATCAACTTGCAAGATGAACAACCGCAAGGCAACAGTTGTAATCCACTGAGAATGTTGCACAGAAGTGACGAAACAAGTCTGCATAAAAATCAAGAAATATGAGGTGAGTCAAAAAATACAACTCATTAAAATTATTTCAAACCAGTTCTAACATATTCAGCTGAGACTTAGACATATACGAAGAATGAATTGAGCAGAATCCAAACTACAGAAATGAAATTCTTATATGGAATGGTACAAAAATGAGGAACGACAAAATAAGGGAAATATTAAATGTAGACAAATTAACAACAGACAGAGAAAAAAATAGACTAAAATAGATTGGACATTTAAAAAGAAAAGACTACCATAAATACTATTAAATCTCAAGATACAAGGAAAACGGCCAAGAGAAAGATGGATTAACCAAGTGAATAAGAGTTCACAAGAAAGATGATACGACTGGGAAGAACTAAAAGGAAGGAAAGCATGGGAAGATAGAGGGTTGGAGGCATATTTGGAATCAACCTTCCAGAAGGATACAATGAGAGGATGATGATGAGTGATATTTCCTATAATAGTTCAAGTCAAACTGTTGTTTAGTAGGTAGGCAAATAGTATTTGTACATACATAGATACCAGAACAAGTGGATGAATCATTTGCGACGAATGAGTTCAGATAGAGTTCCCAAGGCCATGCTTTGTTATTGTCCAACAGGGAAGAGATCTCTGGGCCATCCAAGGGAACACTGGATACAAAATTCATCAGTGAGATCACAACAGGCCTAAAACTTGATTGGATGAAGAAGAAGAAGAATAAATAGTATTTTATTAAACAAAGCTCCATAATAGCTAAGGTCATTCTCTTCTTCTTCTTACCTCTATGGTCCAAAGTGAACCTTGGCTTCACTCACAACATCCATCCATTGTCCTCTTCCTTAGAGATAAGGTCAGTAGAGTCACAATTTAAATCTGGGCATGAGAGAACCTACAAATTTTTCTCAGAGACCTCAGTTGAGGGATATTTTTTTCAAAATCCGAAATCTATTTCAAATCCAGTTTGAATCATCAAGTAATTTATTACTACCCAATATTGGTAGTTATTATTCCATTTGGATATATTTTTCTGAAAAAAATTCTAAATATTTTACTTTTTAAACCAGCATCATAAATTTATATTATATAATTTGCCTTTCAGTGAGAAGTGTTAAATTTATAATAAAGACATCGAAAGAAACCCTACTGGCTTCAGAAAGTAATGTTAAAATTCCCAATAAAAAGTTTTCTTAATAAAGAAGCCATCATTTGCATGATAGAGCAATGGTTCATAGCATTTGGTGCTCTTGGGAATTAATAATGTATAAGAGAAAAATTTGCATTTGGATTGGAATGCTTAGGATAGCTCAGTCAGTAGAATATTGATGTAGAAAGCCAAATGTCCTGCGTTCAAACCCCGGTCTAAGCGTATATTTTTCTCTTCAAATATAAATTGCCTTTCAGTGAGAAGTGTTAAATTTATAATAAAACATTGAAAGAAGCCCTACTGGCTTTATAAAGTAAAGTTAAAATATTCCCAATAGAAAGTATTCTTTAATAAAGCGTCAATTGCGTGATCGAGTAATGGTTTGTAGCATTTGGCACTCTCAGGAATTAATAAAGTATAAGAGGAAAATTTGCATTTAGACTGGAGTGCTTAAAATAGCTCAGTCGATAGAGCACAGGTATACAAAGCCAAAGGTCCTGGGTTTAAATCCTGATCTATACATATATTTTTCTCTCCAAATATTATATTATGATATCTAGTTATGGCTTCTGAAAATCAGTATCTACTGCAGAATGAATATGTAGATATCATATTAAATTAATGTTGGGAAATGTTCTCCGATGAATTTTAATGTAGATATCATGTTTTGAAGAAATGCACCTCAATTCTTTCAACTTCCATAAATCTGTGACAGCGATCCCACTTCTGATGGTAGCTATAATCACTATTTTTATGCCACGAAAAACAGTTTAACAATTCCAGCTGGGTTTGAACCTATGAACCTCAGAACTAGGAGTGAGCATGATAGCCATTGGGACTGACTCTATTCTTTTGATGTCCTCTTCTCAACTTATGAGATGAGGTGTAAAATTAGATGAAATGATTATTTTTTTCATTGTATTGCTGCTTACCCCATTGTTACATTTTCTTATTTTTTTGTTTCATCTCCAAATTTAATTTTAAAGATGTGGCCTATTTTTGGGCCAGTGCAATACATTTTTTAAGTGAAATCATTAAAGACAATTGTTCGGAACCAGCCACATTTTATTTTATAAAGAAACAAATTATTTAACCATACAAACATATAACAGGCTTGGACACAAAAACATCAATCTTTATATCCTGAAATGTATAGAATCTGATTGTTTTTGTAACAAAGGCTGTTTACGTAACACATGTGATAGTAATATATAATAAATATCTAGTATGTCCCAAAATTTAACTGATAAAAATTGAATGCTTGCAGAGTGGACCCAGACAAATATTTTGAGATAAGACATTTTTTGGTCTGTGGGTTCAGAATAAAACACAATGAGTTAAATGGAACTCAAGATAATACACAGAATTTTTATTTTAAAATCTTTAGGAAGTTACATTATGAGGTTTAATTTAATATTTGAGTTTGTTAACCTTTTATAGGAATTATCACTGTGAGGTTCAATTCAATATTAAATTAAAAGATTCTTACCTCTCCTCACATTATTCTTACTAAATTATGCATTGAACAGATGTTTTTCACCTATAATGGAAAATTTTATAAACAAAATTCTGGGCTTTCTATGGGAAACCCTCTTTCACCCTTTTTGGCCAATTTATACATGGGAAGTTTCGAGCAGAAAATAACAAGAGGACATCCTTTGATCTTCAAATTTTGGACCAGATACGTTGATGACGTAATTGCTATTGTCAAACAGAAACAAATTGAGGATGCTTTGAAGCTTTTGAACATCCAGAGTAGAACGATAAAATTCACCATGGAAAACTGAGATTGAAAGACAAATCCCATTTTTGGATCTTAATTTAACACGAAATAAAGAAAACAGGATAGAATTTGGAATATATAGAAAGAATACCCATATAGACAACTATATTAAAGCTTCGGGTTTCAACCATTTTGCTCACAAAGAGGCAGTGTTCAATAGCTTAGCATACAGATTAGTAAATATACCTATGAGCCCAGAAAACTATAAAAGAGAAAAAGAATACATAATTAATGTGGCAACAGATAATGGTTATGATGAAAGCATGGTACACAGGAAAATAAATAAATTCAAAAGACAAAAATTAATTAATGAAAGCACACTGATAAAACAAACAGAAAAAATAAAATTCAAGAAATTCACTTACCATCCATTGAAACACTACAAATTTCAAAAAATTTTCAAAAAGTTTAATATAAGATTGGCACCTAAGAATGAATACAGCCTTAATAGGATAATTAAAACCAACAAAAATGAAAAAATTGAAGAAGAAAATAAATCAGGAATTTATCAGATCAAATGTAAAGATTGTGACAAAATTTATATAGGAAAAACGAAAAGAAATTTGAAAACAAGGGTGAAGGAATATCTTAGAAATGTCAAAAATGGAGAAGTGGAAAAGTCAGCAGTAGCTGCTCATGCTTGGTACGAAAAACATCGAATTGAATCAAAAGCTAGTCTAATTAAACAAATAGAGACACATAAGGAACTTACAGTTTGGGAAAAAATCCACATTCAGAAAAACAATGGAAAACTTATGAACTTCGAAGTTCCCGCAAATTTTGACCTTATCAAGAGGTTCATCGGTCCACCAACA
This sequence comes from Diploptera punctata, assembly GCA_030220185.1. NCBI lineage: Eukaryota > Metazoa > Arthropoda > Insecta > Blattodea > Blaberidae > Diploptera > Diploptera punctata. The sequence goes on along the minus strand of JASPKZ010008033.1, from coordinate 299,793 downwards.
GAGGGAAGAAGAAGTGGTTCTTCCGAGCGACATAACACCGGTCAACAACAGTGTACTGAAGATGGGCCTGCTATAGGCCTGAAATCGCGATCTACTTAACAGAATAATGTGAGGAGAGGTAAGAATCTTTTAATTTAATTTGAGTTTGTATTCTTTAACATTCTTACCTCATATGTTTATTCTGTCGGACGATCGTTTAAAAGCTATTGCTCCATCTTCAGTTTGTTCACTTCTTCTTCTTCACGGTTTGCTTATTTACTAGCCTGTTCCAGCTCCAAATTGCTGCTCTTTCCATCTTTCCTTGGTCTTCCCAAACTTCTTCTTCCTCATGGTGAATAGTTGTATGCTGCTTTTGGTATTCTATTCTCAGTCATCCTTGCCAAGTGTTCTTTTCGGTTTGTTCTGTATTTCTCTATTGTTCCCAAAATGGTTTTTTCTTTTCTTCAAGTTGTCTGCCCTGGATCTGTGTTCCAACTAGGTAATGAGGCTCCTTTCTCCAAGAATTTCAAAGTTAATAATTTTCTCCTTGTTCTTTTGTATATAGATTTTTTCCCCATATTGTGAATTCATTGGTATTTTCTAACTGTTTTAATAATTTTGTTAAGGAGCCTCATTACCAAGTTCTTTGGAACACAGATCCAGGGCAGACAACTTGAAGAAAAGAAAAAACCAGTTTGTGAACAAGCTGAAGATGGAGAATAGCTTTGAAACGATCGTCCAACAGAAGTATTGATATAAGGTATGGTGTTAAATTCTAACTCAACTATTAATAAAACACAGTAGCATAAAAGTGCATTAATATTTAATACAGTGGACACTTTTTAATTCAAACTCAAGGGGGAATTATTAAAAATTTGAATTATCAGAAGACGCCTTATTTTACATAGTACTGTACTCTGAAATAAATTTATTTCATGCAAAGAAATGTCCAGTTTCATCCACATTAAAGATATCTTTTGATTCAAAATTCCTTGTGAATTCATGTAATCCACTAATCCACTCATTAGATGTTTCCCTATTAACTGAAGCACTCTCACCGCACACGTTTTTAAACAAAATGCTATTAAAAAGTGAAGTGAAGTGATCCCACAACGGGCCTCAGGAGGCCCTTGGGGTAGTAGGAGGTTAAGGCTCCCACTTTTTCTAGACAATCGGCACTTTATGTCAGCCAGATTGTCAGCCCTGCGTGACGGCCGCCTTTACCCCCAGAACAAGTGTCTGGTACTCATTTCCGTTAGAGGCTGAGTCGACCCCAGGGACATAGCGCCGCCAGAAGCTTTGGGTCAGTTTAAAAATCCTGACCCCAACGGGACTTGAACCCTCGACCTTCCGGCTTGTAGCCAAGTGCCTTAACCACTACGCTACGGCATGCCCCCACAAAATGCTATTTCTTTCCTGAAAACCACTGAACCAACCTCCATTTGCATTAAAATTTTTAACGCCCAACTTTTCTGTAAATTCTTCGGCCTTGGCGCACACTAATGGTATGTTATAATCACGCGATTTTTTGAACACGCACTCATCAACTTCAGGAAATTCACCACCTCTTATGCATTTCCTACTTCCACCACTTTGTAGGTTCCAATTCTCCATTCATTTTTCTTTATTCTTTATGTAGATAAAGTGTCTTCTTCTTCTTCTACTACAAGGTTTAGGCTATGCAGCCCGTTCCGGCGAAGTTAAAAGTGGAGTCCATCTTCTGCGTGGTCGGCCAACATCTCTTGTTCCTCTGGGATTATACAGGAAGGTTCTTTTTTGGAATCTTTCATTGTTCTTTCTCATTAAGTGTTCTGTCCATTTCTTATTATCTTCGCTGATTTTATCTTCAATTTTATATATATTTAATTCTTCTCGTATAGTTTCATTCCTTATTCTATCTGCTCTTGTGCATCCTTTCACATTACGTAAAAACAGCATTTCTGCAGTATTCCATATTCCTTGGCAATATCACACTTCCTCCTTGTTCCTTTTTCTACTTCCCAGAGCACTTCAACTTTTTTGCTAATGTTAAACTGGTGCGTTTTGACATTGTGAATCGAGTCACTTAATAGATTCGTACTGACTGAAGTTATTAACTGTACTGTATGTGTACATACATACTTGTACTGTAAAAGTATGGGAGGGTACATGCATTATTCTCAGTTTTTGGGCTATGAGTGAGGGGTGGGTATCTATATACTGTACCCGACGACAAAAAGCGCTGTGCAATATGGTCCAGTTCGCTTGCCATTTAACGGGACTTTAACAATAAGCAACTAGAAATTCGGGTACTAGATGAATTCTTGGAATTTATCAACCATATTTCAACTTTTATAGGATTCAGATTGCTTTTTTCATTATCGATAAATTGAATTGTGGCTTCGAATTATCCACATGTAGGCTTCAAAACGTTGAATTAAACATGGATTTTTAACATTATTTTAAATAGGAGTTTCAAGGGGATTGTAATTATATTCGAATTAACCGATTCCGATTGAGGGTCTTTCCACTTTTCAGCGGTTGCCCTTTTACCAGCTGGCTGCTGGCCCTTCACATCCACGTATGTCAATCACAGAGGTAGATGATCAACAGCCAATGTAGGGGTGACATGTGGTTAGCATGTCGAGTCCCCCAGCCGTTATAGCTGGTTCCTCAACCTAAAGCCGCTACTTATTGTAGCTACCCAATTGTCTCACGATGCTGGGTGGGCACCGGTTCCATACTGGCCGAAATACCATGAGAAAATTTCTTCCCCCATGGAGACTTGAACCAGCGCAAGTCCCGTAGCTCTGCGCCAAGGCTTCCTACCTTAACCGCTCGGCTACGGCGCGGGACTGAATTAACCAATTATTCAAATTAACCGGTGTCCACTGTATTAAAGTAAAATCGTAAAGTCTAATTCAATTTATTACTAGCATAAAATGTACATGATATGGAAAGTAATATATACAGACAAGCCATCTGTAAGCAATGGTTAATACAAAAAAGCATCACAGTTTAGTAATGATACCATATTAGCCATAATTTCCTTATCTCAAAATGTTAGTCTGGGTCCATTCTGTAATCCTTCCAATTTTATCAGTTGAATTGTTGGACAACCTGGATGCATACTCAATATCATCTTCATAAACGTGATGGCTGGTATTTTCATCCTCATACCTTGTAGGCTTAATTACCTCTGTGATTATGATCAACCACAGGCTCAATGGTCTCCCCTCCGCGAATCTGACCCCAACCAATCAATCTGAAAACAAAATATATAGTATATATATATTTTACAATGTTTTAAGAGTTCATAATTTATTAACAAATTTAAAAACAAAATTGATAGGAATTAACACTATGATTTTTTTATTTTATTTTTTAGCAGTGCACTACTTCAGGGAATCCATGCCAAAGGAATTAAACATAGGCTCAATTCTGGAAATGCATGCTATTATGCATTACAGGGACTCTTGACGTCCCAACTCCTTTAAAAAAAACGTTAAACTGAAAATATATAAAACTGTTATTTTACCAGTTATATTATATGGATGCAAAACATGGACTCTTACTTTAAGGGCTTTAAGGGAGGAAAGAAGATTACGAGTATTTGAGAATAAAGTTCTTAGGAAAGTTTTTTGACCAAAGAGAGATGAATAGACAGGTGAATGGAGAAGACTTCATAATAGTGAACTACATGGTCTTTATAGGAAGTCAGATATAATGAGAACACTAAAATATCAAAGACTGTACGGGCAGGACATGTGGCACAGATGTGGAATGAAAGACTTGCATGGAAACTTCTTGTAGGAAAACCAGAGGGAAGATGCCCAGGTGGGAGAATAACATTAACCATGATTGAAGGGAAGTAGATCATACAGGGAATGATTGAAAAACATTAGCTCAGGACAGAGATATATGGAGAGCTTATGTCCGTGCGGCCTTGAACCTATGAGTTCGATAGTGCCAGTGAGTTAGTATTTCCTGTTGCTCTTATTGAGAGCATAAGGGCCTCAATAAAACAGCTCTGGTGCACCCTATTCCGAGCCAAAATCTTCAACTCTCCCCAAGTATTTCCTTCCCTTCTAGCTTCCTCCTCCACGACACTAGTGGTCTTCCTCTTTTTCTCTGGCCCTAAAGGTTCCAAAACAGGCCTCTCTCAACAGCATTCTGATTCTTCTTAAGAATATGGTCCATCTTCATTTTCTCCTTTTTGTTTGGATATAAACGAGTCTTTGTTTAATAAATAAGTTGAGTCTATATTTCATCTTACCTCATATTGGTAGTTTCTTGTAGGATATGTTTCAGAGCATCTTTGCTCTATCATCAGCTTGTACAGACTCAGTACAAGTCTCTACATGCTGATGGTAGAGCAAAGATTTTCTGAAACATGTCCTACAAGAAACTACCAATATGAGGTAAGATTAATATTATATACTCAACTTAATATAACATAACTTAACCTCATAATGTTACTTCTTATGGTATCTAATGGTTTGTATTAGGAAGTAATATTTTGAGATTCCCTTTTAATCAAAGTTTTTTTGAGTTTGTAATCATCTTACCTCAATTTAATGTTGATTTGTTCTCGAACATGTTTCGATATAATCTTCTATATCATCCTCAGCTTTGGCCAGACTCATGAGTTTTATGTTGTGAACCCTGGATGTTGATATCAGCTCCCTCTTCTGGCTGGCTGAAGAACCTCCATACAAGGTCACGTTCAGCAGGAATTTCGAAATTCGTAACTATTTTTCGTTTTCGAATGTAAATTTTTTTTCCCCAAATGATGAGTTTCTTTGTATTTTCTAATTTAGTGTTCGAATTTTCATTGGGTTTTTTGGCCCAAACATGAGCAGCAACTGCAGATTTTTCTATTTCCCCATTTTTAATATTTATTATGTGTTCCTTGGTTCTAACTTTCAGGTTTCTTTTTGTTTTCCCTATATACATATCTTTTCACAACCAGTACATTCAATTTGATACATTCCCGACTTTTTACTTTGATAAGTTTTTTTTCATTTTTGTTGGTTTTTATTAGTTTATATAAATTGTGGTCATTTTTCGGTGCTAATTTAATATTAAATTTTTCAAATATCTTTTGGAATTTATTGTGTGCCCAAGGGTGATATGTGAATTTTCTGTATTTTTTAGGTGGTTTTTCTTATTCAAGAGTTCTTTTGTTGATCACTTTTTGTTTCTTATACTTTTTCTTTACTTTTGTGTACCATTTTTTCATCAAACTCAATTCAAAAATACAAAGGAACTCACCATTTGGGAAAAAAATTTACATTCAGAAGAACAAAAATAGAGTTATGAATTTCGAAATTCCTGCTGAACTTGATTTTGTATGGAGGTTTTTCGGCCAGCCGGAAGAGGGAGCTGATATCGACATCCAGGGTTCAAAACATAAAACTCATCAGTCTGGTCAAAGCTGAGAATAATATACAAGCTTATATTGAAACATGTTCGAGAACAAATCAACATTAAATTGAGGTAAGATGATTACAGACTCAAAAAGAAACTTCTTATGGTATTTACATAATGAGTCTTTATTTGTTTATATAGATTTTGATTGGAAATAATATTTGACCAAAATATGCAAACGAATTTCCTCAGACACCTGTTTATGAAGACCTGAAGACTCCTTGTTATTTCACCAGCAACTTTCCAGGTTTCACATTCTTACAATAATACTGAATTAACATATGACCCAAAAATATGGAGTTCAATTGTTGTTGCATTCTATCCTTACACCTTTTTGATTCTTTAATGACAACCAAATTATTCACAATAGAGGGTTATGCTACAGCGACGTTCGGTATATAGAAACATACTTAACATGTATATTGACTCAGGCTTTCGCGGCTGGAGTTATTATGATGATCTTGTCGAAGATTTCCAGGGTGTTGGCCGTGGCCTTGAGGCTTGTAGTTCCTCGATTTTCTGCCAGAGACTGCGTCTGGCATAACATTGGGGAACTACAAGCCTCAAGACCATGGCCAACAGCCCGGAAATCTTCGACAAGATCATACTTAACATGGCCCATTACCATGAAATGAGTCCTGTGCTCTAGCTGGAGAAACGTGGCTCATTCTGTGCCTCTGGCTTTTGGACTCTCTGCTTGTCCGGCTGCATGGTCTACAATGCCCTGCTATAAGTGAGGAAACACCTCATTTCACCCTTAACTACATCGGTATACGGCTAAACACCTATACACTGCGAAACATGTGAAGGTTAAGCTCCACAATGAACATCACTACGGTATCTTTTTTAAATATAATAAATTTGGAAATTTTAACATTATGAGGTTTTATTAACTTATGGTATTTGGCTGCCACAGAGCCACAACTGGTTCCCAGAAAGCAGCACCCACTGTGCAATGCCAGTCATTGCCATCACTCAGTCAGTCAGTCTTGGTAATCAATTAATAACTAATAAGAAATTGAACACCCAAGATAGCAAAAAATCTGGAATTTATTAAATTAATTGTAAGGACTGCAATAAAAGTATAGATAGGAAAAACAAAAAGGAATTTGGACACTCGCACTGAGGAACACTTCAGAAATATTAAAAATGGTGAAATTGAAAAATCAGCTATTGCAGCGCATAGTTTATTAGAGAATCATAAAATCAAAAAGAAGCCCAACTTTTAAAACATTTGGAAAAACCTTTAGAATTGACAATTTGAGAGAAGATATATATTCAGAAGAACAAATTTAGATCCATGAATTTCGACATTCCTGATGAACGTGACCTCATCTCGAAGTTCAACAAATCAACACCAGATGGCAACGTTATTGATGGAGATTCCAACGAAAAGCCGATAGTCATAATGTCGGTTGAAAATGAGAGAGATGATTATCTTGATAACTAATTCCCATGTTTAAAGAAACATTAAATATGAGGTAAGATGTAAAAATGACTCATTAATTTACAAATTAAGAACCTCATAATGTCATTTCCCACTTTTAACTATGAACAACAATATTGTCTATGGTGTGAAATAGTGATAAAAAATACTTCTAACCACTTTGGAATCCACAGAAATTTATTATAGCACTCACATTAACATACATATATCAGTCATGTACATGAAATTTTACAGAGTGCATCTGACCATATGCAACATTTTATATGTACAGTATAATTCATATATATATATAGGGAAATAAATTGGCTGGTCTCCTGGCTCAGACGAAATATCTATTGAAGAAATAGTGGATGGATAAAAGATAAGAAAACAAAGATGAATGGAGTGTATCTGGTTTTGGGTCTTCTCTCTTATTTTCATCAGAAATTTTTTTTTGATTACCGTTTTGTCAACTGGCACATAACATATCCATATTATTTTAAGCTACTTTTTTCTGTCCTTTTTAATTTCCTCTTTTTATCTTGTCTTTTATCATTGTTTTTAATGTTGATTTCCCTCATATATCTGTGCCTCCAACTTTCAAAGAATAAACCAGCTAATATGCAAAAATATGCCTTCTAAATTCCTTTCAACCAAAGATTAAAGTAGATATAAACAAAACCAATGTGATCTTAAAGCTTTTCACTTGAACTCAAACTCATTATAAGTCAACTATGAGCTTTTCATTGGCTCTCAAAATAAAAAGCTCCAAGGTCAAGTTGGTTTTATTTAATCTACTCTATTCTTTACTTTAGGATGATAAGTAATGATAACAAATTTTAAAAAATTTTCAAGAAATTCAATATTACAGTGGCACTGATAAATAAATTTAGCCTTTTTTATTTAACTTTCACAGGGAAAGAACACTATGAGGTTTAATTTAATAATTAAATTAATGTTTTTATTACCTCACCTCATATCCTTTTTCTTCTATACTGCAGTTTCGGAGCTTATCTCCATCGTCAGTAGCCTCTGGTCGACCGGTGTTATGACCAGAGGCTACTGACGATGGAGATAAGCTCCGAAACTGCAGTATAGAAGAAAAAGGATATGAGGTGAGGTAATAAAAACATTAATTTAATTATTAAATTTAGCCTTGGTAATCTATTAACAACTAATAAGAAATTGAACGCCCAAGATAGCAAAAAATCTGGAATTTATCAAATTAATTGTAAGGACTGCAATAAAGTATAGAAGTATAGATAGGAAAAACAAAAAGGAATTTTGACACTCGCACTAAGGAACACTTTAGAAATATTAAAAATGGTGAAATTGAAATATCAGCTATTGCAGCACATAGTTTATTGGAGAATCATAAAATTGAAAAAGAAGCCCAACTTTTTGAAACACTTGGAATTGACAATTTGGGAGAAGATATATATTCAGAAGAACAAATTTAGATAAATGAATTTCGAGATTCCTGATGAACGTCACCTCATTGCGAAGTTCAACAAATCAACACCAGACGGCAATGTTATTGATGGAGATTCCAACAAAAAGCCGGTAGTCATAATGTCGGTTGAAAATGAGAGATGATTCTCTTGAAAACTAGTTCCCGTGTTTAAAGAAACATGAAATATGAGGTAAGATGTAAAAATGACTCATTAATTTACAAATTAAGAACCTCATAGTGTCATTTCCCACTTTTAACTATGAACAACAATATTGTCTATGGTGTGAAATAGTGATAAAAAATTACTTCTAACCACTTTGGAATCCACAGAAATTTATTATAGCACTCATATTAACATACACATATCAGTCATGTGCATGAAATTTTACAAGAGTGCATCTGACCATATGCAACATTTTATATGTACAGTATAATTTATATATATATATATATATATAGGAAAATAAATTGGTTGGTCTCTTGGCTCAGAAGAAATATCTATTGAAGAAATAGTGGATGGATAAAAGATAAGAAAACGAAGATGAATAGAGTGTATCTGGTTTTGGGTCTTCTCTCTTATTTTCATCAGAAAAAAATTTTTGATTGCCATTTTGCCAACTTGCACATAACATATCCATATTATTTTAAGCTACATTTTTCCATCCTTTCAATTTCCTCTTTTTATCTTGTCTTTTATCATTGTTTTTAATGTTGATTTCCCTCATATATCTGTGTCTCCAACTTTCAAGGAATAAACAAGCTAATGTGTAAAAATATGCCTTCTAAATTCCTTTCAACTAAAGATTAAAGTAGATATAAACAAAACCAATGTGATCTTACAAGCTTTTCACTTGAACTCAAACTCATTATAAGTCATTATAACTATGAGCTTTTCATTGGTTCTCAAAATAAAAAGCTCCAAGGTCATGTTGGTTTTATTTAATCTACTCTATTCTTTACTTTAGGATGATAAGTAATGATAACAAATTTTAGGAATTCTCACTATGAGGTATATTCTACCTTAATTATAACAAATTTTAAAATTTTTTCAAGAAATTCAATATTACAGTGGCACTGATAAATAAATTTAGCCTTGGTAATCTATTAATAACTAATAAGAAATTGAACACCCAAGATAGCAAAAAATCTGGAATTTATCAAATTAATTGTAAGGACTGCAATAAAGTATAGATAGGAAAAACAAAAAGGAATTTGGACACTCACACTAAGGAACACTTTAGAAATATTAAAAATGGTGAAATTGAAATATCAGCTATTGCAGCACATACTTTATTGGAGAATCATAAAATTGAAAAAGAAGCCCAACTTTTAAAACATATGGAAAAACCTTTGGAATTGACAATTTGGGAGAAGATATATATTCAGAAGAACAAATTTAGATAAATGAATTTCAGGATTCCTGATGAACGTGACCTCATCTCAAAGTTCATCAAATCAACACCAGATGGCAACGTTATTGATGGAGATTCCAACGAAAATCCGGTAGTCATAATGTCGGTTGAAAATGAGAGAGATGATTCTCTTGAAAACTAGTTCCCATGTTTAAAGAAACATGAAATATGAGGTAAGATGTAAAAATGACTCTTAATTTACAATTTGGAAAAAAATATATCTTAAAACAAAACATACTAGAACCATGAACTTCGAGATTCCGGATGAACCGAGCTTGATTACAAAGTTCTTCAAAAATAAAACAGATGGCAGTTTAGAAAATGATTCATTCAAAAGAACACCAGATGGCAGTTTGGAGAGTAATTCCTTCAAAAGAACACCAGATAGGAGTTTGGATAATTACCGGCAAGAAAAGAAAAAAATTGACAGTCATGAAAACAGCTGATGATGGTGATAATGGGTCACCGATACTGCAGTGCTGTGTTTAAAAAACATAGAAGTATGAGGTAAGAAGAAATCATGATTTATGTAATTCTTATTAACTAACCTCATAATAGTGGAATGCAGGCTTTCATGGCCGGTAATCATGGTAGTAAAAGATTCCGGGCTATGTGGCCGTGGTCTATAACTGGCGTTTCTTCCAGACGTTTCTCCCACAACTGCGGAGGGCATCTTCAGTGGCGAGCGCTAGAAGCTGTTGTTTTCCTGTCGTAGACTCGACTGCGAATGAATTCATTTGCAGTCGAGTCTACGACAGGGAAACAACAGCTTCTAGCGCTTGCCACTGAAGATGCCCTCCGCAGTTGAGGGAGAAACGTCTGGAAGAAACGCCAGTTATAGACCACGGCCACATAGCCCGGAATCTTTTACTACCATAACCTCATAATGTTAAAAATTCACAAATTTAATATATAAACCTCATAATGTCATTTCCCACTTTTAACTATGAACAACAATATTGTCTATGGTGTGAAATAGTGATAAAAAATACTTCTAACCACTTTGGAATCCACAGAAATTTATTATAGCACTCATATTAACATACACATATCAGTCATGTGCATGAAATTTTACAGAGTGCATCTGACCATATGCAACATTTTATATGTACAATATAATTCAAATATATAGGAAAATAAATTGGCTGGTCTTCTGGCTCAGAAGAAATATCTATTGAAGAAATAGTGGATGGACAAGAAGATAAAAGATAAGAAAACAAAGATGAATGGAGTGTATCTGGTTTTGGGTCTTCTCTCTTATTTTCATCAGAAAATTTTTTTTGATTACCGTTTTGCCAACTGGCACATAACATATCCATATTATTTTAAGCTACTTTTTTCTGTCCCTTTAATTTCCTCTTTTTATCTTGTCTTTTATCATTGTTTTTAATGTTGATTTCCCTCATATATCTGTGTCTCCAACTTACAAGGAATAAACAAGCTAATATGTAAAAATATGCCTTCTAAATTCCTTTCAACTAAAGATTAAAGTAGATATAAACAAAACCAATGTGATCTTAAAGCTTTTCACTTGAACTCAAACTCAACTATGTCTCAACTATGAGCTTTTCATTGGCTCTCAAAATAAAAAGCTCCAAGGTCATGTTGGTTTTATTTAATCTACTCTATTCTTTACTTTAGGATGATAAGTAATGATAACAAATTTTAAAAAATTTTCAAGAAACTCAACATTACAGTGGCACCGATAAATAAATTTAGCCTTGGTAATCTATTAATAACTAATAAGAAATTGAACACCCAAGATAGCAAAAAATCTGGAATTTATCAAATGAATTGTAAGGACTGCAATAAAGTATAGAAGTATAGATAGGAAAAACAAAAAGGAATTTGGACACTCGCACTAAGGAACACTTTAGAAATATTAAAAATGGTGAAATTGAAAATCAGCTATTGCAGCACATAGTTTATTGGAGAATCATAAAATTGAAAAAGGAGCCCAACTTTTAAAACATTTGGAAAAACCCTTGGAATTGACAATTTGGGAGAAGATATATATTCAGAAGAACAAATTTAGATTCATGAATTTCGAGGTTGCTGATGAACGTGACCTCATCTCTAAGTCATCAAATCAACATCAGATGGCTAACGTTATTGATGGAGATTCCAATGAAAATCCGGTAGTCATAATGTCGGTTGAAAATAAGAGAGATGTTTTCTCTTGAAAACTAGTTCCCGTGTTTAAAGAAACATAAAATATGAGGTAAGATGTAAAAAATGATGATTTAATTTACGAGTCAGTTGATTCTTTAACCTCCTCATATAAGACTAGTTCCCGTGTTTAAAGAAACATAAAATATGAGGTAAGATGTAAAAAATGATGATTTAATTTACGAGTCAGTTGATTCTTTAACCTCCTCATATAAGACTAGTTCCCGTGTTTAAAGAAACATAAAATATGAGGTAAGATGTAAAAAATGATGATTTAATTTACGAGTCAGTTGATTCTTTAACCTCCTCATATAAGACTAGTTCCCGTGTTTAAAGAAACATAAAATATGAGGTAAGATGTAAAAAATGATGATTTAATTTACGAGTCAGTTGATTCTTTAACCTCCTCATATAAGACTAGTTCCCGTGTTTAAAGAAACATAAAATATGAGGTAAGATGTAAAAAATGATGATTTAATTTACGAGTCAGTTGATTCTTTAACCTCCTCATATAAGACTAGTTCCCGTGTTTAAAGAAACATAAAATATGAGGTAAGATGTAAAAAATGATGATTTAATTTACGAGTCAGTTGATTCTTTAACCTCCTCATATAAGACTAGTTCCCGTGTTTAAAGAAACATAAAATATGAGGTAAGATGTAAAAAATGATGATTTAATTTACGAGTCAGTTGATTCTTTAACCTCCTCATATAAGACTAGTTCCCGTGTTTAAAGAAACATAAAATATGAGGTAAGATGTAAAAAATGATGATTTAATTTACGAGTCAGTTGATTCTTTAACCTCCTCATATAAGACTAGTTCCCGTGTTTAAAGAAACATAAAATATGAGGTAAGATGTAAAAAATGATGATTTAATTTACGAGTCAGTTGATTCTTTAACCTCCTCATATAAGACTAGTTCCCGTGTTTAAAGAAACATAAAATATGAGGTAAGATGTAAAAAATGATGATTTAATTTACGAGTCAGTTGATTCTTTAACCTCCTCATATAAGACTAGTTCCCGTGTTTAAAGAAACATAAAATATGAGGTAAGATGTAAAAAATGATGATTTAATTTACGAGTCAGTTGATTCTTTAACCTCCTCATATAAGACTAGTTCCCGTGTTTAAAGAAACATAAAATATGAGGTAAGATGTAAAAAATGATGATTTAATTTACGAGTCAGTTGATTCTTTAACCTCCTCATATAAGACTAGTTCCCGTGTTTAAAGAAACATAAAATATGAGGTAAGATGTAAAAAATGATGATTTAATTTACGAGTCAGTTGATTCTTTAACCTCCTCATATAAGACTAGTTCCCGTGTTTAAAGAAACATAAAATATGAGGTAAGATGTAAAAAATGATGATTTAATTTACGAGTCAGTTGATTCTTTAACCTCCTCATATAAGACTAGTTCCCGTGTTTAAAGAAACATAAAATATGAGGTAAGATGTAAAAAATGATGATTTAATTTACGAGTCAGTTGATTCTTTAACCTCCTCATATAAGACTAGTTCCCGTGTTTAAAGAAACATAAAATATGAGGTAAGATGTAAAAAATGATGATTTAATTTACGAGTCAGTTGATTCTTTAACCTCCTCATATAAGACTAGTTCCCGTGTTTAAAGAAACATAAAATATGAGGTAAGATGTAAAAAATGATGATTTAATTTACGAGTCAGTTGATTCTTTAACCTCCTCATATAAGACTAGTTCCCGTGTTTAAAGAAACATAAAATATGAGGTAAGATGTAAAAAATGATGATTTAATTTACGAGTCAGTTGATTCTTTAACCTCCTCATATAAGACTAGTTCCCGTGTTTAAAGAAACATAAAATATGAGGTAAGATGTAAAAAATGATGATTTAATTTACGAGTCAGTTGATTCTTTAACCTCCTCATATAAGACTAGTTCCCGTGTTTAAAGAAACATAAAATATGAGGTAAGATGTAAAAAATGATGATTTAATTTACGAGTCAGTTGATTCTTTAACCTCCTCATATAAGACTAGTTCCCGTGTTTAAAGAAACATAAAATATGAGGTAAGATGTAAAAAATGATGATTTAATTTACGAGTCAGTTGATTCTTTAACCTCCTCATATAAGACTAGTTCCCGTGTTTAAAGAAACATAAAATATGAGGTAAGATGTAAAAAATGATGATTTAATTTACGAGTCAGTTGATTCTTTAACCTCCTCATATAAGACTAGTTCCCGTGTTTAAAGAAACATAAAATATGAGGTAAGATGTAAAAAATGATGATTTAATTTACGAGTCAGTTGATTCTTTAACCTCCTCATATAAGACTAGTTCCCGTGTTTAAAGAAACATAAAATATGAGGTAAGATGTAAAAAATGATGATTTAATTTACGAGTCAGTTGATTCTTTAACCTCCTCATATAAGACTAGTTCCCGTGTTTAAAGAAACATAAAATATGAGGTAAGATGTAAAAAATGATGATTTAATTTACGAGTCAGTTGATTCTTTAACCTCCTCATATAAGACTAGTTCCCGTGTTTAAAGAAACATAAAATATGAGGTAAGATGTAAAAAATGATGATTTAATTTACGAGTCAGTTGATTCTTTAACCTCCTCATATAAGACTAGTTCCCGTGTTTAAAGAAACATAAAATATGAGGTAAGATGTAAAAAATGATGATTTAATTTACGAGTCAGTTGATTCTTTAACCTCCTCATATAAGACTAGTTCCCGTGTTTAAAGAAACATAAAATATGAGGTAAGATGTAAAAAATGATGATTTAATTTACGAGTCAGTTGATTCTTTAACCTCCTCATATAAGACTAGTTCCCGTGTTTAAAGAAACATAAAATATGAGGTAAGATGTAAAAAATGATGATTTAATTTACGAGTCAGTTGATTCTTTAACCTCCTCATATAAGACTAGTTCCCGTGTTTAAAGAAACATAAAATATGAGGTAAGATGTAAAAAATGATGATTTAATTTACGAGTCAGTTGATTCTTTAACCTCCTCATATAAGACTAGTTCCCGTGTTTAAAGAAACATAAAATATGAGGTAAGATGTAAAAAATGATGATTTAATTTACGAGTCAGTTGATTCTTTAACCTCCTCATATAAGACTAGTTCCCGTGTTTAAAGAAACATAAAATATGAGGTAAGATGTAAAAAATGATGATTTAATTTACGAGTCAGTTGATTCTTTAACCTCCTCATATAAGACTAGTTCCCGTGTTTAAAGAAACATAAAATATGAGGTAAGATGTAAAAAATGATGATTTAATTTACGAGTCAGTTGATTCTTTAACCTCCTCATATAAGACTAGTTCCCGTGTTTAAAGAAACATAAAATATGAGGTAAGATGTAAAAAATGATGATTTAATTTACGAGTCAGTTGATTCTTTAACCTCCTCATATAAGACTAGTTCCCGTGTTTAAAGAAACATAAAATATGAGGTAAGATGTAAAAAATGATGATTTAATTTACGAGTCAGTTGATTCTTTAACCTCCTCATATAAGACTAGTTCCCGTGTTTAAAGAAACATAAAATATGAGGTAAGATGTAAAAAATGATGATTTAATTTACGAGTCAGTTGATTCTTTAACCTCCTCATATAAGACTAGTTCCCGTGTTTAAAGAAACATAAAATATGAGGTAAGATGTAAAAAATGATGATTTAATTTACGAGTCAGTTGATTCTTTAACCTCCTCATATAAGACTAGTTCCCGTGTTTAAAGAAACATAAAATATGAGGTAAGATGTAAAAAATGATGATTTAATTTACGAGTCAGTTGATTCTTTAACCTCCTCATATAAGACTAGTTCCCGTGTTTAAAGAAACATAAAATATGAGGTAAGATGTAAAAAATGATGATTTAATTTACGAGTCAGTTGATTCTTTAACCTCCTCATATAAGACTAGTTCCCGTGTTTAAAGAAACATAAAATATGAGGTAAGATGTAAAAAATGATGATTTAATTTACGAGTCAGTTGATTCTTTAACCTCCTCATATAAGACTAGTTTTGAAGGTTGTTACCCTCATTTTCAGACAAAACCAACAGATTTGGCTGAGAATGGAGATCCATGACCTTCAAAACAAATCCCAGATGAGGAACTAAAATAAGTGATAAGGTGTAAAGAAACAATTCAATTTATTTTAAAATTATTAGGAAGTAACATTATGAGGTTTAATTTATTAATTGAGTTTGTATTTGCCACATTTTCTGCGACCAGCGCATTAGTGTGAAATTTGGAATAATGTGTTTGCATTTCATTCTGTCATAAATAATTGACAACTAGAAGAAAAGAAAAAACCAGTTTGCGACAAGCTGAAGATGGAGTAATAAGCTTCAAATATAATTTATCTTTCATTGAGAAATGTTAAATGAATAATAAAAACATCATTAGAAGCCTTACTAGCTTTATAAAGTAATGTTAAATTCCCAATAAATGTCTTCTTAACTAAGAAGCCGCCATTTGCAAAGATAGAAACAATGGTTTCAAAAGCATTTGGCGATAGGGAATTACAACGTATATAAGAGAAAAATTTGCGTCTAGATCGTAACTCGCCTCGGTAGCTCAGTTGGTAGAGCACTTGGCCCGGAAAGCCAAGGGTCCCGGGTTCGAGTCCCGGTCTAGGCGAAAATTTTTCTCTTCAAATATAATTTGAAATGATTGTCCAACAAAACAAAGATATGAGGTAAGAATGTTAAAAAATACACACTCAATTCAATTTATTTTAATACAATACTGATTTATCATGTTACTGTGAAAATTAATACTCAGGCATCTGAATCAATTCTGATGAGAAAAATTTCGGCCTGAACCTAGATTTCGATCCAACACCAACAGTTGTTTATTTTTTCTTTCACTCACCTCATACTTCATAACTCCTCGCAGACCTAGGTTTCGTCACATCATTTGTGACATTCTCAATGCTGTGTCATGTTCACAACTGACGTCCAACAGTCTTCTATCCTGCAGACTGACCTCCGCGCCATCTGATGGATAGAAGACTGTTGGACGTCAGTTGTGAACATGACACAGCATTAAGAATGTCACAAATGATGTGACGAAACCTAGGTCTATGAGGAGTTATGAAGTATGAGGTGAGTGAAAGAAAAAAATAAACAATATTAAAAAATTAAAATTCATCGGAGAACGTATTGATTAAACAACTCACCTCATAGGATTCATGCTTCCATGATATCGCGATTTCAAACATATCATGGAAGCATGAGGTGAGTTGTTTAAACAATATGTTCTCCGATGAATTTTAATGATTATACCTCATAATGTTTACTTCCCAACATAATTAAATATAATATTAAAAAACCTCATAGTGTTATTTCCTATCTACATAACTTAACCAACAGTTGTATTTTATTGATATTACCTCAAAGTGTCACTTCCTGTGAATTTTTTATAAAAATGTATTTCTTACCTCCAGTGTTTCTCCACTCTTCTACTGAGCGCAATTTTCTCTCCTATCTCAGTGCACACCGGATTAGTGAGACTTATTTTTGCCAAATCAGCCTTAGTAGCCAGCACTCGTCCTCCAGTAGACAAAGACCCTATATTCACCAGAAGAACCTCATTCTTCGATAATTTCTGGACCTGTATATTATCACAAAAAAATCATTAGAGTAATTTATTATATTTGAAGAAAAAAATTTTCGCCTAGACTGAGACTCGAACCCGGGACCTTATTTTATTATTTGAAATTTATAAACCCTATTTTACCTAAGGTATATTAGGATTATAATTTGTACCAAAGTTGTGATACATTATATAATTTTATCTAGGATTAAAGTTTTTATGAACCTTATTTGTAAAGACATTATATTAAAAGTTTGTAATTATTTTCTGTCAAAAGTGCTTCCATAATAAGTGGTTGACTTAAACAGCCTGTGTTATTGAGAAGCGAGTCGATTTCATTCCTTTCATTCCAGAACAAAGGGGAATTAAAGATAACATGTTCAACACTCTGGCTGCTAATACAATTACAACTTGCATTCTCTCTGATGTTAATATTATTCGTTTTTAAACATCTTAATGAACAAATTCTCTCTGATGTTGAATCTTTGAAGGTATTAGTCAAATTTTCTGCGATCAATGAGGAATTGCATTAGTGTGAAATTTGGAATAATGTGTTTGCATTTCATTCTGCCATAAATACTTGCAAAGTACAGTAATTTGGAACTTGTAAGTTGCTTTTCCAGGGTAGCCAATTTATAAATGACTAGCTGATTGCCTGATGTTGCCTGGGTATTAACCTATTCCAATCTTATTATTTTTGGTCTGGACATCTTACCTCAATATTAATGTTGATTTGTTCCCAGACTTACTGGGAAAGCTGAAGATAAAACAGAATTGTTTTGAAACATGTCCAAGAACAAATCAACATTAATATTGAGGTAAGATGTCCAGACCAAAAATAATATAATTAAAATAACCTCAAAATATAACTTCCTAAAATTAAATATTAAATACTATTCCAATCTTCTTGGCATCAATCAGTTTGGTGAACCCTAAAACTGTAGATTCGACACTATTCTCACAAGGGAACTGTTAACCATTGCATGTATAATAATTTACTTATTTCAATCTTTGTTTTGTTTCATTACTCATGTAATTTTTATATTGTTTGTATAGCAGTTTATGATTTTTATAATACCTTGGCTCCTTTCTTGTCTCCTTCTGTTCTTACTCCTAATAATCTCTTGAGCAGATAGTAAGAAATTTCCAATTCTATGAAGATCTTAGGCAATGCTCCCACAGCTCCGAGAACTTGTCCAACTAAACGATCAGCTCGACATAAGGTTGGCTCTATTTTGGTACCAACACCTGAAACGTACATACGAGTACAAGAAATTAATTCCACTTCCTAACAACTCCAATAGTTTTTGCTTTTATTTGTTGTTATTGTGCCAAAAAAATTATGTAGATGATGATGCATTCTTGTATTATGTACATTAGGGTGTCCCAAGACATAAAGGAGGCTTCCCCCTCCCCCCCCGGAAAATCAAATACACATACCTCTATTTTTTTTGTTTGACTTTAATAACTCAATAACAAATATTATTGTGGTTGGATCGTGACAACCTATGCCAACTTCATGCCAAACATAAGACATGAAAATTTGTAATGGGTTAGTATACAAGAATTCTAGAACCAAAAGTTTATTTAGTAAATAAAACATTAATATTATTAAATTAATGTTGGGAAGTAAACATTATGAGGTATAATCATTAAAATTCATCGGAGAACATATTAATAATTAAATGAATCGTGATGTTTTCTTACCTCATACATCTTTGTTTCTTTTAACACAGCACTGCAGTATCGGCGACACTTTGTCGTCGTCAGCTGTTTTCACGACTGTCAATTTTTTCTCCTTTTTGCCGGTAATTATCTAGACTGCCATCTGGTGTTATTTTGAATGAATCATTTCCTAAACTGCTATCTGTTGTATTTTTGAAGAACTTTGTAATCAAGCTTGGTTCTTCCGGAATCTCAAAGTTCATAGTTCTAGTATCGTTTTTTTGAATATATATTTTTTCCCAAACTGTTAATCCAAAGGTTTAGATAGATGTTTTAAAAGTTTTGCTTCTTTTTCAATCCTATGATGCTCTAATAAACTATGTGCTGCTATAGCTGATTTTTCAATTTCTCCATTCTTCATGTTTCTGAAGTGCTCTTTTTTACGAGTTTCCAAGTTACTTTTTGTTTTTCCTATATATATCTTGTTGCAATCTTTGCAATCAATTTGATAAATCCCAGATTTTTTGTTGTCTGGGGTATTACATTTATTATTAGTTAACAGCAGATTACCCAGGCTGAATTTGTTAATTGGAGCTAATGTTATATTAAAATTTCTGAAAATTTTTTGAAACTTATTATGAACTTCAGGATGGTAAGTGAATTTCTTGAATTTTACATCTTTCTTGGGACCATGATGTAAGGTGGTGTATTCCTGTAACCTTTTTTGTTGTTTGAATTTCTTTAATTTATTCTTTATAATGTCTTCATCGAAACCATTTATTTTAGCAACATGAACAATATGATTATATTCCTTGTTAAATATTCCACTTAATGTAGAAGATTTTGACAAGGAATATAATCATATTGTTCATGTTGCTAAAATAAATGGTTTCGATGAAGACATTATAAAGAATAAATTAAAGAAATTCAAACAACAAAAAAGGTTACAGGAATACACCACCTTACATCATGGTCCCAAGAAAGATGTAAAATTCAAGAAATTCACTTACCATCCTGAAGTTCATAATAAGTTTCAAAAAATTTTCAGAAATTTTAATATAACATTAGCTCCAATTAACAAATTCAGCCTGGGTAATCTGCTGTTAACTAATAATAAATGTAATACCCCAGACAACAAAAAATCTGGGATTTATCAAATTGATTGCAAAGATTGCAACAAGATATATATAGGAAAAACAAAAAGGAACTTGGAAACTCATAAAAAAGAGCACTTCAGAAACATGAAGAATGGAGAAATTGAAAAATCAGCTATAGCAGCACATAGTTTATTAGAGCATCATAGGATTGAAAAAGAAGCAAAACTTTTAAAACATCTATCTAAACCTTTGGATTAACAGTTTGGAAAAAATATATATTCAAAAAAACGATACTAGAACTATGAACTTTGAGATTCCGGAAGAACCAAGCTTGATTACAAAGTTCTTCAAAAATACAACAGATAGCAGTTTAGGAAATGATTCATTCAAAATAACACCAGATGGCAGTTTGAAGAGGAATTCCTTCAAAAGAACACCAGATGGCAGTCTAGATAATTACCGGCAAAAAGGAGAAAAAATTGACAGTCGTGAAAACAGCTGACGATGACGACAAAGTGTCGCCGATACTGCAGTGCTGTGTTAAAAGAAACATAGATGTATGAATGTTAATATTATTCGTTTTTAAACACCTTAATGATGGACAAATTATATTTGAAAAGAAAAATATACGCCTAGACTGGGGTTTGAACCCAGGACCTTTGACTTTCTATGTCAATGCTCTTCCATCTGAGCTCAGATGGAAGAGCATTGACATAGAAAGTCAAAGGTCCTGGGTTCAAACCCCAGTCTAGGCGTATATTTTTCTTTTCAAATATAATAGATGTATGAGGTAAGAAAACATCACGATTCATTTAATTATTAACAATGTATGTGTATATAAGATTTAAAATAAAGTTTCTTACGCCTCACCTCATATCCAGTCTTCTATTTAAACCAGTTTAAAAACTAGGCTGCTTCATCAGTAAATTCAAGACCGATGATAAAATTTAAAATACATTTTTTTTACACTTCACCTCATATCCAGTCTTCTAATTAAACCTGTTTCAAAACCTAGGCAGTTTATAATTACTGATGATGAAACCATCAAGGTATTGAAATCAGTTTAATTAGAAGACTGAGGTGAGATGTAAAGAATTTTATTTTAAATCTTAAATTAAACCTAATAATGATATTTCCTATAATAGTTTGATGCATGTTTATGTTTGAAGAGGTTTGTGTAGCTTGGAAACTTTGAAGGCAGTTAACAACGACCATCTGATAAATGAAAATGCACCCAGTACGTATAATCCCCTCTACCAGATTTTCAGTGGAACACCAGTATTGAATCAGGGGTTGACAGACAAAAACTCATATCCTGTTATTTCTGCTGATGATGGGACTAGTCCCAAAAGCGCTACAGATAATTAATAATCTTAAGTTGAGAAGATGGACCTTTTAGGTAAATATTTCATAATTTTATATTTTAATTTAGAGTAAAGTATGTTGTACGAAGGATGAAGATGAAGGGAAGAGAGAAGATGAAATCTGGTGCTGGAATATAGCTTACTGCTGTTAAAAAGCACCAAGGGGGTCTCCAGGCTCAATGTCCTCATCCGATGGCTGAATCACTATCAACAGTACCACACGTCTTCTTAACATATATACTGTAGACAAATTTGCAATTTAATGTAGGAATCTGAACACAATCTAGCAATTAAAATTATACACCACCACCCCTCCTGGCCCCAAAGTTAAAATTTTACATTAAATTAATTTTAGAATTTAAAATTTTCAACCTTGCTGGGTATTGAACCCAAGCTCATTAGTCAGAAAGCAAGGATACTATCATCTAAGCCAGAATGGCAGACCTCATAACTATAAGTGTATGCAATGAGTAATAATTAAAAAGCACATATTTCAGATATATCACATTCACTCCTATTTTGACTTCAGATAATCATAACATATTTCATATGAGTCAATATATTCTGAATATAATTTAGGAGCAATTCTTTTAATATTAATTATCCAATCAGTGAATACTGGTTTTATCATTTTCCCAGATTCATTATTGAATTTCTACAGTCCCTGTATTAATCATAAATGAGGGGGGGGAGGAAATTCATTCAATATTCTTTCATAGATTTTCCTGCTATTATTAGCTAGAACTTTCAGTCCAAAATAATAATTACCAGATTGATTGCTTTTAAGTGTAAAGTTAAACAATTTTACAATTAAAAAATCAAGAAAGAGAACATTGCTTCTTCTTACCCCATCTGTTGGTGGACCGATAAACCTCCAAATTAAATCAACTTCCCTGAGAACTTCAAAATTCATTAAACAAGAAAAAAAAAATGAATTTTGAAATTCCTCGGGAAGTTGATTTGTAGTTTCATCAGTCCACCAACAGATGGAGTAAGAAGCAGTGCTCCCAGACGAGAGAGCATCAGTCATGAAATTACTGATAATAAAACCACCTAGGTTTTGAAACCGGTCTAATTAGAAGGCGAGATATGAGGTGAGGTGAACAGAATTTATTTTTATTTTAAATTATACCTCAGTGACATTTCCTATAATAGTTCAATTTTATGTTACTCATAGATGTTCTATGAATGATGTTTTCAAAACGTACTATACCAAGTTATAGTGAGGGATTTTTATGGTTATTTATGAATTTATTTTCGAACTCTCTTACAGCTTATACCTGATTAGACAATGGGATTTGGAGATCACTGAACTGTTCAATTTTGAAGAACTATTGTTATCAAATCCTACCAGTCCATACTTTCACTGAATTAATTGTTCCTCAGTTTAAGCAATCTTTAAGTTGTAATTGACAAAAAGATTGAGGTTTCATTGTACATAACTGGCACAATATAAAACATTTTATTTTTACATTCCAGGAATTGAAACTGTTTTACTAATTTGTTTTTAAATTCCAGCCTCAGCATAACTTCAGCCATAAATATTCCAACTCATATGTAAAAAGCTCAATTTCCATCCTTTTAATTGAAAAACTATTAAATTAGTAACAAATTAATGTAGTTACACAAATAAACAATTCTGCTCACCAATTAATCCTCCAGGAACTGCAAATTGCAATTCATTCTGTTCAGCAAACAATGAGACAATCCGAGAAAAGATTGGTCTACAAGTTAACTTCCCTTCGCTGTCCTTGGATACCAGACCTGGCCTCACTTCAATCTCCATTCCAACCTAGAAATTAAATAACTTATTATACAGCAAAATTCTCAATTATATAAGATATTAAATGAGAATGGACACTTACCAAGAAATTAAGAAGATTTCCAAAAAGTGATGGAATACAAATATGTTGGAAAGATAACAAATTCTTTAAAAAATGGCAAATCTTTTGGTTATATTTTATAGATAGTTGGACATAATGGTCCAGTGGTTGTGTTTCTTGCCTCTAGTCCTAAGGATTAGGGGCCCAAACCTGGCCGGAGTTGGTGAATTTTTAGGATCAGAAAATCCAAGGGACAAGCCCTTGAGTAGGGACTTTAAGTCACGGGTTCCAAGTCTGAAGATTTTCAGGTTCGTAAAAGAACCTCAAGTCTAAATTAGTGACTGTAAAATAATGTAAATTGTCAAATTTGTATGAATATATTTATGAACAAAATTTAACCGACCTTCACCATCCAAGTAATACATTAGTTAATTTGAAAAGAAAAATTAACTCCTGAATAATGATTGTCCATCATTGTGAATATTACAATTTTAATTAATATATCAAAATACCTTAGTTAACTACTAGATATCTCATTGAGGCACTATATTGACAACATGTCTCTTACTGACGTCTGTAGGGAAATAAGCTTTACCAAGAAACTCCTTGCTGAGGAGCACCCATTTAGAGACATATGGGCTATATACATAGATAGATCATCAGTTGATTAATGTCTTTGACATCGTCCGATTCTTAATAGCCAATTTTGTCGGTCCATCCAATCTCCTGGTTGTAGATGTTTCTCCTTCATATATAACCATATTCCCTGACTCCAGGAGGTTTTAGGTCTTCCTCTGCTTCGTCTTCCCTCAGGTTTCCATTCCAAAACAGATTTTGGTAGTTGATCCTCTTCCATTTGCTGGACATGTCCATACCACCTTAATTGCTGAGTTTTAATATAATCTAAAAGTGTCTTCAATCTTCATTTTCTCCCTTATAACTGAGTTTCTAATTTTTTCTCTTCTTGAAATTCTTGCGGCCCTTCGTATAAAATCCATTTCTGTTGCCAAAAGGTACTTATTTGTTTTTTGTTGTTAATGGCCAAAGTTCTGCTCCATAAGTAATGATGCTTTTAACAATTGTATGATATATATTCATTTTATTTTTATTACTTATATTTTTATCCCACAATATTCCATTGAGGCAAGCAATTGCAAATTTTCCTTTATTATTTCTATTTCTTATTTCCTCTTCATAACTCCCATTTTTATTTATTTTAATTCCTAAATATGTGATCTCACTACAACATTTTATTGTTTCTCCAGTCTAAAATTGCATGTCTAAAATTAAAATTGGCAGTAAATTTTCACATGGTTTTACGATAAATAAAGGTCTTCGTCAAGGTTGTTGTCTATCACCGACTCTGTTTAAAATATATGTACACGAAATATTAAAGAATTGGAGAAGAAAATGTTCAAGCATGGGAATTCCTATTACAAACAACAAAACTTTATACAACTTACATTTTGCAGATGATCAATTGTTAATTGCACAAGATTATGAAGATTTAGAATATATGACTAGAAAAGTAATAAAAGAATATGAAAAATGGGGTTTAAATTTAAACATGAAAAAAACTAAATATTTATCAATTGGTGAACTAGAACAAAATTTAATTTTGGAGACTGGCTATATACATACATATATATTAATAGTGAGTGGAAAACATATTTTTAACGACTCACCTCATTCAATTTTGTTAAAAATATGTTCTCCACTTACTATTAACGATATAACCTCATAATTAATGTTTTATTTTAGGAAGTAACATTTTGAGGTTCTTTTAATTATTTTATTTTGAGTCTGTTTATCTTACCTCAATATTAATGTTGATTTGTTCTTGAACATGTTTTGATTGGATCCCAATCATCTTCAGTATCTTGCCCAGACTGGTTGCATTTATGTTGTAAACTCTGGATGTCGATGTCAGCTCCCTCCTGTGATTGGCCAAAGAACCTCCAAACAAGGTCACGTTCCGTCGATATTTTGAAATTCATAACTCTGTTTTTGTTCTTCTGAATAAAGATTTTTTCCGAAATAGCTCTTTTGTATTTTCTAACTGTTTTAATAATTTAGTGCCCAAATTCATATTATGTTTTTCAGACTAAAAATGGGCAGCAACTGCAGATTTTTCTATTTCCCCATTTTTAATATTTTTTGTGTGTTCTTTGATTCTAATTATATAGGAAAAACAAATAGGAAACCTACAAATTAGAACCAAAGAACACACAAAAAATATTCAAAATGGGGAAATAGAAAAATCTACAGTTGCTGCCCATGTTTAGTCTGAAAAACATAATATAAATTTGGGACTAAATTATTAAAACAGTTAGAAAATACAAAAGAGCTATTTTGGAAAAAATCTTTATTCAGAAGAACAAAAAACAGAGTTATGAATTTCAAAATACCGACGGAATGTGACCTTGTTTGAAGGTTCTTTGGCCAACCACAGGAAGGAGCTGACATCGACATCCAGGGTTTACAACATAAATCCAACCAGTCTGGGCAACATGCTGAAGATGTTTGGGATCCAATCAAAACATGTTCAAGAACAAATCAACATTAATATTGAGGTAAAATAAACAGACTCAAAATAAAATAATCTCATAATGTTTACTTCCCAACATTAATTTAAATATACATATACATATCAGTATGGATGCTAAATATCTCTTATTTTTAAGAGAGGAAAAGAGATATGAGAATTTAACAATAAAGTGCTAAAAAAATTGTGAGTCAAAGAAAGATAAAAACACATGTGAATGGAGAAAATTATGAGATTTATGCGAAACCAGATGAAATAAAATCTGTTAGGTCTCATAGAGTGTGATGGTTAGAACATGTGTCATGAATGAGGGAGGAAAAAGGAGCAGAAAAACTTTTGTAGGAAAACCAGAAGGTAACCTCCAAAAAGGCAAGTCAAAAAGGGGGTAGGAGAATTATACTTGTATTAATCATGATTTGAGGGAGGTGAATTATTCAGGGAATTAGAATCAAATGAATCATGAATTCTTTTTACCTCATACATCTATGTTTTTTAACACAAACTGCATTATCGGGAAACATACCATTCCCATCTTCAGCTGTTTTCGCGACTGTCAATTTTTCATTATGCTGGTAATTTTTTTAAACTGCCATCTGGTGTACTTTTGAAGAACTTTGTAATCAAATTTGGTTCGTCTGGAAACTCTAAGTTCATGGTTTCTAGTATGGTTTTTTTCAATGTATGTCTTTTCCAAAACTATTAATTCCAAAAGTTTAGATAGATGTTTCAAAAGTTTTGCTTCTTTTTCAATTCTATGATTCTCTAATAAACTATGTGCTGCTATTGCTGATTTTTCAATTTCACCATTTTTTATGCTTTTTATGGTGAAATTGAAAAATCAGCAAAACTTTTGAAACATCTATCTAAACCTTTGGAATTAACAGTTTGGGAAAAGATATACATTCAAAAACACCATACTAGAGCCATGAACTTTGAGTTTCCAGACGAACCAAATTTGATTACAAAGTTGTTCAAAAGTACACCAGATGGCAGTTTAGAAAATTACTGGCATAATGAAAAATTGACAGTTGTAAAAACAACTGAAGATGGGAATGATATGTTTCCCAATACTGCAGTTCTGTGTTAAAAAACATAGATGTACGAGGTAAGAAGAATTAACGATTCATTTGATTCTTATTAAGAAGACCTCATAATGTAAAGTTTCCCAACTTTATTACCAGTATTAATATACAGGGAATGCTTAAAAAAAATCTTGTTGAATTATGAGAATGGGAACACTGGTCTCCAAAACATGTCTAGATGAGAAAATATGAAGTGAATTGTAAATTTCTGGTTCAATCTCTTGGTAGTATTAGCTCATAGTGTTGCTTCTTTTCAATTAATGATTAATGTTTGGAGAGATTATGTCCTCATAGCCATGAACCTCCAGGTTCAATAGTTTCAGTAAGTTAGTTTTCTAGTTAGTTACAGTAGACTTTCAATTATATGCAGGAAGAAATTCTAAGAGCAGTAATAAAAAACAAAGTGAATTAAAAAGTAATTTTGAATACCTTGAGCACTCCTCGCAAAATACTGCCACCAGCCACTCCTCCTTTCAAATCATCAACTTCACATCCTGGCTTGTTTACATCAAAAGAACGAATAACAATAAGGCGTGGCAAAGATGTAAAATCTCTCATTGGGACCGGAATTTTCTTAGTAATGTATTCACATAACACTTCTATGTTGTATTTCAGCTGAGCTGATATTGGTACAACAGGAGCACCCTCTGCTACTGTTCCTGTAACATTTTAAAAGCATTTTTAGCTTCATTAAATTTTTTTTTTCTTGAGGTTATATATAAACTTATACACACTTGTCAAATTGAACCCTGCTGAAAATAGATCTAATCCACAAACTACAAATTGTTGGGAAAACGAAAAAAAAATGCATAATGTTCATTTTGAGGTTATTACCTTTATTACATCATATACATTTTAATCTCTCATCCTACTGGAAACATACACAGCCAATTTGAATGCAAAATAACATGCTACTAACTGAATATTAACAATTTAATACAGAATTGAGTGGAAAAAGATCTAGCTCTATAGAGTAGTAAAATGATCTAACATGTATTTAACTAAATATGCAACAATTAAAAATAGAAAATACATATTGAACACTGATTCAGTTAGAAAAACTTCTAACTGAATCAGTTTTCAATAGTTATTTCGTAACATTCTTTGTGTCTTTTTTATTTTCACTCAATTTCTCTAAGATTCTGCTTAGAATTCACAGATTGTAGTGGAATGAATTTGAACATGTGCAAAAATTGGTTTTCTGCACTGCTACTCATGACTTAACTAACTGCTATCGCCATTTTGTTACAGAAAGATCACTATTTGCTTGAAAGCCAAATTTTAAAAATTAATAAAACATGTCTGGAAGAGAGTAAAATTATTTTACATTCACCATGCCATGATATTCACTGAAAACTCAACTTTCGAATTTTTTCATAGTTTCAATATGGGAAATAAAAACTGCAGTTCCCATGTTAAAAAAAAACGTAAAGTATGAGGTAAGATGAGAAGTGACTCATTTTAAATTTTTGTTGGTTATATCTCTTTTCAGGGTAACTATTCAATTGTAGAGTTATGGTAAAATTTTTGAATAACACTATTATTTTTATTATTTTATAATGATTATTACAACTTTTTTGAAATTCTTATTAATATACAGTAACTGCTATTCAGAATGTGGTAGCTGCCATATTGTTATTCAATGTGGCCAACATAAACTTACAAAGTTCCTATAATGACATCTATTCATGCAGCCAACAAGTTTTTATTTTCTATACTAAATGTGATGAAACCCCACTTAGGACACATCTAGTTAGAGTGAGTATTTGTATTTTGGTTAGATTTTTAATTTTAAGACTTCAATATTGACGAGCATTGTATATGTTGGCAGCACTGAATGATTCTAAATTGTATCCAATTTCATCTGCTGGCGTTATGTGTGTTGTGTCAGCTTCAAACACAATTCTGCATCGCATACTGGAAACTATGTCCCCAAGATCTCAAATTTTATGTACTAGTCCACTAACCACTTATCCTATTCAGGTTCTTTACTCAGACAAAAAATTTTCTCTCTCTTAAATCACGCTTGTCCATATAAGACAGAGAAAAATTTGTGCCTGAATAACATGACCATGCCATTTTAAATGTTTTTTTTTTTTTATGTTTATAGCTACAAGAGTTGTTGTTGTAGAGGAATAGTATATTACGATGCGAGGTTGGAAAGTGGTTTTTACAGAATCAAGGAAAACGTTTAAATTCAGAGATTCAGTAAAATACTTCACAAATGTGCATTGTACACTATTTTTTGCACGATGGTGTTTTCAAAATAATAAATAGAATAATATCAATAAAACTAAATATATGGTCACACGTAGAAATGCATTATATAATGGAAATGGACAGCTAATGAAAATGAGGGAAATTTTGAGGAAGTGGCTGAATTCTAACCTAGGAACAATAATCACAAGTAGGGATGAGATGCACAAAGAAATTAAACATAGGCTCAATTCTGGAAATGCATGCTATTATGCATTGCAGAGACTCTTGACGTCCCAACTCCTTTCAAGAAACGTTAAGCTGAAAGTATATAAAACTATTATTCTACCAGTTATATTATATGGGTGCGAAACATGGACTCTTACTTTAAGGGAGGAAATGAGATTACGAGTTTTTTTAGAATAAAGTTCTTAGGAAAATTTTTGGACCAAAGAGAGATGAACAGACAGGTGAATGGAGAAGACTACATAACAATGAATTACATGGTCTTTATAGGAAGCCAGATATAATAAGAACAGTTAAGTCTCACAGACTGCGATGGGCAGGACATGTTGCGCATATGGAAATGAAAGACGTGCATGGAAGCTTCTTGTAGGAAAGCCAGAGGGAAAACGCCCAGTTGGTAGACCAAGAATGAGGTGGGAGAATAACATTAACTATGATTTGAGGGAAGTAGATTATACAGGGAATGATTGGAAAGCATTAGTTCCAGGATAGGGATGTATGGAGAGCTTATGTCCGCACGGCCATTAACCTATGGGTTCGATAGTGCCAGTTGAGTAAGTAAGTAAGTAAAATAATATCTTTGTTGAAAATATTTGCATTCATTATAAACAATTGACTAACGTTAACAGTGCAGGCAAGATTTATTAGTTGAAATAACAGGAGGCCATGAGACCAACTTAGTGATAAAATGGTGGCAAGTACATATTTATTGTTTTATATTGTTTCAAATAAAGTTCAGGTCATTTAAAATGCAGTGATTTGTTTCATATAATGTATATTAACACTACCTTTTGGATATTATATATATATATATATATATATATATATATATATATATTTGTATGTAGTATACATAGAGGGCAGTGGTTTTACTTCCCACATGCGTGTTTGTAATATGTAATATTACATTATAGTTATTTAGGTTGGCAATCCCGAAATGTAGGATGTTGAACTTTTAATCATGGTCGCCATTGCTGTAAGTACGACAAAATGCATAATCATGCAAAAAAGCATATTTCTGTTTTCTTTGGCAACCACTGAAGTAAATATCTGTACTATATTATGAATATAATATTATATAGGGTGGAACAAAAAAAAATTCTGATAAAATTTCACAGGTTATTTATGGATGTTGATGAGTATTTTGATATAACGAATCCATAGTCTCCAGTGATTTATTACAAAGTAATGTGTCACTGATATGTTAGGCATGTACCTTGTCTTTTGAATTGTGGTAAGATGGGTTATGATATATTTTAAAGAAAAAGTTAAAAGTGTAGCAACTATTCATCACCTGATCACAGTCATGGACAAAATATAATAATAATAATAGTAGTAATAATAATAATAATAATAATAATAATAATAATAATAATAATAATAATAATAATAATAGAAGATACTGTGTCACATGTCTAACACATCCAACACATTACTCTCTAATACACCACCAGAGATTATGGGTTCTTTATATCAAAAATACAACAAATCTGAACAACCTGTGAAAGTTTAATCAAAATCACAGTGGGAAGTAACACTATGATGTAATTTTTAACTTATAATTGAGTTGGATAAAATGTTTTTACATCTCACCTCATAAAGTTCTGTGTTTTCATGATACCAGTTTCAAAGGCTACTCGTCTTCATTTTCAGTCAAACTCCAACTTGAACTCAGTTGAAGCTTGACTGAAGACGAAGGTAAATGTCCCTTGAAACCACTATTCTGAAAACATGGAACTCTATGAGATTAGATGTAAAACATTTTATCCAACTCAATTATAAACTCAAACTGAGTTGGAGTTCGACTAAAGATGAAGGCAAATGGCCTTTGAAACCAGTATATTAAAAAAATGAAACTTTATGATGTGAGATATAAAAACATTTTATCCACTCAATTATAAAATGTGTAAGTTTTTCACTAGATATCTATTCCACTCTGCATATATTTTATATGGAATATTCAGGTTATTTAAGAAAAATTGTATCACCTCACATCACTCATCTTATTACATCACAGAAGCACTACAAGTTTCAAATTATTTTTTAAAATTTCAACATACAATTGGTACCCAAAAATGACTTCAACTCATTAGATTAAATGGATCCGACAAAAATTAGCAAATAGAAGAAGAAAATAAATCAGGGATTTATTACAGGTAATGCCATGAGTGATTTCCAAATTATCTATAAATTTGGAAATCAAGAGTGGCATTTGTTAGGACTATTTAACAAATAAAATTAAGCTGTTTACTCACAAATCATTATTTAAATATAAGGTAGTTATTTTAAAATATTTATATATTTAATGTAAACGGCGATGTTTGAAAACAAATGAGAAACATTTGTTAAGTTTCACTTGTTCAACACTGCAACCAGATAATATTATTTATTGCTAAAGGATCACAATATTGTAAGAATGCACCCTAGTGGAGAAAAAAATAAACACATCAAACTGTATATTAATAAATTCTGATGTCCTATGATGTAAATATGTCAACTATATTTTTCTGGAATGTTATTACCTGGGAAATAATATGTTTAAGAAAATGAAAACAGTGGTTTCTTTTTTTTTTGTGGTATAATCAATTGCTACAAATGTTTTTATATTATATCCTGCAAGCACTATCTGTTTACATTCGTGCACTATATATACAATCTGGTAGTCGTATTTCTTATAGAGTCAGTCACTGCAAAATAATGCTCTGGCCTATTCAGAATGTTAAAAAGGAGGAGCTTTCTTTAATATTATGATAAACTTATTTGATAAATTCCAGGTGAAACACATCTGGGATTGGTTGTAAATATTGAAACGCAATTGGTCATTGACTCCCATTTGGGGCATGAGTTAAATAGTCAGATTAAATGTGGGGAATGTGATAAAGCCTACATAGGGGAAAAAAAAAAAAATAAATAAAAACCAGAATGATAGAACATCTCAGGTATGTAAAGAATGGGGAAGTAGAAAAATCTGCAGTAGCTGCCCATGCATAGTCAAAAAACATCAAATCGAAAGAAATACCAAATTAATTAAATAAATAGAAAAACCTGAAGAGCTCATGGTTTTGGAAAAAATCAGGAGGAACTAATGAATTTTGAAATTCCTAGGGAAAGTGATTTGATATCGAGGTTCTTCAGTCTACCAACAGAGGGAGGAGGAGGAGGCTCTTCAAGACGACATAACAACGGTTGTGAAGGGTTTCTTTTTTTTTTTTGTGGTATAATCAATTGCTACAAATGTTTTTATATTATATCCTGCAAGCACTATCTGTTTACATTCGTGCACTATATATACAATCTGGTAGTCGTATTTCTTATAGAGTCAGTCACTGCAAAATAATGCTCTGGCCTATTCAGAATGTTAAAAAGGAGGAGCTTTCTTTAATATGATAAACTTATTTGATAAATTCCAGGTGAAACACATCTGGGATTGGTTGTAAATATTGAAACGCAATTGGTCATTGACTCCCATTTGGGGCATGAGTTAAATAGTCAGATTAAATGTGGGGAATGTGAAAAGCCTACATAGGGGAAAAAAAAAAAAAAAATAAAAACCAGAATGATAGAACATCTCAGGTATGTAAAAAATGGGGAAGTAGAAAAATCTGCAGTAGCTGCCCATGCATAGTCAAAAAACATCAAATCGAAAGAAATACCAAATTAATTAAATAAATAGAAAAACCTGAAGAGCTCATGGTTTTGGAAAAAATCAGGAGGAACTAATGAATTTTGAAATTCCTAGGGAAAGTGATTTGATATCGAGGTTCTTCAGTCTACCAACAGAGGGAGGAGGAGGAGGCTCTTCAAGACGACATAACAACGGTTGTGAAGGTACTGAGGTGAGGTGATACAATTTATCTTAAATAAATAATATCTCATAATTAATTCCTAAAATAAGTCAATTATTCAGGTTATTTTAGAAAGAAAATTTATTTAATATTAAATTTGGGAATTTTTAACATTATGAGGTTCAATTAATAATAATTAAATGAATCGTGATTTCTTCTTACCTCATACTTCTATGTTTGTGCAGTACTGCAGTGCTGTGTTTAAAAAAACACAGAAGTATGAGGTAAGAAGAAATCACGATTCATTTAATTATTAAGTGTTAAATTCCCAATAAATGTCTTCTTAACTAAGAAGCCGCCATTTGCAAGATAGAAGCTATGGTTTCAAGCATTTGGCGCGAGGGAATTACAACGTACATAAGAGAAAAATTTGCGTCTAGATCGTAACTCGCCTCGGTAGCTCAGTTGGTAGAGCACTTGGCCCGGAAAGCCAAGGGTCCTGGTCTAGGCGAAAATTTTTCTCTTCAAATATAAGAAAATTTATGTTTAAATAGGAAGTTGAACATATTTTCTTTCTAAAATAAAACTATATCCAATTCTGGAAACAGTTAATTTAAAAAATTTATGTTTAAATAGGAAGTTGAACATATTTTCTTTCTAAAATAAAACTATATCCAATTCTGGAAACAGTTAATTTAAAATATAACAAAATATCAAAGTTGTTTATTTATGACATTTGGTTCTTACCTTGAACGAACTTCAAAATCTGTTCATATTGCTCCTTTGCCTGACCTTCCTTCACAAGATCAATTTTGTTCTGTAATATAAGGATATGCTTGAGTTTCATGATCTCGATGGCTGCCAGATGTTCAGACGTCTGTGGTTGTGGGCACGATTCATTGCCAGCTGCAAACATAATTTATGTTTAAAATCAAATTTAAAGAAAATATAGTCTCTAGCTTATAGTATTAATATTTAAAGAGTAGATATTTTAAAGTCGTGACTCTGTGGTTAGTCACCTACTCTCCAGCTCTAGATCCTGAGTTTGTGTCTCGGTTACTCCATGTGGGGTTCATGGTGAACATATTGGAGCCAGGGAAGGTTTTCTTAGGGTTTCTCCCATTTCCCCTGCCAAAAATACTTTTCATACTCATATCATCAATTTCATTTCATCTGCTCCTGTGATTGTATGACTGACACATCTGGCTGGCATCTGAGTATATCACAGATCTTATATGATAGAGGCTTCACCTCATCTCATCCCTCAATCTGACATTATGTTGGACACAAATAGATGTTTACTACATATATTTTAAAGTAAGTCATATTTAATAAGAAACTAAAATTGTATGATAGAAAAAGTATGGATGGAAAATGGGAAGTAAAAAATTCTGAAGTAGCTGCTCATGCTTGGTCAAAAAAGCAAAAATTAATAAAACAATTAAGAGAAATTTAAGGAATTCACAATTTGGGGGAAAAAATCTGATGTGTTGGAGAAAAAATCTGCCACCCATTGCACTTTACTTACTTTGGGTTCTGCACTGGGCGGATAGAGGTGTTAATGTGGTCTATTTTCAATTTATGCACAAATTTGGCAGACCACTTTATATAGTTGATGTATACTTGAATTGTGTACACAGAGGAGTGTAGGTGTAAAGTGTGTTGTATGAGGCATGATGGTGATGAAGAGATAAGGCAAATCCCAGTGCTGGCACATAGTCTATTCCTATCAAAAAGCACCAAGAAGGGTGTCAGGCTTAATGTCCCCATCCGATGGACGAATCACTATACCCTGTTCGCTCTTAAAGTGATTCTCGTCAAAACAAAAACATGTGACCTGCTTGCTTTTCATTGGTTATGGACACCGACATACTTTGTAGAAGCAATAATTATGGGAAAAAGTAGTTCTATTCATTAAATTAAAAATATGTCCTCTGAATATACGTGTTATTCTTTGTGAGTGAAAATAATAATATTCAAAACATACAAAATATTCTAAATATACCTAATCAATAATTACAATTTAAAATAGTTCATTATATATGGATGATGTATATGAGTCATGCTTCAGTTGATTTTCATGAAACAAAATGGCGGAAAGTATCGAGTCTTCTGCTGCCGTGTCATCTCCCCGTCCAAAGTGACAGTAATTGCAGCGCGAATGGCGGAAGGATATTGCTTCTACAACCTACATCGGTGTCCATAACCAATGAAAAGAGAGCAGGTCACATGGTTTTGTTTTGACGAGGATCACTTTAAGAGTGAACAGGATATATCAATAGTATCATATACCTTCTCAACATATGTACTGTAGAGTGGTTTGCAATTGAATTCAGGAATCTGGTGTATAATTTAACAGTTAAAAGTGTACTCTCCTGGTCCAGAGAATAAAATTTTGCAATTCAATTAATTACAATTTTCAACCCTGCCATGCATCAAACCTGGGCCCCCTAATCAGTAAGCAGGCATGTTACCACCCGAGACAAGCACAACAGACTAGATAAAAAATAATCAAATAGTAAAGAGAAAAATTTATGCCTGAACCGGGAATCGGACCCCGAACCTTCAGCTTTCCGTGCTGATGCTCTTAACCATTGAGCTAATCCAGGCTTCCTTCCCATCCAAGCATAAATCCTTCCTTTACCTTACTGTCTTGGTCCCACATTCAAATGCTATGAATCATCATTCACAAATACACAATGAATGGCTTCTACCTGAAGAAGACATGAAGGGACTCCACATAGCTATAGCATTATTTATTAAATTAATATTAAGAAGCTAAAGCTGTTACTATGATTGAAATTAGTATATTAAAGTACACAACTAAATTATTGTAATAAAATGGTAAAGAGAAAAATTTATGCCTGAACCGGGAATCGAACCCCGAACCTTCAGCTTTCCGTGCTGATGCTCTTAACCATTGAGCTAATTCAGGCATAAATTTTTCTCTTTACCATTTGATTACAATAATTTAGTTGTGTACTTTAATATACTAATTTCAATCATAGTAACAGCTTTAGCTTCTTAATATTAATTTAATAGATAAAAAATATCTATATCCAAAATGATTTTTAAAATTCCTGGAAAAAATATTTTATTTGGAGGATCATTGGTCTGCCAACAGAGGGAGAAGAAGCAAAGGAATATTAAACTGTTAATAAATAAGTTGAGTCTGTTGTCATCTTACCTCATAGGAGTTGAGTTCTTTTAGGACATGTTTCAAAACAAATCTTCAGTTTGAATAAACTGAAGATAGAACAGAAGATTTGTTTTGAAAGATGTCCTAAAAGAACTCAACTCTTATGAGGTAAGATGACAACAGACTCAACTTATTTATTAAGAACCTCATAATGTTACTTTCTATTGTAGGTTTATACTAAACTGTCAAATCAACACTCAGATGTCACTTGAGAATAAGGAAAAGTTCCTTGACATTGCAAAATATGAGATGAGTTAAAATCTCTTGTGTGTTACTCTTGATAATATTTTATTTATTCTTAAGGATATAAAATACTAACCAATTAGCAGCAAAGCAGCATCCATAACAGCTGCTCCGTTCAACATGGTTGCCATGAGAATGTCGTGACCTGGGCAGTCCACAAAAGAGACATGTCTCACCAGCTGGAAGCGACCTGAGCAACTGGGTCGTAAGCAAGGGAAAGAATCATCCTTTGAAGAACCTCCAGAGATGTAGCAGGCAGGTCTAGGACATTTCTCATTGTCACATTTATAGATCTTTGCATTTGCATATCCTGAAAATATAATACAGTAATCATTGTATTGTGTACCATTATATATTGGGAAATGCCATAGCATAGTTGGATAAACCAATATGCTACAAGTTACAAGATTGGGGGTTCGGTTCCTGATTTGAACTAAGAATTTTAACTTGGGAGTGGTGGCGTGGGGGATTTTCCAACCCCATATGATTTTAACTTCCAATAGTTGGTATTAATTCTTGGAATATGTCACTCTGTACACATACCTTTTACTGCATTCTTCCCCTTTTGCTCGATGTCAACAATTCTCAACTTTGAAGTACATTCTAAAGATAGGAGTAAAAGTATCCAGTGGTGCAGTGTCAGGATCCCTTTCTCCCTCATATCATCCCTTAATTGTTTATAAAAACTGTATTTCATAAATGCAGCATAATTTGTGTAAAAATAATCAGATCATAAACAAGAATTTTTGTGTAAAAATGTGTTTGTCAAAATAATGTAACTACCATAAACAGTGAAGGACAATATAGATCAAATATGTAACTATAAACAATTGGACAGTGCACCAATTATAAAATATATGTTGTTAATAATAAAGTCCACCAGGAGAAAATAGAAATTCTATATTGACACATATGTTTTTATAATTATTATACTATTATTATATCATCATACTTACTTACTTACTTACTCCCTGGCACTATCGAACCTGAAGGTTCATGGCCACGCAGAATCATACAATTTAAAATTAAACCATTTATAGTAACAACATTTATAAGATGTCCCGCGCCATAGCTGAGTGGTTATGACAGGAAGTCTTGGCACAGAGCTATGGGACTTGCACTGGTTTGAGTCTCCATGGGGGATATTTTTTCATGGTATTTCGGCCAGTATGGGACCGGTGCCCACCCAGCATCATGAGGCATTTGGGTAGCTATAATAAGTAGTGGTTCCAGGTTGAGAAAGCCAGCTATAACGGCTGAGGGACTCGACATGCTCACCACATTTCACCCCTACACTGGCTAGATGATTTGGGTAGCTATAATAAGTAGTGGTTCCAGGTTGAGAAAGCCAGCTAAAACGGTTGAGGGACTCAACATACTCACCACATGTCACCCCTACACTGGCTAGATGATTTGGGTAGCTATAATAAGTAGTGGTTCCAGGTTGAGAAAGCCAGCTATAACGGTTGAGAGACTCAACATACTCACCACATGTCACCCCTACACTGGCTAGATGATTTGGGTAGCTATAATAAGTAGTGGTTCCAGGTTGAGAAAGCCAGCTATAATGGCTGAGGGACTCGACATGCTCACCACATGTCACCCCTACATTGGCTAGATGATTTGGGTAGCTATAATAAGTAGTGGTTCTAGGTTGAGAAAGCCAGCTATAATGGCTGAGGGACTCGACATGCTTACCACATGTCACCCCTACACTGGCTAGATGATCATCTACCTCTGTGATTGACACATGTGGATGTAAGGCCAGCAGCCGGATGGTAGGCTAAGGGCCTTCTAGGCCTGTCACGCCATAGGGGAAAAAAATATAACAATTATTTATAGGGCCAACAATGTTTTGAGACAACTATTATTACCGCACAAGTAAAAAATTCATAAAATAATTACAGTATCTATTTAGGCCCAAAATGAAATTTGAATAAATTATTTAAGTTGGTATTTTTATTAATTTTTTTTATTTTGGTAGGCCTCTCATGTGTTTTTTTTTCTACTTTTATATCAACTACCTTTAACATTACTTTAATTATAGTTTAGTTAATGCAAGAACAACTTGTACCTACATAAATAAAATTAAAATTTAGTTTGCAGTGAACACAATTTTTTTCCCCCCTTGGGTCAGGAAGTCCCCCATGCCACCTCATAAGATTGTTGCTAAGGAGCCACCTCACCTGCGTTAAATGATCTAACCATGGTCCTGAGGCCAACTCAGTCCCTAATGGAAATTCCATCCAGATGCATGTTTTGGAGTGAAGGTGGATGTCATGTAGGGCTGAAATGTGGCTGGGCATAATGTGCTAATTGTCTAAAAAGGTCGGAACCTTGACTTCCTACGAGGGTTGAATGAAAAGTAATGCCTCCACCTACATTACTCCTCAACAGATGGCTGCACTGGTATGCGGCAGGTACTGGCTTGTTCCGTATCCTCTTCTCTACAGTTCCAGTTGGTGGGAAGCCTTAGCATTGAACGGTTGTATTGTTACAGTGTAAAGTATGGAACCCTACGCAGACGGTCAGTCAATGCGATTTAAGCAATGTGCAGTCATTGAATTCTTGACAGCAGAAGGTGTCACCCCAAAGGAGATTAATCAGAGAATGAAAGCAGTTTATGGTGATTGTGTTGACGTGAGAACTGTGTGTCGTTGGGCGAGTAAGTTTAAAGATGTAGAGGTGGGAACATCTGACTTGTTTGACAAATAAAGAGTTGGACGTCCTGTGACAGCAACCACCGAGTTTCACAAGCAAAATGTTGACAGATTGATTCAGGGCGATCGTCGTATCACTCAGAGAGAAATTGCAAGCACAATCGGCATTTCATGAGAATGTGTGGGTCACATTATTGCTTTGCTTGGCTATCGGAAGAACTGTGCACAATGGGTGCCACCACAGCAGAACTTCAGAGACTGAATCTCATCACCGTAAGGCATCCTCCATACAGTCCAGATTTAGCACCGTCTGACTTCCATCTGTTCCTGATAATGAAACATGATCTGCAGGGACATCATTATGCTTCTGATGAAGATGTTGAGAGAACTGTGAGACTGTAGTTGCGGAAATAGAGTGCCGACTTCAGGAAACTTGTTCATCATTGGCAGAAATGTATCCAATTGGCTTGTGATTATTGGTAATTGAAGATCACATTCTAAGGATTATTTCAGCGTTTGATTTATTAAAATATTCCCATCCAAACCCAAGTAACGAAGGTGAAGGCATTACTTTTCATTCAACCCTCGTACTATCCCAAGGGCTTCCTAAGAATTAAAGTGGGATCAATCTTACCTTTACCAACATACAATGAAAACTCAATACATCATTCTCAGTTTTATCATATTCCTGGATTTATTGAATTTCTGTACTAATCACATTTAAACTACGAGGAAAAAACTGCATTTATTGTTACTCGATAGATCACTTTCGCACATTTACCAGTTACAATTTTCAGTCCTAGACTGATGAAATGTGAGTTTGAACAATTTTAAAAGTTACTCATGGAAATAAGAATGCTGTTTTCAAAATGTACTGCAGCAAGTTGCAGTATGGATTTTTATTTTTGTGAATTACTTTTCGATCTCTCTTACAGCATGTACCTGACTAGATAATGGGATTCAAGAATCACTGAGCTGTTCTATTTTTGTCAATCCTACCAATCACTTTCACTGAATTAACCTTTCCTCAGTTTAAGCAATCTTTAAATTGTTACATGTTTGATTTATCGACTCTCTGTAATTCTTTACCAGATTTGAAAGATATGGCTGCTAAACAAGTTTGTCATGGAGATTATGGGTAGACAAGCTTTACAACTGTGGAGGTGCATTTTCTCTTTATGAACTCTCTGGAAATCAGTTTATAGACTTCTAGTGAGGCGAGAGGTAAGAGGGGATATATTGCTTGCCTTCATGTCTCTTGTTGCTGGTATAACTGACAATGTATCGAATCCTGGCAGAAATAGACGAGTCAATCCAAAAGATCAATATTTTGATTTATTGTACTATTCAGAGCATGCATTAGGGCAGAATAAACCTTGTTTTCAGTTTTAATACACAATTTTCATCAGTTCTTTCTTTCTGTAACCAATATTTTTAGACCATTCCAGTGGTAATGGTTTGAGTATTTCAGTTTGCTTACACACTATGTTAACTTAATTTTAAAGTTAATTTTAAGTATATAATGAATGTCCCTCCAGTTTATGTAGGAGCCACCACTGATCCAGAGTAGAATTGTGTCAATTGCACATCTAGTCCTTTGTTACAGTGTGTATTGTAAATGGATGAGGCCTGTTTCTAAACTGAAAGATTTTGTAGCACCTGAAATATGCACATCTAGCCATTTCATTCCCTCAAACCATTCAGTTTAAATGGAGAGATATAGATAAGCAGATAACTAACTCACTGGCACTATCGAACCAAGTAGTTTCATGGTCACATGGACATAAGATCTACATATATCTCTATCCTGAGCTAATGTTTTTAAATTATCCCCCGTATAATTTACTTCCCTCAAATCATGTTAATGTTATTTTCCCACCTCATTCTTGATTTACCAATTGTGCACTTCCCTCTTGTTTTCCTACAAGTTTCCATGCCCCTCTTTCATTCCCCATTTGTGCCACATGTCAATGTTATTTTCCCACCTCATTCTTGATTTACCAATTGTGCACTTCCCTCTCGTTTTCATGCCCCTCTTTCATTTCCCATTTGTGTCACATGTCCTGCCAATTGCAGTCTACAAGACTTAACTCTTATTATATCTAGTTTCCTATAAAACTCATGTAGCTCATTGTTATGTAACCTTCTCCATTTGCCTGTCCATCTCTCTTTGATCCAATAATTTTCCTAGAACTTTATTCTCCAAGCCCCTCTTTCATTCCCCATGTCCTGCCCATCGTAGTCTACAAGACTTGACTCTTATTATATCTAGTTTCCTATAAAACTCATGTAGCTCATTGTTATGAAACCTTCTCCATTCACCTGTCCATCTCTCTTTGGTCCAAAAATTTTCCTAGAACTTTATTCTCAAATACTCAATCTTTTTTTTTCTCTCTCTTTTAAAATAAGAGACAATGTTACACATTTTTTTTTATATTTTCAGTTTAACATTTTTTTGAGAGAAGTTGGGATAACAAGAGAACCTCTAAAGCAAAATAGCATACATTTCAAAAGTTGAGCCTATGTTTAATTTATTTCTGCACATAATTATTGTTCTTTGTATTTGAATTCTGCCACTTCTTCAAAATTTTCCTATTTGTTAAGTGTATATTTCCACTTATTAATGTAATGACCATATATGTGGGATATTCAATAAATAATGCATGCAATTTTAGTTCTCGATTCCCTCTCATTAAAAAAAAACAGTATTCCTATCCTCTGCTTAATCCCCAAAGACATTTCACAACTGTCTGTGAATGTTTGAAATGGTATCCTGCTCCACAGAAAGAAATTCAATCACAGCTCTCTGCTTTGTACGCGTTTCACAAGCAGTCGGCACTAAAGTACATCACAGCCATTTGTCGGAAAACAATGAAACTTAGTGATGATTCAGGAAGGATTGAAGATATGTTGTGTAAAGTTTTGTTTATTTCCAATGAAAAGAAAAGAACTAAAATTGTGTGCATTACTTATTGAATGATCTAGTATAATTCTATTGATATTTACTTCCAGCCACAGTTTCTTAGTGTTATTTAATAGAATGTGTGTGTTGGTTTTTAGTATTTCCTCATTATCGCATAGTAATATAACATCAGCACATACTAATAGCTGATTAATGTCATTGAGTTGTATATCCTCTAAAGATGTTACTGTATATCTAATACAAAATGGAATAACAGAGGAGATAGTGCATCTCCTTGTTTAACCCACTGCGAATTTCAAAATATTGAAAACTGCTTGCCTATCTGCACCCCACTCCTTGTGCCATGTACAAACATTTGAACAAGCTTAACATAACTAATGTAAACAAAATTAAACATTAAAAAAAATTATAACCTTTCATTTTACAAAAAAAATGATATATTTCAGAGGTATGTCTAAATTTAATACATAGAGTTAAATTTAACATCTCACCTCATAATTGTAGATTTTTGAAGACTAGTTTCAATACATCTTCAGTTTTTTCTAACTGTTGAATTGGTGGTTGGTGATCCACAACAGTTAGATAGAACTGAAGGCGATACAAAGATGTATCAAAACTAGTCTTTGAGAAATCTACAATTAAAAGGAGAGGTATTAAATCTAATTCTATAAATTAATTAAAATAAACCTCATAGTGTCACTTTCCTTAAATATTAACGAAAAAAGTCTAAACTTCTTGGTATTACTGTTATATATTGGAATTGCATATAATGATTAAAGGCTAACTTAATGGAATTGGGTTAATGGGTAATTAAAAAAAATGTATGCATGATTTTAAGTGTCAAATTTATTATTGAATTGACACGAACACATTTCATAATGCACAGATTATAATATATTACAACTACAGAGGAATTAATGCATATGTCTCTTAGGACTTCAGATAGCTTCAATGGAGAGGAGGGGTACAATGGTGCCATTCAGCAAATTATATGGTGCTGTTTACCATAATTTATAAATCAGATATGTTATCTTGCCATAAACAGTAAAAATAAGTATGATTAACAATTAAAATAGAAACACATATACTACAATTATAACAGATACACTTACTATATAACTGAATTCTAATATTAACAATAACAATAAGAGACAGACACAATAAACAAATTATTAGCTAAAACCACAAGGTTGTATTTTGGAGAAATTACAACCTTTCAAAATATTTTTCAGGACTGTTTGATTTTGTGGGCAGGAGGGTAAGAGGCTATCACACATATTTGACTGCTGTCAAGGTTCAATGGTTTGCTTAGACAACACAAACATAATTCTCAAATGCTGAACTATCATAAGTCTAAAGATATGTTAATTCCACTGTAGAGTCCAGATTTTATGTAATTACATATAAGCTACACTTAGTTATTAGGAAAGTACAAATATCCAGAAATTATATTGAAAAGTCAATATATATTGAAAAAGTCCATATTTAAAAATATTAAGTTACGCATTTTGAGTCATTATTTTTTAAAATATACACATATAAGTACTTTAGTTTCACTGTTTTAATTTGCATTGAAACTTTTTTTTTGTCCCTGAACACACTTATGTCTTGACAATTATTTTCTTATAAACAATTATCAAAATTCTCCCTTTCTTTCTTAAGTATAGAGTTTCACACAGGTTTTGCAATTTGTTCGTCGGCCAGCAGGCAGGTGGTTAGGTTAGTGAAGTGAGTGACCATCGACAACCAGCCACTTTATCAAATTAAAACTTACATGCAAACTAACTAATCATAATATGTATTTTATATTAATTACTATACTTGTATTAATTACAACCTAAGGATAATATTTGTGACAAAATTGGACAAATCAATGAAGAGGGGCTGATGGGTGTTAATGGCAGTTTTTTTAGATGTGTAGATCAATTGCTTTAAAAAATTGTTAACACCCATCAGCTCCTCTGTACTGATCTGTCTAATTTCATCATCATCATCATCAACAATCACGGATTAAGCCCATGTGGCTTGTTCCGG
The DNA here is from genome assembly GCA_030220185.1 of Diploptera punctata. NCBI lineage: Eukaryota > Metazoa > Arthropoda > Insecta > Blattodea > Blaberidae > Diploptera > Diploptera punctata. The sequence continues at coordinate 255,484 of JASPKZ010008033.1, read as the reverse complement.
TCTCATAGATTCTCATTCAAAAGTTGGATCCATCTCTTCTTCGGTCTACCAACATTCCTGCGTCCTTTTGGTTTGTATTTAAGTATAATTTTGGGAAAGTGATCATCTTCCATTCTTTGAACATGTTCTTTCCATTTTTTCTAGATTCTTTTATTCTATCTAAGAGTTTAAAGATATTTAGCTCATTTCTAATATCTTCACTTCTTCTCTTATCTAGAAGTTTGCAACCAGCCACACTTCTCAGAAATCTCATTTCAGCTGCTTCTATGATCTTCTCTTCTCTTTTAGTTAAAACCCAAAATTCACTACCATACAACAGTAAGGGGACTGTCACTACTTTATAAAATTTTAGTTTTGTTTCTTTTCTTGTGCTTTTAAATATCCTTTTGATTGTTTCACATATATAATTAAATTTATTAAGTTTGTTAAATAGATAAATTAATGAGTCATTTTAACATCTTACCTCATATTTCATGTTTTTCAAACACGGTAACTATGAAAAACATGAAATATGAGGTAAGATGTTAAAATGACTCATTAATTTATTAATTAAGAACCTCATAATGTGTTTCCCAATTTTAACTTTGAATTGTTAAATAGATCTTCATTTTTAAAATAGGAGATTTCATAACCCAGGTATTTAAAATGGTTCACTTGTTCAATGGGTTTCCCCTCCAGAATTGTTTTAGCTCTTGCGGTATTTGTCTAATTTCATAATCAATTTTATATTTAAGTTGTAAATAATATCCATCCATAGTAATTCTGCCCAAGAGCAGATCTTTCAGTGCAATCATAGTTTTGATGATATGCTATGCAGCTTCAGTAGGGAATTGTACGTGTGGTAGCTTCCTGTTGCTTTCCACACTGGTGAAGGATGATGATGATGGTCGGATGATTTTCGGGGACCGTTGGGCTCTAAAGCTTTATGACATTTGTCTTACAGGTGAGGAAAAACCCCGAAAAAACCTCACCCAGGAACCCGGGCCCACTGCGTGACAAGGCAGCACGCTACCTCGAGACCACAGCGGTGGACTACCATTAAATTATTACTAGAAAATATTTCTTATAACCAAGTAAACATTTTAACGAACAATGATTTAAATCGTATAATTCCCAAATATGTCTTCTTAATATAGGAGCCGCCATTTGCAAAGATAGAAGCAAAGGCTTCAAAGCATTTGGTGGGCGGGAATTTCAACGTATATAGAGAAAGATTTGCATTTAGATCGGTACTTGCTCAGGTAGCTCAAATGGTAGAGCACTTGGACTAGAAAACCAAGGGTCCCGGGTTCAAGTCCCGGTCTGAGCGTATAATTTTTCTCTTTAAATATGATTTATCCATCATTGAGATGTATGAAATTAATAATAAAAATATCGAATGATTTAAATATTGTATCCTATTACAGAGTCCACTTATAATTTGATAAGGGAGCAAATCTGGAAAAGGAATTTAATATTCGTCTTATATGACACTCATGCCAAATTATATCTTGACACAAGGAACACTAAGACGAGTAAATAATATAACATACAATAATTAATAAAACCATAATTAATATTAACATAAAATACAACTTATTTAGTATTATTATATTAAGTATGCATGTAGGTGAAGTTCTGTGAGTTCAAGCAGCAGGTTGCCAACGATCGCTCACTTACCTATAGTGGATTAGGTATAAGTATGTGACTGATATTTGGCTGCTGAATATTTCTGTTATCCGATTCAAGAGACTTAAGACTGAATGTTGACATCAACCCTGCATTATATCTCGCATTAAGACATAGAAAAGCAAGACACAACCAGTGAGATTTATAAATGTCAATCACATACTCAATAACAGCCAGCCTATCAATGAACAAAGAGCAGAGCCACTTGAAACTCTATAGTAACAGTATTTATTACTGACACTCTTTTAACAGGTAAAGTCATTAATTGGTTTTATTACTGATTTAACACTTCTCACTGAAGGACAAATTATATTTGAAAAGAAAAATATATGTTTAGACCCAGGTTTGAACCCAGCATCTTTAGCTTTATAAGCTAATGCCCTACCGACTGAGCTATCCTAAGCCTCCAATCTAAATGCAAATTTTTCTCTTATACATTTTTAATTCTGGAGAACTCCAAATTCCATGAACCATTAAAATTCCCAATAAAAGCCTTCCTAAATAAGAAGCCGTCATTTATGTGATCGAGCAACGGTTTGGAGGATTTGGGTGCTCTCGGGAATAAAAAAATGTATAAGAGAAAAACTTGCATTTACATTTGAGTGTTTAAGATAGCTCAGTTTATAGAGCAGTAGAATATAAAGCTGAAGGTGTTAGGTTCAAACCCCAGTGTAAATGTATTTTTTTCTCTTCAAATATATAGTCATTAATGTTGCAATTAAAATATGACAATGAAAAGGCCAACAAATATTGGACAGAAGCCTTTTACTTAGGCTAGAGGTTCTTTTGTGTCCTATAAGTATAAGACAATGACTTTATTTTCAAGCCATGCTCAAGATTTTTACATCATTAAAAATTCAATTGATCAAGATAGGTTTGAATTGTGGATCTTGTAACCAGAGACAAGCAAGGTGACCACTAGTCCAGACATTCTTTTAGGTCTTAATTGTAATTTTCTCAGCAGCTATAATTATCAATATAATTTTTTCTTTATAAATTAAGATATACTGTCCAATAACCCATAAAATGGCTGTGGAAAGGCTACTGTTTTTAACAGAGAGGAGACCCTTTAATTCCTTCCATCGAAGGCTTAAAGGAACCGACCTGGACAGTAACCTAGTGTCCAATCCCTCACCTTCTCGTGGTGCAGCTGTTAGTAATCATGCTTATGCATGATGAACGAAAGGGAAGGGCTACTCACCAACAAGCACTGGTCAGCTTGGTGAGTTTTTCTTTTTTGACCGAATTGGTAATACTTCTCCTCCCCATACCAATTCCCTCTTTCAACTTTTCTATCCAGTCTCCCTTGACTGACCTCTTGTTTCTTTCGACCCTGATGGTATTAGAGTACTCGAGGCCTAGGGGTTCATTTCTCCTTCCTTCCTATACCTACTTTCTCTCAATGGGTGACGTAACCACCACATGTGGTGCCTACTACTAAACGGTTACAACTAGTTTATTGTACCCGTTGTCCAGCTTTTGTAGAAGAGACCAGCCTTTCTGCTAAATATTGGAGAGCAAGAGAGCGAATGATTTCATTATCAAGTGCTCGACATTAGATACCAACCAACCAACCATAACCCATAAAATAAATTTGCAATAATTTAATTAATTACAGTGGAAGCCTAAATCTACGGTTGAAGCTCTGGGAAAACGCAATAAAAGGGAGAAATGTCTCAAAATTTCGGACAATGAAATTGCAGATTAATTAAACAAAAGAAGGAAGCATATCTAAAGTGGTTAAAAACATAAAAAGATAAGCTGGAATACAAAAAAAAGGAGCCTCATTACTAAGTTCTTTGGAACACAGATCCAGGGCCAACAACTTGAAGAAAAGAAAAAAAATCAGTTTGTGAACAAGCTGAAGATGGAGTAACAGCTTTGAAACGATCGTCCAATAAAATAAACATATGAGATAAGAATGATAAAAAAACACAAACTCAAATATGGAATACAAAATATTATGTGCAATCACAAAAAAGAAGACCAGGAAATTACATAATGAAAGCTGGAAGAAGTATATAAGTGACATTGAACATAAAGTCTATGGAAATGGAAATACAGCATATAAAGCCATGAAACATTTAAACAAAGAAGAGAAAGATACAGCACATATAAATAATATTCTTGAACATGTATGATTGCAACATTACAAAGATCTGTCGATCGACTACACCTGTACTAATGAAGTTCCACATAATAATGTATTTGAACTACAGTCAAGAAATCCAGAAGTAAATAAAATAGACTACTTGACAATGGAACAATTCAAAGAAGTGCTGCTTTTATTCAAAGATAAGAAGAGTCCAGGTACATGTAGAATATAGAATATTAAGGTACATATAGAATAGAATTAAAATATGCTTCTAACGAATATATGTTTGATAATGTGCAAAACAGTGAAAAGAAGCTCAAGTATGTTCTATTTTTAAATAAATAATAGTTTTAAAAAACTAAAACAACATGCTTTATTAGAAAACCGAACTAAAAAATGAAAAATAATTTTGATTTCCAACACGCTTGGGATAAAATTAAAGTGGTCAACAAAAAAACCATCTCCAACACATCTAGAATAAAACTAGAGTTATCTACAAAAAACATAATTTTACCTCAAAAGCGTGGGGTGCTTTTTATAGTTTTTACGTTTTCTTCTTAGAGACTACTTTTACCAATATCTGTTTATTAACAAATATATTAATTGATATAGAGCACCCCACGCTTTTGATGGTAAAATTATCCGATAAAAAATAGTTCTACAAAACACAACAATAGATCAAGTAAGATATTTCAATTATTTAGGATGCTTATTATCATAAGAAAAAGATCTAGATAATCAATTATCAAAATTCCAGCATACGTGTGGCACAATTCAAAGAACCTTGCTTAATAAAACCAGGAAAGAGACAATGATGAGATTTTATAAGGACTTGGCAGTCCTGCTCCTAACATATGGAAGTGAAAACTAGACATTAAATAAATTTGGAAGAAGGAAGATAGAAACAGCAGAAATGTGTTTCTTAAGGATAGCAGGACACACTTTAAGAGATCATATCTGCAATACTGACATTAGAGAACAATTACAAATATATGAAGTAAAAATAAATTGACAGACAACAAACTAAAATGGTTTCAACATATAAATAGAATGGAGGCATTTTCTCTATCAAAACAGGCTTTACAATATATTCCAAGAGGTAAATGTTCTGTTGGACGTCCCATGGCCAGATGAAAGGATATGCTTTGAGTCGGCACAGGCTTATAAGCCTACCCTTGAAGTCAAAGAAGACAATAGAAACCTTCTTAACCGATCTGTATGGGACCAAACCCAAAGAAAACTAGAAAGCCAGTAGTTTGGCAGCATAATGGCCCTGGGTCAACTCAGCCTGTAACTAAAATGAGAACCACATGTTTGTTCTGGGGAACAAAGGTAGCCATCACCTTGTGCTAATTATCTAAGAAAAATGGGGCCCTTAACCTTTTACTACCTCAATGGCATCCTAAGGCCTTGTAGTGAGATCACTTTACCTTATGGGTTTTGCTTAGCCAGTTCTAGCTCAGTATGGGCTTTGGCTTCCTTCACAATCCTCCACTTATTTCTCTTCATGTCTTTCATTTTTCATTCTCTAAGTTTAACCTTATCAAGGTCATTCTAATTCTTATAGCCACCTTTTCCCTGATCTACCTCTTCTCTTATATCTAACCATCACTCTATGCAAGATACTTTTGAGCATTTTATTTTATTCAGGTTTTAATTAGACGTACAAGAAAATTAACTTTTGAAGAGGTCTTCTATTATATACTGTACAATTTGATTACATATTTACTACACTGGTATTACATAAAATCTGGGCTTTAATCATAACAAATAAAACACTAGCTGTAGATTATCTGAGTAGTCTAATTCAGATAAAAACTAAACAAATAATACTACACTTTGTACATAAAAGTAACATTTATGATGTTACATCATGGCAGTATCATATTATAGATACATAAAACTCATTGAGGCACATAGGTATCTCAAGAAATGTATCAATGAAATACTGTAACTAAAAAATATAACAGTATGGTATAAAATTATAACTTTAAATGCATCACAAAAACACTTCAACTCCACTAGTTTCGATCCTTCCAGAAAAAAGCGTAGCATTTATAAAATCAATTGTCTTTTCCAATGTTCCAATACCACCTACTGCACTTTTTGGATTCCATGCTAGGTGGATAGATGGCATTAATGTGCTCTTTTTTCAATTTACCCACCATTTTGCCTGGCAATCTTACATAGAAGATGTGTACATGAATTGTGAATATAGAGGAATCTAGGATAGTGTATGTTTAAGTGTCCTACACCGTGGCTGAGCAGTTTAAGGTGTGGTGCCTTGGTGCAGAACTACAAGACACGTTAGTTTGAGTCTACATGGGGGAAGAAATTTTCTCATGGAATTTTGACCAGTATAGGACTTGAATATAATTACGAATGAACAGCAACAAAAGACTGAATTCAATATACACAGGAAAGATACCCATACAGATAATTGCATTAAATCTTCAGGTTTTAATCATATTGCTCATAAACATGCAATATTCAACAGTTTAATATATAAATTAATAAACATCCCATTAAGTGAAAAAAAAATGTTAAGAAAGAATACGATCACATTTTAAATGCAGCTACGTTAAATGGCTTTGGAAAGAAGATAATGTTAAGTTAAAGAGGTTCAAAAAACAAAAAAAAGACTTAAGAATACACCACCCTACAACCTGAATCAAAACAAAGGAAATAATTCAAGAAAATTACTTACCATCCTGGAACATACAGAAAAATTCAAAAAAATATTTAACAAATTCAATATTACATTAGCACCGATTAACAAATTTAGTCTGGTTGACTACTAATAACTAATAAAAAAGTTCATGTCCCAGATAGTAAAAAATCTGGAATCTATCAAATTAGTTGCAATGATAAATGCATTCCATGGAAAGTACCCAGTAAGAACAATAGAAGATAAAGTGTTGAAACAGGTTTCACATTTCCAGTATTTGGGCTGTGATATAGCTTATGAAGAAGAATAAGATATAAATAAGAAAATACAGACATTTCAACATATTTATGGAATAATCAGACGAACACTGAGGAACAAAGTAAGAAAGGATACGCCACTAAGATTTTACTCAATGATAGCAATGCCAGTGGTGATGTATGGAAGTGAGTCCTGGGTTCTGAAGGGTGAAAAAAAAAAGTAAAATTTAGACAGTGGAAATGAGATTCCTACGGATCCTACGGCCTGTGAAAGGTTGTACAAGAGAAGAACGTATTAGAAATGAGAATATTAGAGAGAAACTAAAAGTACAACCACTTCTTCAAAAAATAGAAGAACACAGGAGCAATTGGATAAAAACATCTGCAAAGAATGATAGAGGATAGGATACCAAAGATGGCACTGATGTATAATACTGGAGGACGAAGATCAGTAGGAAGACCAAGAAAAAGCTGGGCTGAACAGATCTGAGATCGGAACAGGCAAAGACCTAATCCGTGAAATATGATGATGATGATGAGAAAGTATATATAGGAAAAACTAAAAAGGAATTTAGAAACTCGTACAAAACAACACTTTAAAAATATTAAAAATGGTGAAATTGAAAAATTGTCAATTGCAGCTAACAATTTGCTAGAAAATCACAAAATTTGAAGAGAAACTAAACTTTTAAAACATTTAGGGAAGCTTTTGGAATTAATAGTTTGGGAAAAAATATACATTCAGAAGAGCCATGAATTTTGAAATTCCTGACGAGAATAATTTGATCTCCACGTTCATAAAACAGACAACAGATGGCAGTTCAGAAGATGGGGTTAATGGCAAAATTTCGAGAGTTGGAGTTTGACTGAAAATGGAAGTAAAATTTACTTTTGAAACCAGAATCATGAAAACACGCAATTTTATGAGGTGAGATATAAAAAACATTTTCTCCAACTCATTCATAAATTGTAAATACCTCTTAGTGTTTACCCCCCCCCCAACTTTGATTTTGGTTAAACTATGAGGTATTTTCAATTTATAAACGAGTTGGAGAAAATGTTTTATATCTCACCTCATAAATTTGAGTGTTTTCACGATACCAGCTTCATCTTCAGTCAAAATCCAGCTGTTGAAATTTTGCCATTAACACCATCTTTCAAATTGATTCTTGTGTCAATTTTATGTTTTGGGGAAATATATATATTCAGAAAAATAAATATAGTGCCAAAATAAATTTTGAAATACCAGCTGAGCAAAATTTGATCTCCAAGTTCATAAAATCAACACCAGATAGCAGTTTGGAAGAGGGTGAACAGTGAAATACCTATGAAACCAATATCCTGAAAACACGCATCTTTATGAGGCGAGATATAAAAACAATTTCAACATCTATAGATCAAAAAATATAAATTAACATAATTAATTTAAATACACTTAGATGGAGAGGACATTTAATGATGGGCAACAAGGAATGCACTATGAAAATAATAACTCAAATTCTGTTTGACACCAAGAATGTTGCAAACATACTTCGATGGAAGGATAAATGAAGTGGAGAATAATTTAAGAAAGTGGGATGCAGAAACTGGAAGTTGATTGCCCAAGACATGAAAAGCTGGTGACATTTGCTACAGGCTATAGAGACAAAGATGATAATGTGTATATTTCCAGTCGAATCTCATATTACCTCACAGCGTTACTTCTTAACAATCACTGATTAATATTTATTTCAGCTTATTTTTGTTCTGCACAGTAACATATGCAGCACAATTCTTGCAATTTAATAAAAGGAATTATAATAATTGACTTTTTAAAAAAGATTGGAAGACTTTCAGAATTCTAGAGAGTAGTCTATGATACTCACAAGCAAGCAAATTCAGAATCAGTGCTTGTCACTCCCAATGAAGGGCTCTGCTGCAATAAAATGCTACAATCAGTTTGTTTTTCTTTCCAAGGACACCACATGATCACATTGCAATTAATAACTACTGTTCAGTGCCTATGACCTCCTTTGATGTTTATACTTAGTACAGTCAAACTCTTAATAACTCAAATGTTCTATATCTCCATATAAATTTAATTCCTCAGTGGTATTGTATATATTTTACACATATTTTTTCCCATAATTCAAAGTTCTATTACTCAAATTTTTCAATATGTCGAAGGATATTTCACGAACAAAACTTAAAACAAATTTATCACGCATTTAGAGTAAAATACATGTTCAATAATATGCAGAATAAAGGGGTTGAATTACCATTACTTCACCAAAATGCATTAAGCAGTCTGGTATTCTATTGTGTCTAAATAGGTTGAAACAATATATTTGAAGAGAAAAATATAAGCTTAGACTGGGGGTTGAACCCAGGACCTTTTGCTCTACCAACTGAGCTACCTGAGAAACTCCAATCTAAATGCAAATTTTTCTCTTATATACACTGTTAATTCCTGTGCACCAAATGCTATGAAGCCGTTGCTTCTAACTTGCAAATGGTGGCTTCTTTATTAAGAAGACCTTTTAATTGGGAATTTTACAATACATTATAAAGCCAGTAGAGCTTCTTTCTATGTTTTTGAAACATATCCCTTTTATTGGAATTTAGGGTGGTAATACATGTTCAACTATGTACAGAATTAAAAAGATTACTTCACTGAGGTGTGACAGGTATCAGAAATGAATCAACGCCTGCAGCAGAAAACTCTACCATGTGTAAACATATTGTTCTCTACCTTTAGGAATTGTGTGTTGTTCTGGATGTAAATCTTCTCCCTGACGGTGAATTATTTTGTATTTTCTAACTGTTTTAATAATTTTGTGTTCACATAATTAAAATAGTTAGAAAATACAAACAAACTAACTGTTTCGGAGATCTACATCCAGAAGAGCAAACAAAGGATTATGAATTTTGAAATTCCCAGAGAAAAGAATTTGATTTGCAAGTTCTTCGGTCAACCAAAAGATGGAGTGGGAGTTAACATCCAGGTCCAACAACATAAAATTCAACAGTCTGGACAAGCTGATGAAGACACACATAGCATATCGAAATATGTTCAAATAGTACATAACAATTAACGAGGTGAGATGAAATCAGATTCGCCTTATTTATTATAGGGGACATTGCCCTATGACATGAAGGGAAAAGTCCATAATGCAAATTCCTCACCAAGCCAAATTTATGGTGCAATTTTGCTGGTTTCCTTGTTTTATTTCAATGACACACATTGAGCTGTTGTGGAAAATAAAAAAATTGCGACCACTAGAGCAATTTTCAAATTTTTGTTTCAGGTGAATGGTCCAATTTAACAATTGATTGCTGTAAACCAGTTTGGTTAAAATATATATACAATAAAACCTGTTTAATCCGGTACGTGAATAATGCAAAAATCTGTCCAATATGAACAAATTTATTGGTCCCAGCGAAATAATAATAAATTTAAGTGTATTTATTTTGCATAAAACGGTATCTGTCTAACATGGAAACAGAAGGATATTTCTACACAATTCTTGAGAAATAAATTAGTTTCCATTTCATTGAATTCCCGCTGCCAGGTGAAGTAAAGATTCTACCTGTATCTGAAATTTTATTTCAGCCTCACTGCACACTCATTATGCGAAATAACTGTCTTACAAATAACCACTGTACTGTAAAATCTTAAATTAGTTTAAGTTCTGAGACTGATTTTTCACAGGTAGCATTCAGAATTTACAGAATAAAGATGGCTAAAAGTATGTATCATTGTCATTAAACGAAAGTGTGAAAGTGATTGAAGATATATCTGCAAATTTCCGGACCGATGCTCCAAAGTCAAGCTCTAGCTGTTGCTAAATGCCTAGGGAATAACGATTTTGAGGTATCTTCAGGGTGGCTGGACGGTTTTAAAAGACGACACAATGTAGTGTGGAATGAAATTTGCAGGGAATCAAAGCACATGGACGAAAGTGTATTTAGTGAGCACAAACTGAAATTGCATATTTCAATTTCAGGATATGCGCCTAGGAGACATTTTTAACGCTGATGAAACGGGACTGTTTTCTTCGTGCATTACCGTCGAAGTCGTTCATATACACTATACCTCACTTTTTAAAGGCAGCAGAACTATAATTAATCCAAGGTACATAAAAAAGACATATGGTACTCAATAATCTAAGATTATTAATAAGTTTTAGTTTTTTATAATGCAGAAAAAAAAATGGTCCCATGCAATTCCACTTTGAGCAAGTTTTACTATATATATATATATATATATATATATATATATATATATATATATGGCCACTAGAGTATTAAGACACACACATTCATATATATAATAATTTTTTATCACAAGGGGAAGGTAGAGGTAGCATCTTTGTTAGGGATAGACACTACACTGGTCCTCACCAACCTAGGGTTAATTGGAGGAGACACGCAAGACCTTTATCTCTGATGAAGCTATAACCAAGACCATCCATATGTGGTGAAGAACCACATCCTGCAAGAGGTGGCCCTGCTTTAACTGAATATGGCGGATCTAGACATGGCAGTCAATAAAAAGCCCCAACACACTTTACCCCAAGTGTGAGTACCAGTAAGGGTGTAGGAGAAGGAAAACTCCAAAAATAAACCCAAGAAGAGGACTCTTGTCAGCCGATGAGAAGGCAACCTTCTAAGGGAAAAGGACTCCAACAGAAAACCTCCGGTCCTCCAGGTTCGGGGTTGTGTATCGGGCTGGAAAACCAACCACTTAAAATGATCTTTCTCAAAAGTCTCACATGACAAGTATAATCCTGGAGGACAAAGATCAGTAGGAGGACCAAGAAAGTGCTGGGCTGAACAGATGTCAGATGGGAAAACGTAAAGACCTAACCCGTGAAGTTTGATGATAATTTTTTATCATGGTCATTTTCAACGTCTACTAGGTAGGTATGTAAAATGTTTCAATAATCTTTTCATGAGAACCTAGCAAACTTATTTCCATTGGAATCCGCTAAAAGGACTGCTAGAGCTGGAATGGATGAATACAGAAGATTAAAAGAAGAAAATAAAATGAATTTAGGCAAAAGATACATATTTTAAAAACCTGTTTAATAATAAAATAAACTATTGGCAAATTTTTTTGTCTAAGAAAAGTATACATTTGAGATCCTAAGTACACAAGACATTTTGATTATATTTAGCGTCCCAAGGAATTTCTACTTGAAATCTGAGCACTTTTCTATTATTTTCACTGTGTATAGGTATACCGTCACAAATTTGTGAATTTATTGAATCAAGGTTTCAAAACAGGACAGCATCCTGATTTTCTGTAAAATGTGGTTCACAACAAAATCTTCTGTAGATTTTATATAAAATAGCATTTGGCCAGAGTGAGGCTTACTCAGCTTCCTACAAAATGAGTAATGGGAACTTTCTTGGGAGTAAGGACAGTTGGACCATAAATCTAGCCATCCTACCTCCTCCCATGGCATCATGGGTCTTCATGGTCTGCTAACTACATACATTTTAATATAAGGGTAAAATGGGGGGGGGGGGGAGATTCTTGAAGTGAGAGTTTGCCTAAATAAGTAAAATCTTCCTTCATGCACAGTTAAGCATGCCATTGGTACAGAACATCTTTCACAGATATCATGGGAAGTATAAAATGTTTTATTCTCAATGCAACCATATGAATGCTTCCCAAAACCTGACACCTATCATCTGCAATATTCAATTGTTTAAAAGCAAATTTCAAAGAAATGAAGCTAATGAGGTTGTACACATGTAAAAATTTTGAAAATTTTTTGTAGATCTTCTTCGAACCTATCTAGTAGACACAAAAAATGACCATGACCAAAATTTTAATATATGTGTAATATGTGTGTGTGTGTTTGTTTCTTAATTCTCTACTTGTCAGAACTTTTGTTTTATCAGAACTAAACTTGGCATATCAATTAAAAAAGTAAAGGCCAAGTTCGTTAACCAGCACAACTGGATCATGTGGTGTAGGAGTTCAACTGAAACATTTTAAAATTGCGTAGTTATTGTAAATGCAATGGACTGAACACACTCTCGAAGAGTCCTATTATGTAACACAGACAGCTCTGAAATGAAATCCACAGCGGTTGCCTAGGAAAAGAGGAAGACCAAAAATTATGAGGGTAACTCGGAAAGTTTCCAGACCTAACTTTACGATATAAAGATAACAGTGCCAGCAGCATGTTGGGAGGTCCTTTGTTAGTCAGCTGACATAGTTTCTGCCTGCCTGCACCCCCTCATCCCTTAGCAGCTGTGGGTCAAATTGTAGGGGGTGACAGGTACTATCAGACTGCAACATGGAACTGCAGTGAGAACATTTCTGAGCGATGATTTTCTATGATTTTAAAAGTAGCTTAAACCAGGCGCAATCGCTTGAAAGGTTTATACAGGCTTTTGGGGATCTTGCCCCTTCCAGTGCCACAGTTTTCAATTGGTTTGCAGAGTTTAAGAGGGATAGAACCTCTCTTGAAGATGAAGAGAGGAGTGGAAGACCCGTTGATGGCAGTGAGTGTGGAAAACATTGATGCTGTGGAGAATATGGTGCGAGAAGACGCCCATGACTTAAAAAGACATTGAGGATTCCCTGAGGATTGGATCGGGGAGTGTTGCAAAATTCTGCACATCTATCTTAGGGACAGCAAGGTGTTGGGTGCCACACAGACTCACTGAAGGTCAAAAGATCACTCAAGTGGAATGGTGCTATGAAATGCTTTGGAGATTCAACAATGGGAACTCTCGCCACATTTCTGAGATCATTATAGGTGACGAGAACTGAATTTACCAATATGATCCAGATAAAAGCATCAGTCGTCGGCATGGGTCTTTCCTGATGATGATCGACGAGTCAAAGCGAAGAGAGCAAAAAGTGTTGGGAAGAAAATGGTACTCACTTTCTTTGCTACATGTGGCAACAATACCACATTGAACACCAAAGGAGAGTGACTGCACAGTTGCTGTACAACAGGTATTCAAAAAATTGTGATAAAAGCGCCTAAGAGCTGAACTGAGGGGCATCTTGCACCACAATGCCTCTGCCCACACCACCCATCTGACAAATGATTTTCTGAGGGGGACTCCTGTGCAGCTGTAGACCCATCCTCTTTACAGTCCGGAACTGGCACTATGAGAATTCTTTTTGTTCCCTATGGTGAAGGCTCGATTGCGTGGGAAGCGGTTTTCAACACCTGAAGAAAGGGAGATCTGTGCACCAGATGAAAGTAACTGGCACCAATGCTTCCAGTTACTGTTCAGGAGGATGCAACGGTGCATAGATGCTCAGGGAGAGTACTTTGAGAAGATGTAATGGTAAGTTTTAGATTATCTCTAAAATTTTGTCAGTATCCGGAAACTTTCTGAGTTACCTTCATATATGGCACAGCACAATATTAACACAAATTGAACTATGAAGGCAAAAAAATTAGCAAAGAACAGAGTCCAATGGCATGTTTCATGAAGGCCCTATACATCCAAGAAGAGTATCAGGAAATACTACTACTACTCAAATATCCTTGAAACATGTCTCAGATGAGAGAGCAAAATATGATGCGAGATTTAAATAATTTATTCAATTTCTTTGATAAAATACCATTTTATTTCCTATTAATTTTGTAATTAAAGTCTGGCATATGCAAGATTTTATTTTATTGAGATAGCAACAGAATAAGTTCCAAGCCATTGATTTAGTTCACTCATGCCACATTGTCCAGGGTTAGTTCGCAGTCCGCTAAGGAGTTCACATCAGATATGCACAAGTTCTGCAGTAGCACATGCTCAGTCCTTACAACTAGAGCACTGCAAAACCTGGAAAAATAACCAAAGGTCCCAGACACAAAAGCCCAAAAGCTTATGAAAATATTCAATTTTTTACCACACCAATAATTTTTTTATATTAATGCCACCAGGCTGTCATTTATGACATTTCTGATATTCTCTCCTGACATAACATGCTTGTATCCACTTCTGAGATTGGAATGCCTGGAAGGTGGGTTTGTGCTGCCCTGATAACACGAAAGGTGATGATGGTAATGATGCCTTAAAACTAAACTTAATTTAATGAGGTAAATATGATGATAATGATGGCTAGATGGGGGGGGACCATTTGGGCCTTAAAGTTTCCTGATATTTGTCTTACAGGTGAGGTAAACCCCCTCAAAAAAAACCTCACCCATGAAACTTGTCCTGAACAGGGATCGAACCTGGGCCCACTATCTCGAAACTTCAGCAGTGGACATATCTATAAATTTATTATGTACATTACTAGAAATTACTGTACATCTACAATCAGGATATAGATAAATTATTTTAAAAGATCACAGAGCAACTACATAAACTAGTGAATTCCAGCAAGTCAAATGGATGGTCCTATTTTGTTGATTTACACAATACATAGGGCACTAGGAAGGTTTTGTAATATACAATAATCCAAGGTCAAACAAGTCTGGTGCCCCTATAGGAAGAAAGAGGGGTTCAAACAAATATAAAATTGGGAGAGCATCCTTCCGCAGCTTTAGTTTAACAGAAGTAGTGACAGTTACGGTCTGATTGTAGAGCAGTGCTTTGAGAAGATGGCTTCTGTTTGGGAAATGATTGTCCACATCCCATGACCTTATTTTGCTGGTACGGAGAACTGGAGAAGGGAAAATTTGGCCTTGAAGGTGATCCTCTTTCAGGGGAGCCGGAGAACATCGAGGTTGTGAAGAAACTGCTGGAGAAAGATAGGTGAATAACCTACCGGCAGATAGAAGAGTCCCTCCACATTCCTGCACCAGCCATTCATAAAATTTTACATGAGCATCTTCATGTTAAGGTTTGTTCACTGTGGGTGCCACATGTGCTTACTGAGGGGCAAAATAATGTTGAAAAAGTTTAATAACAGGGCTTCTCCTAACATAAATAGCATCGCCACAGGAGACGAAACATGGCTGTATTGCTATAGTGCCCAAATGAATGCACAGACGTGTGGCTATTTGAAGACAAGGACATGCCAGTGGCAGAGAGGAAATCATGATCGGTGAACAAGAGAATGAAAACCTTCTTCTTCACCACAAGGGGATTTTGTAATGGACTGTACCACAAAAACAACGCACTATCACTGCAAAATGGTACACAGAAGAATGCATGCCAAAGATGATTGCAGTGCTGAAGAAACTGCACCCAAAGTCAAGGCTACACATCATGATTAATGCACCTGCCCATAGGGCCAGTGACACCGTGTTGCTCCTCGTGACGTTGGCCTGTTCCCAGAAGTTAAACTGAAGTTGAAAGGAAAGATGCTTCTGGCAGCATGGGACAAGTGTACGGAGTTGCCCGAAGAAAAGTGGAAGCAATGGTTTAGTGATTGGTTTCGACATATGAAGAGGTGGGCTCAACTGCACTTCTACTAGCACTTGATTTTTCAGTTATATTGTTGTAAACTACAGCTCTTCTTCTGTATTTACTAACATTATTTAATATTTTAAACTTTTTCAAAAAAATTTGATAACATTATTAGACAGTTTTGAAGTATTTATTAAAATATGTAAATCACTATATTATGACCCTGTTAGACAATATTGTGATGCTATTTTATCCAAAGAGTATATTACTAATCTATGATTTTTCTATCGCTGTTTTGGGTTATCGCTGGTTGGATCAGCGTTAGGGAGTGATAAGTAAGTATACACCCATTTTTAATAAATGTTTGGTAATTTTAATATTATTAATATATTTTTAAAATAGATTTGGGGATTTATTGCAAATATTGGTCATTTAAATTTCCTAGTGACGGATAGTAATCGAGGGTGATAATCGATATGTGGTTCAATTGTGGGTTATCGCTGGCTCTATAAACTCTGGTGCATGGGCACTGTTGTTCTATAGGACTTTGAAAATATTTCACGCTAGTTAAAGTGCAGTTTTTCCAAGAGGTGTATTGAGTGTGGTAGAAGTTGAGAGATCGTGAAAAGTATGCCCGTATTGCAAAATGTTCCTAGTGCCCTTTGTATATCTTTCTTTTGCTAATTAAATTGTACATATCCAGTTACGCTGCAAGAAAAACATGGCTGAAGCTAGAGCAATTTTTAAATCATGACTTTCTGGTAAATCCCCACTTCTAATAGATTTTGCTGATTTTTGTGGAATACTTTACTTAGTTTGGGGCCATGGCATAGCATAGTTGGTTAAAGCAATATATATGACAAGCGAGAAGGTCGACAGTTTGAATCCCAGCATGGCCAAGATCCTTTTAGTGTCACTATGACCTTGGGGTCAACTCAATCTTTAACAAGTATTTCTCAAAATGTGTTTCTGGAACCCTGAGATTCTGTAAGCAACTCTTAGAGGTTCCGCTATTTCCTGATGTGAAATTGTTTACTTTTCAATCTCCACAATATAATGCTACAAAAACAAGATTTTCATGAGAAGAACCTCCTAGCTAAATTCTTTCAGAATTCAATAATATTAAAAAGTTATAAAATAATTCTCACAACAAAGCAAGGAAAAATATTACAAGTCAGGAACAATAAATATAAGAACATTTAACAAACCAGCAAATGAGAAAAACGATGGACAAAAGGAAAATAGATATTCTTGGCCTAAGTTAAAGAAGTAAACCTACTGTTGAGATGACAGATGGAAGTCTTGAAAATCCTCTCTCTCTCTCTCTCTGCTGATGATCAAATCCTTTTCTTCAGGAACTTAAAAATTCATTATTCTGTCTCTATTATTCTGGATAAAGAATGAGGAATTTACCTGATATAATGTGGAGAATGTGAAAAAATCTATATAGGTAAAACTTAATCTAAACACCAGAATGAAACAGCACTTTAATGAATTTTGAAATTACCAGGAAAAAGGATTTCTTTGAGGTTCAAACATCAGAGGGGGAGAATATACAAAACCTCTACTGATCATCTCAACAGTTGGTTCTGGCTGAGGGTGAAAGAAAATGTTTTTCAAAATACATTCAATAAAAGAGCAACATATGAAAAACCTACATACGAAAAAAAAAATCTGAACACAAGGAAACTGTCAATCATTGCATGCTGAAACCTATTTTGAAATTTCTCCCAGAGAAGCATTGTGATGTATCAAGGCAATGCCCAAAAAAATTATCTCCCGTTTTTAACTACAAGGCACAAAAATCGAAACCAGAATCCAGCTATGGCAACACTGTGCAAAGCAGATAGATTCCCTGCATGTCAGGGTTATCCATTTTACCAATTCAAGAGTTTTAATATTTCCCAGTAGTAGAAGAGCGAATGATTTCATTATCAAGTGCTCGACATTAGATACCAACCACCAACCATATTTCCCTGTAGTTTAAATGAGAGCTTTGACGGATTTTAGTGTCTTGCAGTTAAAAAAGGCAGATATTTTGGATGTGGTATTGGAACATCACAACGCTTCTCTGGGAAAAATTTCAGATAGGTTTCGTCATGCAATGGTTGACAGTTCCCTAGTTAGAAATATAAAAGATGTAGAAAAATTGGAAGTAGCTGCATAAGTACGGAGAGAAAATCATGGAATTGAGGAGAGAGCAAAATTTCTTAAACTAGAAAGACAAAACAAACTCAGTTTAGGAGAAGATATACATCCAGAAAAACAGAGACAGAAAATTAATTTTGAATTGAAGTTACATGAAAAAGGATTTCACTGTCAGGTTCAAACAACAGAGAAAGAGGATATACAAGGCTTTCAATGGTCATCTGGTCGTCTTAAAAGTTGGTTCTTTCCTGAGGATGAAAGAAAATTTTTTGAAACATGCCCAATGAGAGAGCAAAATTGCTAGATCCCACTGAAATTATTGAGAGGTTTTTAAGTTGTATCATTATAAAATTGTGTCTGCCTCGGTGACCTAGTGGTTATGTTCTTTGACTCTAGTCCCAAGGGTCCCAGGTTCAATAGATTTTTAGGAAGTAAAAACCCAAGGAACAAGTCATCCGGGAAGTCATGGGTCCCAAGTCTGAAGATTTTCGGACTCATAAAATAACCTGAAGCCTAAATTAGTGCCTCTGAGCAAAATTTAACCAGCCTTCCCCATCCAAGTAATACCTTAATTGATTATTAGATATCTCATTGAGGTGATGTACTGACCACATCATTGACATAAGTATGGAAATAACTCCTACTATGGGAGCAGCCATGTCTTCATGAGGGACACATGGATTCATTATATTATGTTGCAATCTTAACTTTTAGCACAAAAAAAAATCCGCTCCCCAATGATGAAGAATCCAAGAAACTGCACATGAATAGAAAAGGGTACTATATTTTTAATAGAGAAATTTTCTGAAATTGGGATATCAAAAACAAGTTGCAAAATGCTATTGCACAAGGTATTCACAAATTCCCTTTACAAACTTAGGAAATGTAGAGGGGACTGAGTAGGTACCTTTATCTGGAAACGTACTGTTTTCATGCTGCTAGTACAAACAAGTTCGCATTAAGCATTTAAATCCCCTACATTTGATGGGGACCAATCGACAGTAATTTAATGATTTATTACTCAATTGTTTACACAACCCGACATTCACTGATTTCATCACAATGTCAATGGAAAATAAAGAAATTTCACTTTATCACTATAAAAATAAGATGGAATGAGTGTACCAGAACATATTTTGCAGGTACAATGTGTGCAACAAACTTGTGGTCACCATATCAAATCACTATTGTAATGGATAAGTATTGACCACTATCACAATAGAGAAGTTTGACTAGTTTGCATATAAACAATTATTCTTACAGTGACAAAGTTCCTCTTATTTTTTCTTTACCTAGGACACTCACAAAATCAGTAAATGTTGGGTTGTATAAATGTAATTAATTGAGTAATAAACAATTAAGTTACTATCAATTATCCCCTTCAAACCTAGGAGATTTATATGCTTAATGCAAACTTCTTGTATGCGCAGCATAAAAATTGTATGTTTGAAGACAAAGTTATTTAATAAGTCCACTCTACAAGTCCTAGAAATTTGAAAGGGAGATTTACAAACACCCTACTGTATTTACGCAAGTATAGGACGTACCCAAGTTTTGCTATAATAAATTAGGGAAAAAATATTTTTCTATATTTTCGCTAAGAAACAGTGCAAAAGACAGAAGTAGGCCTACATCACTTTTAAATCTGACAATGTTGCAAATTCCAAAGCTTTTGTTCCCGGCTACGCAACGGTACATTCAGGCTGTGGTTCAGTCATTAATACAAGGGTAAAAGTGATGGTCAGCTGGTAGGTACGGTATTTATTGTCATTCCTGTTCACTGTGTGTAAACATGGGTCAGTGCAGAGCAAGCTATACCTCCAAATTCAAAAGCTACAAGTGGTGCGCTATGCAGCAGAACACGTAAATAGGACAGCAGGAAGAATGTTTGATATGGACGAAAAAAATTTGTGATGGTGGATCCAAACAAAACATGCACTTGAAAACATGTCACAATAGTGACAATCTTTCCATGGAAAGAAAGCAAATATCCACAGTTAGAAAGAGCTCTCCTGGATTACGTACAAAAAACAAAGGCAGACGGAATTTCTGTATCCGTCGAAATGATACAGTTCAAAGGCCTTAAGATTGCCAAGAATATGGAAATCCTGTGCAATTAACTTAAGGCAAGTTACAACTGGGCAAGGCGATTTATGATACGTCACAACCTTGTAATTTGGCGATGTACATCAATAGTGCAGAAACTTCCTGATATGTACCAGTTATCTAGTTATTTCATGAATAAGCCGTACCCTAATTTTGGAACTTAATTTTAGGTAAAAAAGTGCAGCCTATACATGTGTTAATACGGCATAAGCACATAGTTACATATATTGCCTAGACAATAACAAATAGAAATCAATGTAGAATTCGAAGTGAAATGAAATTTTTGAGAATTGAAAATATGACAAAATCAGAAATGAACTTAAGAGATTCAGTTAGAAGTATAAAAAATGAAAATAATGTTAGAATGGTTCATGCGTCTAAAGAATGGAGGAAAGAATACACAGTAAAGCTATGGAGGGAAGAATACAAAGGAAAGCTATTGAGATCCAAATGAAAGGCAGAAAAAACCAGGATCAGATGGTATGAACAAGTTAAAGTAGATCTAGGAAAGAAGGATTGTAATTGGGAACAAATCTAAAAACAGAAAGTGTGACTGGAGAAGGCTATGTTCTGAGATGGCCCACACATAAGCAGGAATGTTGAAGTATGATAAAATTGGGATTCATCTTAACATTTTTGTAAAACACCAAACATAGGCTTGTCATAAATACTGATAAAAAACTAAAGAATTTAGTTATAAAGACATTCTACCTAACTCCATGATGTGACGGGCCTATCAGTCGGTTGCTGGTATCACATCTAAATGTAACAATTGCCAGTATAGTGGTGACTTGTCAACATGTCAGATCCCCCAGCTGTTATAGCTGGTTTTCTCAATCAGAAGTTGCTACTTTTGTAACTACCCAAATTCTATAACATCCAAGGGATCTAAAATTTATTTTGTTATAAAAATACATATTCATATAATTAGCGTAGTGAGGTGAAATATTATATACAGGATGGAAAACAACTCATTATCACAAGTTATTCTGGAATGTTGGTTGAGTGTTTTAAACTGTGATAAGAATGATTCTGATAGAGTACAAAAAATTAACAGACAGTGCAGGTGCCCATAAATTCCCTATATATTTTACAGAAAATGTAAATGCGGTTCATTTCTTACATAGGTTCGGTGAAGATGGGTCCAAACATTTACCAATGCTGAACAAATAAGGGTATTTAACCCATTAAGTGCCATGAGCTGATTAGATCGGCTCTGATGCTTTTGTCCATTACCTGCCAGATAATGTACTTAAACTACTTGCAATTCCGATCATATCGGCGAATGTGATTTAAATTTCTGACACAAGAGATTTTACCAGTGGTATGCAGAGGGTTAACCCTTAACCGGAGTTGTGGGGTCTTTTATGATACCAATGAAACTGGCCACCTCTGACATTAATTTAAAATCCATTTTTTCAAAATCCTTTTGTGTAGCTTTCCCTTTGTTTAATATTAACCCTTAGCCATGGTCTGTAACCTGTAAGTACTGTTACATTCTCTCTGTATAAGTAAAATAAAATGTGATATCCTTCATGACCGCACAACTCCAATAGCGTTCCAGTATTTTTGTTGAACGTTAGTTTATGTAACAATGGTATAGTTGGTGTTACTATGGCCTATCATGCTCGTAAACGTATATCAGTGCTTGATACTGATTTCCTGGTCTTTTAAAAGATCCTGACTATAATTATTCTTAACATGAAACAGATTCAGAACTAGAATGTGACTAAAATTTTTTAGCACATCCTTCCATAATTGACATCACAGAATGGTTTAGAGAGATCAAACAATTATTTCGCATTTACCTAAAAAAGAAAAAGTTGCATTATGCTGTCTAAGATGCAAACCACAAATTATATTTGTATTTTTATAATAGTACGAAGGGGAGTAGATAACTTTGAACAAAACATTTTTACATATAGCACAAGCAGGCGAAGACAGAGATGGTCCCTTGGATGTCTGCTATGCTATTCTGAACAAAACTGATGTCAATTGTTAGGTATTGCAATCATCTTTCAACGATTACAAGCCTATTTCTCACTTTTAATTCCTCAAAACTTTAGGCCGACAATTTACAGAGCCATACATGAACAAGACTTGTAAATGATCGACTATCAAAAGAACTCAGAATGATTGTTTCCAGGATTTTGAAGAAACCATTTCTGAAGAATGGAAGACCAATCGAGGAAGTAAAAGAAAACAGTGTGCATTGTGTCTTCAGTCAAATGAAAAGAAAACTAACCAATATTGTGTCAGATGTGATAAACCAATATGCCAGAACATACTGATCAGTTATGTGGAGAAATGGGAACATTCTATTATGAAAGAAAGTTTTTGCAAATTACATGGGATTTTTATTCAGTGTATTTTGAAATTTCAATGAAAAAATGTGTGTTGACACAAAATCTGACAAATTCATTGTATAGATGTTTGTGGTAATTGTTGTTCTATTTTCCACTACACTCGTGCTATATCCTGTAATTTAGTGAATTTTCCTCCCCCAAATGATCCTTATTATTCCACAATCAGTTAGTTAAATAAATGAACTATTTTATAATTCTAGTTTTTCACAATAAATACAAATACAACTGCACGTACTACCAAATTGTTGGTATCTTTTTTGACCCCACAACTCCACTAATGGCATACAAAATACACAACTCCGGTTAAGGGTTAAGAGAAAATACCACAAAGCAGTATCCATGAGACTTGCTGTTCAGATCATGAACAAATTAAGGTGTACAGGTTCTTATGTGATAAGCAATGCACTGGATGACCTATGGTCAGTCCACAACTGACACAGAAGATTAAGAATAGTATTGAGAGAAGTACAAAGGAATCCATTTGTATAATGAGTCGAGAGGTGATCATTCCAAAGTGAAACCAGGGTGTCTGATATGTATGAGAACAAGAAAGGCAAGCCTGCTAATAACACTTGCTATGTTAAAAGATACGTTCCAACCTTATAGCGCTGGGAGCGGTGTGTTGAGATGGAAGGTGGACATGTGGAAACACACTAGTCTTGATCCTTCTTAGATCCTATTCTATCCAAATATCATGTTATGCCACCAAGGTCGGTATCATTGAAATATATAGGGACTTTATGGGCACCCTTAAATAACAGATTTAACCAACTCTCCAAACTAACAAAAATTAAATTTTAATCTAATCAAGAGATGAACTATGTAAAGAAAATTGACAAGGAAAGTTCATGGTTTGTTGACAAGGAAAACAGAATCAAGCTTTGTCCATCCAAAGGAGACATAGGGTTATGTTTATAGGAACAGGATGGTATGAAATGAATTTTTTTCCCCTATTTGGTTTAACATTCTAATATTCCACATATCTCATACATATATATAAATTAATACAAAGGAGCAATAAATGAACAATTAACAAAAACAAATACTTTCCTGCTCCCAAAGTTAAAAAAAATATATATAAACATTTTAAATTTTGTAAAAAGTAACTCATTTTCACAAATTCAAAAATGTTTACAGTTTTGTTCTTTTGGTATATTTATAGCCTAATATATCATAAGATGCAACAGAAAACTTTTAAAATTAATTCTATAATATTTCATATTTGAAGAGAATAATATTATGCTAAGACCGGGGCTTGAACCTGGAACCTTTGGTTTTCTAGACCAATTGTTCCACCAACTGAGCTACTGGAGCAAGTACCGATCTAAACGCAAATTTTCTTCTATATACGTTGTAATTCCCGCACACCAAATGCTATGAAACCTTTGCTTCTATCTTTGCAAATGGCGGCTTCTTTATTATTAATTATATGGGAATGAGACACGGTTCTATCCAAAAATAGACTCCTTGCTTTTTGCAGATAATTTGGTATTAATAGCTCCAACAGAAACAGATTTACAGTATTCTATACACAATTCAATTTTAATATAATTGCAAAAAGGTACAATATGGAAATCAATACAAAGAAAACTAAAGTGATGGCCATTTGTGGGAAATACCCTATACCTAGCAAAATTGTTTTGGATGATGAAATTTTAGAACGAGTATATGAATTTAATTATTTGGGTTATAATTTAACATTTCAAGATGAAGCTGATATATCAAAGAAAATAACAAATTTCACAAAAACAACAGGGATAATTAACAGTATAATGAAACCATCTTTAGCACAGAAGAACACAAGATTACAGCTTTATAAGGTTCTCGCAAGACCAGTATTAAGATATGGTAGTGAAGCATGGATAATATGAAGAAGAGACAAAAGCCGAATAACAGCAAATGAGATGCAATTTATGCGCCGAACAGCAGGCTATACAAAATGGGACCATAAAAGAAATGAAAATTTTCTATAGGATCGTAACAGGCCTTGGCCTAATACTTGGAAGGAAGAAGAAGAAGGAAATTATGGAAGAGTTGGATGTAGAACTCATTCTCTACCATATACACAACTACCAGAACAACTGGAAGGCCCATCTTCAACGAATGCAGTCTCATAGAATTCCAAAAGTCATGCTTCGTTACTGCCCCCAAGCCAACAGATCGCTGGGACGTCCAAAAAAGTGCTGGATGGAAAATTTCTCTTTTGAGACCGAAACAGGCCACACGGCCTTATACTCGCATGGATGATGATGATATATAGGAATTATACATTACATTATAAAGCCAGTGTGAAATATTTCAAATATGTCTGAGCATAATATTTCTCTCTTCAAATATGATTTATCCATCATTAAGATGTATGAAATGAATAATAAAAACATGTATAATACTTTTTGTAATAAAGATATGGATAACATGATTTAAATATAAATTACAACTTTGGATACATAGAAATTTTAAATTAGGATCTAGAAAAAGGATTCCGAATTTCTTGTACATATCTTTACTTTTGAAGGAGTCATATACATTTTTGTACTGTCATATGACTGAAAATCAATCCTAAGGAAAACTGCACTAAAATATTTACATACATGTAAGAGTGAATATTCTTGAATGTAATTCTATATATTAAAATAGTTTCCTAATATACCAAGAAATACTCTTAAGCCAAAAAAAAAAAAATTAATAAATAAAAGTATTAAATTTTAAAAATGTTCTTTACTTCAGACCCTTCACTCCCCTTAAATGGAAACTTCACCTCCATCCGTCGTCATGAAAAAGAATTAAGTCATTGATACTGAAACATGAAGAAATGTCAACATGTCAGGAAGAAAAAATGTCATTTATAAATGAATTGGATAACATTTTTTTCATCTCACCTCATAAAGATGTGTTCTCACGATACCAGTTTTACAGCCATTTTGCAAAATGGCCTTTGAAATAGGTATTGTGAAAATATGGAACTTTATGAGGTGAGATGTAAAAACATACTACTCAACTCATTTATAAATTCAAAATTACCTTATAGTTACTTCCCACTGTAATTTTGACTCAGAAAAAATAACAATAAAAAAAAAGGAAAATTTTATTGGATTTGAAAATGTATACATCCGTTACATATTTAACTTTCACAGGGAAAAAAAAACACTAATTCAATTTAATCCATTATATGTTTTCTTATATCATAGTGATCTACCAATAGAAATGTGTCTAATTTAAACAATATTCCAAGACAGAAACATTTTTCACTGTGAGTTTATTTTTGAGTTTACATATTTAAGAGAGATCATATTCATTACAAAAAAAAAATGGTGACATTCATTAATGTTGCTTGGTTCAGACAAACTTTTGGCACAGAGATTATTTTCAGAACTTACAATAACTTTGGAGGATCTGCCATTGTGTAGTTGGTTAAGGCAATACCCTAGAAGCCAGAAGGTCAGAGGTTCTATTTCTGGTGAAACAGGATTTTTAACCTTTAAGTGCCTGGGTATGTAAATTCCCCGCTGTGCTGCTGGCCGGAATTTAAATGCGCCAAGTGTGATTAAATCCACACTAGAGCGCAAATACAAAAAAAAATTGTTTACGAAAAACTGTTAGAGATAGAAATATAAAACAACTTTTATTCTATTCAGAAGAGAGTATATTATTCAATGACATGATTTATTTTTACGTATAATAGACAATTTTGTTACAAATTAATTTTTTCCCAGACGAGGTCTATTTTCTTTTTGGCTTGATAATACAAAGGGCTCAGTTTGCCATATGAAGGTGCCTAAGACGGAATAGAACACACATGTGCAAGTGGTTGATAAAATTTATCATGCTTAGGAAGCAAAATTCGAGACTGTATCCACTGCCTGATGAGAAAACTGTCAAGGTCAGCACACCACTGTTTTGAAGCATGTCTCATACCAGTCCTCAAATATACAAACACACAGTTTAGTGAAGTGTGTTGAAATGAAGAGTTATTTTTCTCCACATGGAGTTCTGTTTTTATTGTAAAATGAGATCGCATTATTTACTTACATGAGGAAACATGAGACTCAACACCTCTTACAATTTTTATGTAGTGTTTCAGAGAAATTATTATTGAATTATTTAAACTGATACTCTCACCGCTGGGGTTCTGAGATCGAGTCTCAGTCACTCCAAGTGGGTTCGTGGTGGGCAAAACTGAGCTTGGGCAGGTTTTTCTCGGGGTTTTCTCCCGTTTTCCCCTGCCACAATTTCATTCTACCATTTGTCCATACTCATCTCATCCCTTTCGGTCCCTCTGCCCCCATGATGGTACTTCAGGTTTGATTGGCCAGCACCCTTGTATATAGGGGCTCATCTCATTCCTCGACCCGACCCTGAGTTGGACACGAGTTGAGGATATTTATTTATTTTATAAAATATATATGAACAATTTCTTTTCTTCTCCACATTTATTCAATGACCTATCTACATTACAGAACTGTTAGGATTACTACACTTCTATTGTAAGAGTTCAAAATTGGAAAAAGGTGACAGGATAACAACAAAACGTGACATGCCCACAATTGTATGAAAAGACACAAGATACGTACATATGCTAACAAACATACATAATGAGAGGAATATTTTTGAGATGCTCATGGAAATATTCTGAAGCCAAAATATAATAGAAAACTTTTTCTGGGCTGTCTTCACAGGTCTAAAAAAATGGCTTACAGTTATTCAATCAGTAGATGAACAATGAAATTGGACTAATAATTTTTTTCACCTTACTGTCTTGACTAATCTGAACAGTTACATTTTATTGACATCATGCGGTGCGTGCAAGCGGACACATCGAAACTTCAGACTTGCCCACAGACCCACCTATGCAGACATGTAGAATGACCTTGACATATCTTCTAGGGTTTCTTGTTTAGAAGAAAGGGATAAACATCATTGGCCTACAATTTATACAATCAGATTTAATTATACAGCGTGTTATAACCGAGATAAAAAGTGGCGCCATTTACAAAGTGATAATAATGCAGTGTAGGATTATGTATATCGGGGTTTTCAAGGGCTTACCATATTAAAGGGCAGTTCTAAATGATTGATGAAGACATCCTGCATTATGAATCCACCAAAATAACGTAAGTAGCATTATTAAATATTTTTTTAAATAATGTGTAGTGAGGAATTTACCATGTTATTGCATTACACTTCAAAAATAAAATTAGGGGTGAAAAAAGTTGCCACCTGTCTGTGTTTTTTTTTCTTCTGTGGATACCTGAGCTATAACACAATAAGTTCGAGGACTGATAACATCCCTGAAATTGATTTTTTGGATTTTTCAATATTTAAAAAAAAATTATATCATGGGACAAATATGTTCCATAAGTCTTTTGGGGTTTTACATTGTATGGGACAAATTTGTCCCACAAGTCTTCTAAGGGTTAAATGGGCCTAAATCTTCTGGTAACATCATGGCCTTAGAGTTAACTCAACCTCTAATGGAAATAAGTATAAAATGCTTGTTCTGGGGATAAAGATCATCATGACAACCTGGCTGTCAAATCATGCCAATTGTCCAGAATGATGGGATCCTTAACCTCCTACTATCCCAACGGCCTCCTAAGGCTTGTAATAGAGCACTTCAATCTTTTCCACTATCAGTTTTTGGCACCATGGTTCAGAAATCTGATTTGGTACTTATTCTACAAAAGTGATTATTTATCATAGCAGCCTGCATAATTTATAATTCCCTTACAGTACTGTTTCAAACATGAGTTTTCTGAAATATGTGAACAAAAAGAGTGTTCAATATTATATAAATATGAAATGGAAACTTAACTCAACTTATAAAATAAGTTTTTCTCACTTGACATGTTTGATAGGGATGAAAGTAAAGGCTTTGAAAACATGTAAGATGAGAAAAGCATACAGTACATCAATTTGGTATTTATACATAGGCATTTTTATTAATAAAAATCCAATTTTCATAAAGTTTTTAAAAGTAAAGAAAAAATATTTATTGTGGTTTGAAGGAAACACTAAGTTATATCTAAATATGTAGTTCAAAACTTAATTATAAAATAAACATAATTTTATCAAAATAAATAATCTTTATTACACCCAAATACAAGCCAATTTGCTATTCATACACTAAAGAAACCACTGCAGTGTATTTGCTTGTCTAACTTGCTTAAACATTAATGCAACATGAATACTCTAAGTTGTGCATTTGTTTACTGTGCTGCCTACTGTACACTGGCAGTCTGTCGCCTCCAAAATGGGTAAATGTAAAGAACTCAGTTCTGATCTCAAGGATACAATTGTAAATCTTGCACTTAAGGGATATTCTTTGAGACAAATAGGGCGACTGATAGGCAAATGTCATGCGAACAGTACAGTATATACTAAATAAATTAAAGTATAAAGGTTCAGTAGAGAATGTTCCGAGAAAACCTACACAAAAGAAGTTAAGTGAAAAGGAGGAGAGAGAACCATTGTAAGACAAGTGAAATTCACCTCCAGAATTAGTGCTCCAAAATTGCGGTCTACCCTAGAAGTTTCTACTGGTAAAAAGGTATGTACTGAGACAGTTCAGAAGGTGTTACGCAGAAATGGCTATCATGGAAGAATGGCTAGAAAAAGGCCATATGTAAGTAAGAAGAACTATGTTGTAAGACTACAGTTTTCAAAAGAACATGTAAATAAGGAGCAGGCATTTTGGAATAGTGTTCTCTGGTCTGATGAGACTAAAATCAACCTATCTACATAACTTAATAAAATCAACCTGTTCGGTTCAGATGGCGTTCATAGAGTCCGGAGAAAAGCCAATGCAGATAATGATGTGACCAATACAACACCTACAATAAAACATGGGGATGGGTCTATAATGTTGTGGGGGTGTATGTCGGCAAAAGGTGTTGGCAATATAAGGCCTACAGTTCATTGACAATGTTATCGACAAATTTGTGTATAACGACATTCTTCGTAAGAATGTTAAACAAAGTGCAGCAAAATTGGATATGCTCCCTACGTACATGTTCCAACAAGATAATGACCCCAAACATACGGCGGACTTAAATAAGACTTGGTTGATATGGAACGTGCCAAAGCAATTGAAAACCCCTCCTCAATCTGCTGACTTAAATCCTATAGAATATTTATGGGCGTTTTTGAAACGTAGGGTCCACAGCAGAAATCCTTCTTCCACAGAAGAATTGAAGAAGATGGTTACTGAAGAATGGTGCAAAATCAGTCCTCAGATATGAGATAGGCTTGTTAAATACATGCAGCGTAGATGTCAAACTGTTATTAAAGCTAAAGGTTACCCTACAAAGTATTAAGTACAGTTCATTTTTTCTTCATTTTTAATTTTTCCCCCATTCTGACTGTATGAATAGAAAAGTGACTATAAAATTTACAACTTTTAAAGTTTTTTAAAATATATTATACGTTAAATATTTATAGAATTTGTTGATTTGTATATATTATGTAAAGAAGTGTACCTGAAAATGTTTAGTTAATGGCAAAATATAATTGCAATATTCTGAGAATTAAAATTGTGCTATTTCAATTATAAAATCTAAGTGTATGAATAACAAACTGACATATTGTATTTTATAAGATAAGATGCATAGTTTACGAATGATCATTTTTTGAAGAGGCAATTTTTGTCTGAACTGGGATTTGTACCTAATATCTCCAGTTTCATATGCACTAACCTTGTGCTACCCAGGCATCCCTGTTCAAAAACAATTTTTACTCTCACTTATACAATATGTTTCCCAGTAGCAACAAATCATCCTTCACAATGCAATTGTGTTGTTGCTTCTTACAAAGGCTTTTCTCTTTAAAAAATTATTTATAAATCAACCTGAGTATATAAATTTACATATGCTATCATTTCCAATTCATATTTATACAATACTGATAATTACTTTGTATTGTCAGTCTTCCATTAAAATATTTATTTAAAAAATTTCAGTGTTTCACACCGACATGTATGAAGTGAAAATTTTTCTTAAAAATTGTTTAATTTTAGTGCCATACATTTCACGTGGTTTCATCACTATGACATAAATATTTGTTTAAAAAAATAGGTATTATTTTTCATATAAAAAATTCACCCCTCAAAAATGCCCATTTTTCTACATCAATAACTTCACTTCCCTCTCATGACGGTATTTTCATTAATTATGACACGTTGGCTTTTTAGGAATACAGAACTTCATGTATCCTTTGCGCAGACAAAACTTCATACCATTCCATTAATAAAGAAACCAAGAATACGCTGTCAAAAGAGTTCAAACTTAAAAAAGATATTGACGACATTTTTTAGAACCACATTTACACTGAGTCTTTGAAACTAATACGTCTGTTGAACTACAAGAACTTGGTAAACTGTTTTCCAACTTTTCACTTTTGGGTAATATTAGACGTGGTCTTGACGGAGAGGTAACTGGTGAAAATGCACTTTCAGAAATTAATCGAGACTCCTTTGATGAACTGTTATTTCCTTTCAGAGATTGACACATATAATCAAAAGTAATTTCTTCTCCATCTTTAATATTTCTTGTTGCAAATAAAGCTAGTTTTGGTAAATTTGGCTCCAAACAATTGATCCAAACTGCATACACTGCCAGATTAGGCTCACAAGAATGGTTTATGAAGTGTGATATATTGCCGTACACTGCTGCATCTACTGTAAATGGATTCTGCTCTTTATCGTTGTAGTCCAAATCAAACAAATATGTTCTACCTTCTGCATCATATTTCATGCCTCTCTTTTCGGCTTCATCATTGTGTATAACTTCCCCAACATATTCACAAACAAAACTGCCTTTCTTGATTGTTTGTAATGATTTAACTCCCCATCCACAACCGGATGGTGTCCTGAAAATGCACAAATTTACCATCCGGCCTTTCTGCACGACTCTATTATCACATTCAGGACCACATTTACAACGCTTATTACATTCATATATAGGTGTTCCAACAGGAACAATTAATCTTTTATCTGGGCCATAAGGAAAAGTGCTTCCAGATTGTTCCCCACAGCAATTTCCTGAGGAAGCACTGCAAAGTGGCCTGCAGTTACAACCAATTGGAGGATCTTCTGGAATGGTCACACCTTCACCTGGAAGATAATCGTTGACATATATGAAGTTTGGTGGTGCTATCTCAAAATCAACTTCATTTTCCACAAATATACGAGCTTCATCCGCTGATATAAAATTCATCTCCATTTCCCATTCTCTTAGGTTTTGCAATTGTTCTAACCTCTTAAAATGAAAAGCTCTTACTGTAAGCTCATGTTTTACTTTTTGTACCAAACTAGGATCCCTTTTGCTCTCAGGAACTTTTAACAATTCTATTAACTTTTTGTTGATATCTTTTTCTTTGGGAACAGTGTATTTGACAAAACCTCTCCCTGAAAAAGTTTTCATGAGGTTCTCCAATATAGCTTTTGTAGGTTGCACCAAAGTAAGCTTCAAATTTTCTATATCCTCGGATGAAGGAAATCCTACTTCATTTGGTTTTGTAGTAAGACCCATAACTTTACTTTTGTAATTTTTCAAGCAATGACCACAATTTGTAAGATTTTCTTCTGGTTCCCAAGTGCTGCTATCTTTAGACCACCCTTTCCATTTCACCAAGTACAAAATTTCATTATTGCCCACTTTACGATGATCTAAAATCCTCTCTACCTCATAAACTGGTTCACCATCCTCGTTCTCAGATTCAATTTGAGATGTTTCCTCCAATTTTGGCTTCTTTGTCCCTACACTCGATTTCCTTTTCGTACTAATGGAAAGTTTTGGCTTACGCTTATTCTTGGACTTTACTGTGCCTGAAGTCTTGCTCTTCTCTGTAATGGTGATATCTTCTGCTGTTATAGGTGGAGCTTCAGCTGCAGCCATACTCCCAGCTCCGTTACCCAAAGGCTCAGTCTCTAAGCCTCCTGCAATTGTAAAAGTGCTTTGTTTTCCTTCAGTTGGACTCAACAAGCATCTTATTATACAGAACTTCAGATGCAAGCACAGTTTCAGGTCCAAACCACTTTCTTCATTAAACATGCAGATTTCCAATTCTTACACTGACAACTGTGTCCAGTGCACATACTAATTTTTAGGATTCTCACTTAAAAAAAATTAATTTCATTTCTAATTCTAGTTAATTATATTTTCTTAAAAAAATATCATGTAAGGAGGTAGTATTCACTATTGCTTCTCAATATATTTGCAATCTTTAAAACTGAAGGAAATTTGTTAAACTTAACACACATAAAAAAAAACAAAAACATAATACCAAAGCTAATATCCAACTTTAATAGTGGAAAGACCAGAAACAATGTAGCAAATGTAGTTAGTATTAAAACATGTAACATACAAATTAACAAATCCTTAAAAAAAGAGATTAAATTGGAAATACATCTCACCTCATATTTTTGTTTTCTCATCTGGAACATAATTCGGTGAATATATTTGCCATTTTTAGTTAGAATATAACAGCCATATCAACTGTTGGAAGTCTTGTTTATTCTTTCACTGTGGTAGTGGTGGTGGGGAGATGAACCGTACATTTAAATCCTTTTCCACAGGATTAAAATATTATAATTATGTTATATGTAGAGAACGGGTTTTTCCTCACCTATAAGACAAATGTCAGGAAAACTTTAAGGCCCAAACGGTCCCCGAAATCATATGGCCATCATTATCATCATCCTTCACCGGCGTGGAAAGCAATGGGAAGCTACCACACCTACAATTCCCTAGTAAAGCTGCAAGCATAGCATGAAAATGCTATGAATTGCAGTGAAGGACCTGCCTTCGGGCAGAATTACTATGGATGGATGTAGAGAACAAAGTGCCGTGTCACAACAGAGCAGTTTAAGGTATTATTGCTTGGTGCAGAGTTATGGGACATGCACTGGTTTAAATTCAGTCAGTAGATCAGTGCCCAACTAGCATCATGTGGAATTTTGGTAGCTACAATAGTACAGGATGAGAAAACCAGCTGTAACGGCTGGGGGACCTGAAATGCTGACCACATGTCACCCCTATATTGACTAGATGATTGTCCATCTCTGTGATTAACACATATTGAAGTAAGGTCAGCAAGTAACTGGTAGGCAAGCAAGGGCAAGGAGTTTTTTAGACATAATAATTAATTTTAATTTTTTTAGGGAAAGAGATGTTAGCCATGGTCGGTCCAATTGGTTATGTTCTTTACCTCTAGTCCTGCAGTTTCAAATCCAACCAGAAAAATCCAAAGGATTTTCAGACTCACGAAAAACCTCAAGACTGAAAAGAGAGGCCCCTGTTCAAAATTTAAGGCTTTCTTCCATCCAAGTAGTATCTTAGTTGTCTACTAGATGTCTCATTGAGGTGATATGCTGACCACATGTCACTCATGACATCTGTAGGGAAAAAAGCATAACTAAATCAGATTGATTGAGAAACCTCGAAGAGGTGACTAAGGTTTGTCTCAAAGAGCCTTGAAACCAAAGAGGACGGGTAAAAGGATTTAATTGTGAGATTTGTATGTCCACCACCAGAGACAAACAATATACAAGATTTCCAATGGTCAATATGGCAGACAAGATTACAGTTATTGACTAGCCTCATGGTCTTGTGGCTGCAACTTCTGAATACAGATCATGGGGTCCCAGGTTCAATGTCCAGTCAGACCACAGGAATTTTTTTCTCAAAGGGAATTATTCCTTTGGACATTCATGGTCTGGAATTTAGGTTAAGTAAGGTTTAAGGACTCTCCTGGTGCTTCATTATCATCTATCACCTGTCATATCAATCGGAGTAATGTAACTCTCTCTTCCAGGCCCCAACCTAAAAAGTGGGTTACAATTGCAACATGCCAGGAGAGAATACCAGAAATGTCATACAGACAATCTGGTGGTACTGGGGTGAAAAAAAAAAAATTGAGAATGGCAAAGATGTTTGCTGAAATGTGTCCAGATGAGAAAAACTATGAAGTATATTTCTGATTCAATCTCAATAAATTACATCATAATACAACTTCCTATCAATCTTAAAAAATGCATAAATTTTCATCTGACATATTAATGCAGGTAAATAGAAAGGTTCCTATAGCTGAAGACATTATTAAAACAAATATTAGCAAAAAAGCAAACGTTTTAAACTTCCATCTGCATTAATCATCAGAAACATAACATGCTTCCATTGAAAGCAACAAAAAAAAACACAAAATGAAGCAATCAAGCAATAAATTTACATTCTGGAAAAAAATAGACATAAATTGATGTATATGAAAAATCTTACAGTATACACTACAGTTAATTAAGTTATGTAGGTAGGAAATAACACTATGAGGTTTATTTTAATATTGTTTACTTGTTTCTTCACTCACCTCATACTTCTTAACTCCCAAGCAGATTCGAGTTTCTTTACTTCATTTGTGACATTCTCAATGCTGTATTATGTTCACAACTGATGTCCAATGACCTCCTATCCTTGCAGACTGACCTCTGTGCCATCTGATCAGTCTGCAGGATAGGAGGCTGTTGGACATCAGTTGTGAATGTAATACAGCATTGAGAATGTCACAAATGAAGTGAAGAAACTCAAGTCTGCTTGGGAGTTAAGAAGTATGAGGTGAGTGAAGAAACAACTAAACAATATACACTACAGTTATTCAAAATTCCTATAAAAAATTACACTTATCCAACTGTACCTAAATGGTAAAAAAAGGATTAGGATGAAGGTACGAACATCTTTCAATTACGAGGGTCATACTGAAAGTCGTGAGCAACCCATTGTTAAAAATCAAATTTCAACAATGTAACAAAAACAACTGCAGGATCGTAATCTACAGACTTTATACCACAACATTGCCGTTTTGTGGCGTCATAGCTTCTATCATGTGACCACATGCAGTGTTTCCAAAATGGCAGACATCAATGTTTCGTTTCGACAGCGCACTGTCATTGAAATCCTTGTTAAAGAGGAACAATCTCCTGTTGATATTCACCAAAGACTTCAATGTGCTTACGGAGATGCCTGCATGGGTGCCAGCAGTGTTAGGAGATGGGTGAAACATTTTAAAGATGGGAACACGAGTATCAAAGATGAGCCTCGTAGCGGTCGCCCACGCTCTGCCTCCACGGATTGCAACAAGGAAAGAGTTGATGCGCTCATTAGAGACGACAGGCGTATCACAGTGAATGAAATCGCTACAAAACTTGCAGTAGGACACAGTGCAGTGTAAGAAATGATTCACAGCTTAGGTTACCGAAAAGTTAGTGCCCGTTGGGTTCCACATTTATTGAGTAAAGACCACAAACTTCAAAGAAGAACCATCACCCATAACCTTCTTCAGAGATTTCGAAATGAAGGTGATGATTTTTTGACGAGTATTGTGACAGGTGACGAAAGCTGGTTTCATCGCTACAAGCCTGAAACAAAACACCAGAGTATGGAATGGCACCACTTGAATTCGCCATCAAAGAAAAAAGCGAAGACAGTGCAATCTGTTGGGAAAGTTATGGGCAGCATCTTCTGGGATGCGCAAGGTTGCATTCTGGTTGAATTTCTTGAACCTGGACAAACCATAAATGCTGGCCGCTATATCCAGACACTTGTGAAGCTCTGTCGTGCATTGCACGACAAACGCCCTGAAAGGAAGATCATTCTGCAACATGATAACGCGCGTCCTCACACTGCTCGTGCCACTGTGGAGAAGATCAGGACATTTGGATGGGAAACTCTTCCTCATCCTCCCTATAGTCCCGATTTGGCACCCTCCGACTACCATCTTTTCGGTTCTGTGAAGGAGCAGATGAGAGGCCAACGCTACGAGACGCTGGAGGATATTCCGAAAGCAGTGCGTCAGTGTCTTCGAGCAGCTGGAACGGACTTCTAGCATAAGGGAATTTTCAAGCTTGTAGAATGCTGGACAAAATGTGTGCAAAGAAATGGAGACTATGTTGTAAAGTAGCACAAAGGTCTGTAGATTAACATGGTGTACTTGGTTTGTCTAAAATAAATATTATGATTGTATAAAAAAATGTTGTTCATGACTTTCAGTATGACCCTCGTATGTAGGATTGTAAGCTTTTGTGGTCAGTGTTCTTGACTCTTGTTGTCTTCTGGGCTGAATGGCCATAGTCCAGTTTTCTTTGAACTCAACATTTCATCTACTACTATGGTAGACATCTTCAGGAGATTCTGTGTGCCCTCTGTGAACTTCTCAACTATTGGGTCAGACTGGCTAGACCATGTAGGATTGCAATCAAGGTACCGACCATGAAAACCTACAATCCTATATAAAGCCCAGCCAGTCTGCAGCCAACAGTTCAGGATTTCACAGAGGGCACATAGAATCATCTGAAGATGTCTACCACAGCAGTAGACGAAACTTCAAGTTTAAAAAAACTGGATCATGGCCATTCAGCCCAGAAGACCAACTTAACAAGAGTCAGTTTTGAGTTACATTTGAAATTCACAATGGGTTAAAGCAAGAAAATACACTATCTCCAGGCTATTCAATGTTATACTAGGGCATGCAATCAAATCTCAATGGTATTAATCAGTTATTGGTATATCTTGATGTATTATTAGGGGATGAGTAAATACTAAAAGCGAACACACACATTCTATTAACCCTGAGCTGATTAGATCGGCTCTGATGCTTCTGTCCATTACCTGCCCGACAACATACATAAACTACTAGCAAAGCCGATCACATCGGCGGATGCGATTTAAATCTCTGTCACAAGAGATTTTACCAGTGGCATGCAGAGATTAAATAACAATAAGACACTGGGACTGGAAGTAAATAATAAAACTAAATATTATATGGTCATAATTAGAAATACATTATTAAATGGGAAAGGACACTTGACAACAAATGATCGAAAATTTGGAGTGATGGAATTCAAATACCTAGGAATGATAATAACAAACAGGAGAAAAATAAAAAAGTAAACAGGAGTATGTTTGAAAAAAGATATTAAACAGGCTGAACTATGAAAATGCATGCTATTATGTATGACAGGAACTCATCATCCCTAATTATCTGAAAGATTTTTCAGTTACATTAAATAGATGCAAAAAGTGATATCTTGTCTTAAGAGAGAAGAAAACATTTGAAAATAAGCTGCTTAGAAAAACTTTTTGTACAAAGACGAACGAACATACAAGTGAATGGAGGAAACTATGTAACAATGAACTCCATGATCTTGATAGAAAATCAGATATAATAAAAACTGTTAAGTCTCTTAGACTGATGGGCAGGGCATGCGAGACAAATGGAGAATGGAAGAGGGGCATGAAAACTTACATGAGATGAGAGATTAACTTTAACCACGATTTGAGCAAGGTGAATTATACAGGAGATGATTGGAAAATATTAACTCTAGATAGGTATGTGAAGACAAGCTATAACGGCTTGGGGACCCGACATGCTGATCACATGTCACCCCTACACTGGTTAGATGATTGTCTACCTCTGTGATTAACACATGTGGATGTGAGGTCAGCAGCTGGCTGGTAGGCCAAGGGCCTTCTAGGCCTGTCGCGCTTGGAGTATATTATTATATACATAGGGATGTATGGAGAGCTTATATCCTACAGGAATTTCTAAGTCCAACAATGCCAGTCAGTGAGTTGTTTCAGAATTAACTTTTGTTAATGACTTAAAACTTTTAAAAACATGTAGGGTCGAATTTATAAACGCATTACACCGTAAAAGGCGTTATCTGCTGAGAAAGTTTTATCCTAATACATTTTGCTTACTCAGAAATCTATTCATGTGATAATAATTGTAAGCTACTTGACGAGGTAACTTAAGATCATAGCTCAAGATAGAAACTTATCGTGAGAATCCCGAAGGGAACCGATGTAGTTTGAAACTTTGCTGCTTTATCCAAGATGTCAGACCTTGAAGACTTCGATCATGTTTTCGGTATACGCGGAGAAGAGGAATTTGATAGAGTCTACCAAAGAATTCAACTGGAAGAACAGGAGAATCGGCGTAATATTGCACGATGCAGACGTCGTTGTATACGGTATTATTTGCAGGATGCAAGCGTAAATGCATTCCTCTATAGCAGACGAAAATGACGGAAGTGGTTTTATCGCTGAGAATTCTGGGTAATTTGGTGCCAATATTACAAAAACGTCGACTTTCATGCATGACTGGTAAGTCGGCCGTTAATTCGATCTCAGCAATTGCTCACGGTGAGTCAGCTCACCAGTGATTGGAAGTAATTTGAGTAGAGACTAATGTATTTGCATGCGGCCCGTAAGGTATAATGTGCACATAAAATATTAAGAAGAAGAAAGCTGATTACAGAGAAAGTTGAGAATGATTTATTTTAATTATAATTTCATGGGATATCAGCTAAACAAAAGTAGAATTATTGCTCATATCTAAAAAAAAAAAAAAAAAAAACTCGACCCCCAGAGCATGTACAAATTTCTAGATGAAGGGGAGATCTTTATGAACATTCTCGGGATATCATGAAAATACATTAGGAAGTAACATTATGAGGTTCTCAATAAAATATACTCGGGATACTTCAATATGATTAGGATAAAGGTATAAAAATTAATTAAAGACCACGACAGTAGTCATAGTTGGTTTAAAATGGCAAAACATGGTCAAAACTTGTCAAAATAAGTTAAATGATGTATAGTCCACAGATGAAGTGAATGAAAGCAGTAGGTATTTCATACTCAGCACATTATATCATGAAGGATTGTATTAGAACTTACCTTCATTTAGACGCTGAGTGGGTGTGTTAGTTCCTAGTCTGACAAACAATCCACACTTCTCTACTAATATGACAAAACTGTCCATCGTATCTTCCATTACAAGAAACTTTCTTAATGTATCTATGTGCCAGGAGAAGTCTTTTTTTTTTATTTCCTCATGGAGATTTGT
Source organism: Diploptera punctata (assembly GCA_030220185.1). Lineage (NCBI taxonomy): Eukaryota > Metazoa > Arthropoda > Insecta > Blattodea > Blaberidae > Diploptera > Diploptera punctata. Next base: position 215,971 of record JASPKZ010008033.1, on the reverse strand, counting down.
AACTGTAGGAACTATTTATCTTATAAAAGTCCCTAATTAATCCCGAATCACCCTACTATCAAAATCGTCACAGTGAAATTTATGTTTCATAGCCCAAGATCTCTTTCTGCACAAAGAATTTCACCAGCCTCAACACCTTCCTTTCTTATTTTGAATATACTGTTCTTATATTTAACTTTTATAGGAATTAATCACTATGAGGTTTAATTTATGGTGAAATTAAATGTTTCTTACCTCTCCTCATATAAATTTACTAAGTTGATCGCGATTTCGAGACTATAACTGTCTCATCATCAGAACTTTGTTGGCGACTGGTGTTATGTCGATCGGAAGAAACTCTTCTTCTTCCCTATGTTGGTGGACCGATGAACCTCTGGATCAGGTCAAAATTTACGGGAATTTCGAAGTTCATAAGTTTTCCTTTGTTTTTCTGAATGTGGATCTTTTCCCAAACCGTGAGTTCCTTTTGTTTGTCTATTTGTTTAATTAGACTGGCTTTTGATTCAATTAAATGTTTTTCGGACCAAGCATGAGCAGCTACTGCTGACTTTTCTACTTCTCCACTTTTGATGTTTCTAAGATGTTCTTTCACCCTTGTTTTCAAATTTCTTTTCGTTTTTCAAATACAAACTTTGTCACAATCCCTGCATTTTATCTGATAAATTCCTGATTTGTTTTCATTTTCAATTCTTTCATTTTTATTAGTTTTAATTATCCTATTAAGGCTGTATTCATTCTTTGGTGCTAATCTTATATTAAACTTTTTGATTTTTTTTTAAATTTATAGTGTTTCGATGGATGGTAAGTGAATTTCTTGAATTTTATTTTTTCTGTTTCTTTTATAAGTTTGCTTTCATTTATTAATTTTTGTCTTTTAAATTTATTTATTTTCTTGTGTACCATATTTTCTTCATAACCGTTATCTATTGCAACATTAATTATGTGTTCTTTTTCTCTTTCATAGTTTTCTTTGCTCATAGGTGTATTTACCAATCTATGTGTCAAAGTATTGAATACTGATTTCACCATACTATGTTCTGATACGCCACAATAATTAGCAACACATTTATTTATTTTTGAGTAATTAAATACTTCAATTCTCCTGATCTCCATTCCACATCACAACTTGAAACTAACTCACTGGCATTATCAAACCCATAGGTTCATGGCTATGCAGACATAAGCTATCCTGAGCTAATGTTTTCCAATTCCCCTGTATAATCTACTTCCCTCAAATCATGCTTAATGCTATTCTCTCATCTCATTCTTGGCCTACTAACCAGAAGCTTTACCTCTGGTTTTCCTATAAGGGAGTTTCCATGTTCCTCTTTCATCCCCATTCGTGTCACATGTCCTGCCTATTGCAGTCTACGAGACTTAACACTTCTTTTTATAATTGATTTCCCATGAACATCATGTAGTTCACTGCTATAAAGTTTTCTTCATTTGCATGTCCTCGCTTTGGTCAAAAAATTTCCCAAAGACCTTTTTCTCAAATTCTCTCAAGTCCATTTCAGCATCCATATAACATAACTTAGAGAATAATAGTTTTACATATTTTTAAGTTTAATGTCTTTTTTAGAAAAGTTGGGACAATGGGTGCCAGTAATGCATAATGGCATGCTTTTCCATATTTTGAGCCTGTGTTTAATTTTTTTGTGCATCTCATTCTTATTTGTAATTATTGTTCCTAGGTATTTGAAATCAACCACTTTTCAATATTTTAATCACCACCCTTACCCCACAGTGAACTATGAAACATTAAAATATATAGTAACCAACTGAATAAGAAGAGCAAATTTAATTACTGTAAAACACAAAAATATAAAACATAAAATTAAATATGCCTGAAATAAACTACAGACGTGAGTGATATCATGGCAGTTCCTATATTCTCAGTTAGTTACAATTCCCTGTGCACCCCTTCATCTCACGCTTCCATTCTCTTCGTCTGTGGACTATCTTTCTTTTTATTTCATTCTTAATTGTAGACACTTCAATATCTAAAGATCAAATTGTATCTACTACATTGTAATGATAGTATGAAATGGTGAAAATGATGAAATTAATCATAGTAACGAATTAAAAACCTAGCAATTGCCTATATGATTGAGAAAAACCAGGAAAAAAGTGTTGGATTGGTCGGCACTGGGATTTAAACTCGGGACCATCCAAATATAAGTCTCAAACTACCACTTTGGTCAACTCATTTGGTTGGTGTATATCAAAACAATGTTTTGTTGAAATAATAATCCCCCTTCAAATGCTACATTCAAAACATCTCAACACCACCCTATAACGGGAGGTTGATTCAATATATGCCTAAATCAATCTCTATCTCCCCATGCTTTTCTTCTTTTTAATTCTTCCCAATTTTATCTTGTAAAATTGTCTTAATACTTAGTCAATCCACCTTTCTTGTGATCTTTGTTATGGTAATTTGCCTTTGACCTTTAGATTAAGCAACAGCAGTGAGAGTCTTCCCTTTTTCATTCTTTTGAGGTATTCATCAAATCATTTTAATCTATTTTTTATAGATCAGTTGTTAATTTTTATATAATTGAAGGGTACAGAGAAAAAAAAAACAGATAAGCCATTTTTTTCCTTGGAATGAAGAAAACATGTTTGACTTTTTAGGAATTAACACTATGAGGTATTATTTATTTAAGCAAAAATAAAAAGAATATGAGGTGAGGTTATAAAATTGTACTTAAAAAAAAAAGTAATTTATTGGGTTCTTCTCCCATACCTTTCATTTAATGTCTCCTTGAATGTATCATTATGATTCCTATCAAATCTTGTTTTGTATATGTTGTGTGTGTGTGTGTGATTCCATACAAAAATTAAATTTCCATAACCTGAATTCTGTTCAAATCTTTCTTTGTATATGTTCAAATCTCAGATGCATATATTAAAGTGAGTTTGAAATATGTTTTATAAACTGCTATTTTTTTTGACAGGTAGGCCTACATCTTTAATCACATAGCAATATGACTTTTTGGATGTAGCTCTTTTCCTGGTAAAAATGTCTGATTCTGTAACAGATGGCATAATGCAGAATTTGTGAAACCCACCTACTGGGATTCCTGTAACTTAAGTTAGCCTCAATTTTATACAAAATAAAATGAAACCATTTACATTTAGAAATAGCTATTAAGTTAGTTACATACTATTTGTCAGGCCATCAGATCTGTGCACTTGCAGAGCTGCCATCGTTCTTAGAAAAGTTAACACCTATATCACTCCAAACCATGCACTTCCCTCCCATCACATCAAACAGCAGCCACAAACCCTTCCGAGTAGGGATGTTGCCAAACTTCCCCCAAACAGTGTCATAGTTCTTGAATATTGAATAATGTAATGTTAATATTGTTTAGTTGTTTCTTCACTCACCTCATACTTCTTAACTCCCAAACAGACTTGAGTTTCTTCACTTCATTTGTGACATTCTCAATGCTGTATTACGTTCACAACTGATGTCCAACGGCCTCCTATCCTGCAGACTGACCTCCGCACCATCTGATGGCTGACTGACCAACTTCCAAATCAATCCACTCTCCTTATCACCGGGTATTTCAAAATTCATAGTTGTGTTTTTATTCTTGCATATGTAAATGTTTTCCCAAATTGTGAGTTCCTTCGGTTTTTCCAATTGTTTAAGTAATTTTGTTTTGGTTTCTATTCTATGTTTTTCTGACCAGGCATGTGTAGCTATTGCAGATTTTTGTTTCTCCATTTTTAACAGTTCTGAGGTGTTCCTTTAATCTTGTATTTAGATTCCTTTTTGTTTTCCCTATGTATATCTTTTCACAATCTTTACAATTAATTTGGTAAATTCCCGATTTTTTGCAGTTTTCAATCTTTTCATTTTTGTTGGTTTTGATTAAATTACCTAAACTGTAATCATTTTTCGGGGCTAATTTAATGTTGAATTTGTTGAAGATTTTTTAAACTTGTCAAATACTAAAGGATGGTATGTGAACTTCTTGAACTTTTTACTAATATCTTTATCTGTCTGAAGAGCACTTTCATTAATCATTTTTTGTTCCTTAAATTTATTTATTTTCTTGTGTATCATCTTTTCTTGAAATCCATTATCCTTCGCAATTTTTATCATGTGTTTTTTCTCTTTATTGTAATTTTCTTTGCTCATGGGAACGTTCACAAGTCTGTGTGTTAAACTATTAAATACTGCCTGTTTGTGTGAAAAATGGTTAAAATCTGTAGCTTTTATATAATTGTCAATGTGAGTTTCTTTTCTGTAGATTCCAAATTCTATTTTCTTTTTTTCTTCATTCCTGATCAATTTAAGGTCTAAAAATGGTATCTTCATGATTATTTTCTACTTCCATTGTAAATTTGATTGTTTTATTTTGAATATTTTAACAGTTTAATGGCATCTTCTAATTGTTTCTGTTTTACTATTGCTATGATATCATCTATACATCTTCTCCAAAATTTAAACATCAAAGGGTATTAAAATTCATCGGAGAACATATTGTTTAAACAACTCACCTCATAGGATTCATGCTTCCATGATATCGCGATTTCAAACGATATCATGGAAGCTTGAATCCTATGAGGTGAGTTGTTTAAACAATATGTTCTCCGATGAATTTTAATGATTATACCTCATAATGTTTACTTCCCAACATTAATTAAATATAATCAAAGGGTATGCTTTGGTTACATGACATTCAAAGTTCCCCATAAACATATTTGCTAAGAATGGTGATAATGGATTTCCCATTGCAAGTCCTGATCTTTGTCTAAAGTACTTTCCTCTTAATGTAATGTTATTTATTACTTCATTCGTAAGTAGGTCGAATGATGCTGATTGACTTCTATTACTTGCTTAATAATATTTCTTTCACCACTCCGTGCTACAGTATTCATGTTGAATTGACAACACTGGACAGCAAGTGCAAATAATCCGTCCCGCAAGAAGGTTAAAATTTTTTAATAGTTGGAGGGGAGAAAGAGAGTGGTAGAAAAGAGTGAATATAGGAATGCAGGAAGGGAAATGATTTATCGAGGCAGAAAATGAATTAGGGTTCAGTTCACATATCTTATGGGGATATAGATCCGACGGTCAGACAATAAAAGCTATTAAATAAAAAAAAATTGCAGGAACTTGACTAGTAGCCACTTATGGCAAACATAAATATAAAAACAAATATCTGCAAAAAATCTGCAAATTCAATGTGGATACATTAAAAGTCCTGTTTGGCAGCACAACTGCACAAAGCGAACATGTAGATATTGTCTCATAAGTAACAAAATTTTATAAGAAATTAATTACTCTTCATGTAGAGCCCACAGATTCTATGGACTAGAGCCATCTTTCAGCAAGGTCCATTGTCCTGTGACAGTGTCAATCTCTGGTTTTTAAACGAGGATTTCTTTGAGACATACTTCCACAGTTTCAATATTTTTTTAAATTTCATGCAAGAAATGGGTCATGGATCGAAATAGATGACAATCTGAAGGTGCAACACCAGGACTATATGCTGGGTATGGTAGCTTTTCGATTCCTCCCAATTCCTGAATTTTTGTCTTGGTTGTTCATGCAGTATTGAGTCTCGCATATTGTTCTGCAAGAGAACTCTATTTCAGTTAACTAATGATGGGAATATCCCTCACAAAATTCCATGAATTCATTCCAGTTGTTGAGAAAAAAAGATCAGCATTGATCGTAGTCCCATTTGGAACAAACCCTCACTCTTTCAAAATTTCACCAGACACACATTAATTAAAAATCGACATTACTTATGAGACAACCTACTATTAACATCTCCAAGGTATGCCTCTGTAATGAAGACTTCACCATGAATAGATATTACCTGAATGTCTGCAGGAAGCTAAACTATGACGAGTCAAACAATATTGTTCAATGATATTAGGAAGCCACGAAATAATTGTTAAACCCAGTAGTTTGCCATTAGAAACAACATTAGTTTATCAAGTTATCACTAAGATGTCTTTTTTTATTAAGGTATCTTTAAAAAAATATATACGGAAGTTTTATTTGAAGAGAAAAATATATGCCTGAAACAGAATTTGAACCCGATTCAGACATATATTTTTCTCTTCGAATAAAATGTCATTCAGTGAGAAGCGATAAGTATCTAAGAACAAATATACAGAAGTTTGTTCTTACTTTACTTTATAACGATGGTGAATATTGGCATAATTTTTTTACAAATTACATAAAGGACGACAAACAAACAACTTTTCCTTTTTATCAAATTATCATTTTTAGCACAAATTAAATTAAGAGAGACAAAATTAAATAAACACATTACTGAAGTTATGTAAGAATTGTTCCACACTGTAGCTGAACAGTCTAAGGCATTATGCTATGATAAAGAGTTATGGGGACATCTGGATGATTCGACTCATGGCTGGCATTTTTTCGTAAAATTTTATCATTTTGCAACTAATGCCCATAAAAAACTCTTAAGAGTATTTAGAAAATTTTGTTTTAATTTCCATTCATTCTGCATATTTTCATACATTTTCAAAATGTTAAATTAGTCAAGAATTCAATTTTTTAGAATATTTTTGAGAATTCTTTAAACTGATTTTTTTTAAATCCAACATTTCGAGAATTTTTTTAAAATTTTGGATTTTCAAATTTGATTTTTTTAATTTGTTTAAAATTTTATATATTTTTTAAAATTTCAGCATGAGGATTTCAATAGCTATAATAAGTAGTAGTTCCGGGTTGAGAAAATCAGCTACAACAATTGGGAGACCCAAAACGCTCATCGCATTTCACCCCTATAACTGTGCATACTATACAAGTAAAAGGCCTGATGACCTACTACAATCTTAATGCTGGGTTTTCAATCCATCTTTCCTTCAGACAGACCAAAGATCTCTTCCAGGTGGATGTAGAAAGCATGGTTTGAGAATCTGTCCACATACATATGTTGGTTGTATTATGAGTTATCCAAAACATATGAGATTTTTTAGCAAAATTAAAATTATGAGATTTTTTTTTACTATGTAATTAAGAAGCAATTTATTTAGGTTAAGAAATAGATGTTCTGCATTCTGTGGAATGCACAATTTTTCCAGTTAGCAAGTAACTGTAAATATATTTCTCCAATAAGACAATTGTTTGTATTAAATCATATAGGAAATATCACTATAAGGTATATTTTAAATTTGAAATAAATTTCTTTTATCACACCTTATATCCTGTTTTCTAATTAGACCGGTTTCATCTTCAGTAATTCCATGACCAATGTTCTGTCATCTAGGAACACTGCTTCTTACTCCATCTGTTGGTAGACCGTTGAACCTCCAGATCAAATCAACTTCCCCAGGAAAATAAAAATAAATTTGAAAACTAGAGTGAAGGAACAAGGAACATCTTAGAATGTCAAAAATGGGGAAGTGGAAAAACTCTGCAGTAGCCGCTCATGCTTGGTCAGAAAAATATCAAATTGAAAGAAAGGCTAAATTAGTTAAACAATTAGAAAAAACCTTGAGCTTACAATTTGAAAAAAAAAAATCCATATGGGGGGAAAAAAATTAATGAATTTTTAAATTCCCAGGGAAGTTGATTTGATCTGGAGGTTCATCGGTCCATCAACAAATGGAGTAAGAAGCAGTGACCCTAGATGACAGAACATCGGTTATGAAATTATTGAAGGTGAAACTGATAAGGTTTCAAAACCGGTCTAATTAGAAAATAGAACACAAGGTGAGGTAAAAAGAATTTTACTTTAAATTAGACATTTATTTACTTTTTAATTCACAAGTGTATACATTTTTGTTATTTAAAAGTAGAGTAGACCTACAAAAAATTATCATAAGTAATGCCACAAGTGATTTCTAATTTATCTAGAGAATTTTGAAACCAAGAGTGGTATTTGTTAGGACTATTTAACGAATAAAATTAAGTTTAGATTGGAGGCCTAGGTAGCTCACATGGAAGAGCATTGACATAGAGAGTCAAAGGTCCTGGGTTCAAACCCCAGTCTAGGCGTATATTTTTCTTTTCAAATATAATTTGTCCATCATTAAGATGTTTAAATTCCCAATAAGAAGTCTTCTTAATAAAGAAGCCGCCATTTGCAAAAATCGTAGCAATGGCTCGTAGCATTTGGGGTTCGGCAATTAACTATGTATAAGAGAAAAATACACCTTTAGATTGGAGGCCTAGGTATCTCACATAGAGCATTGACATAGAGAGTCAAAGGTCCTGGGTTCAAACCCCAGTCTAGGCGTATATTCTTCTTTTCAAATATAATTTGTCCATCATTAAGATGTTTAAAAACGAATAATATATAACATTAAAATTAAGCTGTTTACTCAAAAATCACTATTTAGGATCGCAACCAGTGATAACTCATTAAGATCGCAATACTGTAAGAATGCACACTAGTGGAGAAAAAATGAAACATCAAACTGTATATTATAACCAACATTATAAGTTATTAATTAATTTTTTTAGGAAACAACTCAAAAAATCATAATTTAAAAACAGAATTATTGCAACACACAATTATCAAATGTAGTTTGAAGGGATCTGTTCATTATTTGCTATATTCAACGTATTTGTTGGAGAGTCAGTCACTGCAAAATAATGCTCTGACCTGGTCAAAATATTAAAAAGGAGGAGCTTTCTTTATTTTGGTAAACAGAATTCAATAAATAGCGAGGTGAAACATGACTGCCATTGACTCCCATTTGAGGTATGAGTTAAATAATTATTAATGTTGATTTATTCTTGGACATGTTTCAAAACAATTCTGTTTTATCGTCAGCATTGTTTTGAAACATGTCCAAGAATAAATCAACATTAATATTGAGGTAAGATGTCCAGACCAAAAATAATATAATTAAAATAACCTCAAAATATAACTTCCTAAAATTAAATATTATATGAGTTAAATAGTTTTAATAAATGGTAGAAAGCATTGAAATATTATACATTTATAAGGAATAAACATAAAAAAATTGTAAAGTACCATACTTCAAATTATAAGGTGATATTTCTGTCACTTTGGATCATCTTTCAACACTTTTTAAGTCGTGATTGCATATTTCTAACATTTATCAATCATAGAAATCTACCCTTTAATAATAATAATAATAATAATAATAATAATAATAATAATAATAATAATAATAATAACAATAATAATAATAGTGTATAAATTTCACTTACCTAGCTTTATGGTGATATTTCTTTCCAACTCGTTTTTGAATCTAACTGTCTGTACTCCTGAAATAGCCTTCACCACTGTTGATTTGCCATGAGCTACATGACCAATTGTACCTAAAAATTATAAAAAAAGTTTAGATGCTTGAAATATATATAATAATGGATTATTTCTAGTTTCTGATAATTATAACATGTAATTTACATGTGCAGCGTTTAATGTATGATGGTGAAACCTGAGACTTTCAAGACTGAAGACTTTTTTGAGGCCAAAATATTTAGAAGAATATAAGGCCCTAGTTAATATGATGGAGTCTGTTGCATCTGACCTCACAAAAGTTGAGTTCTTTTGAGATAAGATGCAACAGACTCACCTTATTAATTAAGAACCTTATAATGTTACATAAAAATCATAAAGTATTACAATTATATGAGTTACAAACATAGTAATATAATATTTAATTTTAGGAAGTTATATTTTGAGGTTATTTTAATTATATTATTTTTGGTCTGGACATCTTACCTCAATATTAATGTTGATTTGTTCTTGGACATGTTTCAAAACAATTCTCTGTTTTATCTTCAGCTTTCCCAGTCTGGGAAAGCTGAAGATAAAACAGAGAATTGTTTTGAAACATGTCCAAGAACAAATCAACATTAATATTGAGGTAAGATGTCCAGACCAAAAATAATATAATTACAAACATAGTATTTAGCTATTTTTTAAAATTATACACACACACACATAAAGGCCCAATAAATGTATAGGTGTACATACCAGCACATAAATGAGACTAGCAGACCTTTTTTGTGGATCGAGAAATCAAGAAATTCACACTGCATTTCCATTTTAATTAACTTTTAATTATTTCTGACCCGATAGAAAATATCATGTTCATGGTGTGAAGCAATTTTAATAAATAAACAAAACTGGAAGGTTTAGATTGAGATAAGAATTAAATGAATTGTGAATTCTTCTTACCTCAAAACATCTGTTTTTAACACAGAACTGCAGTATCGAGAAACATCATTCCCATCGTAAGCTGTTGTCACAACTGTCAATTTTTTCATTTAGAAAATTACCAGCATAATGAAAAATTGAATCGTGACAACAGCTGACGATGGGAATGATGTTTCCTTATACTGCAGTTGTGTTAAAAAAAAAATAAGATGTATGACGTAAGAAGAATTCATGATTCATTTGATTCTTATTAAGAAAACCTCATAATGTAAAATTTCCCAACTGTATTATATGAAATTAGACTAAGATATATAAACAGTGTCCCATTCATCTTGACTACCTGAAATATCTTTCTATATAAGTACAAAATGAAAAATTGTTTCATACAAAAGGTGTCCAACTATGAGGGGGAAATAATAATGATGGTTAGTAAACTTTGTGACATTATTTATTAACAAGATATGAATACAACTTTGTTTCTTCAATGGCACTACGGAGGGTTGTTCACAATTCCTGGGGACAAGTTTGCATCACTAACCTGCTTATGAAAACCCGTGTCTCCACCAGCGGTTGTGTTCGATTGGATGGCTTTGGATACTCTGCAACGGAGTTTCCACTGCAGAAGTGCTTTACAAAGAACAGCGATGTCGATTTTGGACCACTCCTCTTTGCAGGCTTTCCATATACCTTCAATAGAGTGTGGTCTCCTACTTCCAAGCGCTCTTTTTAGGAGACCAAACACACAAAAATCCATGGGTGCAGCATCGGGAGACATGACATGTATTTCACTGAAGGGCACTGCATGTATTCCAGTTGTCTGCTCCATTGTCTCTATGAACCGGCGTGTAGCAAGCAGAGGTGTGGCTTGAAGCTTTATCCGATGGATCCAGATGTTATTCACTTCTCTACCATAGAGGGAAGGTATCTCAGAGGTATAAATTGGTGACAGGACATTCCTTTGGTAGTAAGCAGAGTTAACTTTAGCTTTTTTTTTTCTACTCTGCAGATGATTAACTTGCCATTGTAGCAAAATCCTGCAATTATCATGAAGCCGTGTGAAAAACTTTCCTTGCAGTCGGTATACCACTTTTCAAATTTTTTTTTCACCTCTTGGACAGTAAAAAATTGCTCGTGGCTTATTTGTATCATTAAGGTATACATATGACTCATCTAAAGTCACTATAAACTTCCATTTATCATCCGCAAGATGGCGTTCATAGAGCTTTCTACTGTTGGTACGCCTTTCTGCAATGTGTCTCGGTAGGAGCTTGTGAACTCAGCTTTTATGTCGCTTTTCTAAGTTTAAATTTTTGTTTATTATGTTGTTTACGGTTGCTAGAAAGATTCCCAACTTCACTACTATTGCTCGTTGGGTGGGTGGATTGTTCCTGTCACAAGGGCTTTAACCTTCCTGACCACCTCAGGGGTGCGGCTTGTGGCAGGCTTAGGGTGTGCTCATACGAGTTTTACCTTTCTTGTTAAGAACGAGTAAATCCCATTCCTGGATATATTGAAACCACGCTTCTTGCACATTTCAATAATAGCACTATAGCTGTAACTAGCGTCGGAAAGGGCTGTTACGTATCCCTCCCAGAAAGGATCGATTTTCCTTGGCATACTAACGAGCAAACCAGATCCGAACACTGCGGCAGGTAGCACTCGACTGAATGAACATGTGCTGTTGTAGGCAGCATCTCTACATAAATAGTAGTGACGTCATCACCTTTTGAACTTGTCCCCAGGAATCATGAACAACCCTCCATATGCAATTTTTCTTTGATGCATTAATTAACCATCCAAGACTTGTTAAAAAATGTATCACAATATGCCATTCTGATAAATAGAATCTTGTTAATGGAAACATAAAGTGGGATTATTTCTGCCAATTTACAGTACTACCCATATGAATTATGAACAGTATAACATTCATGTTCATATTATTCGTTCTTAAACATCTTAATGATGGACAAATTATATTTGAAAAGAAAAACACACGCCCAGACTGGGTTCAAGCCCCAGTCTAGGCATGTGTTTTTCTTTTCAAATATAGTATAACATTCACATTAAGTGCTCAAACTGGTGGCCATTTTCAGTGACACACATGTAAAAATCGCTGAATGGATGGAGATTGATTTTTCCACTGTTACTGACTGAATGGAATTACAAACATGCACATTATGGTCCTGAATACTCTCTGTAGTGGCCCATATGTGTTCATCAAAGAGATGGATGATCAACCAGCCAGTATAGGGGTGACATGTGGTCAGCGTGTTAGATCCCTGCCTAACTCATCTCCTAAACTACAATGGCGTAACAGCCCAATGTTGAGCCTTAGCCTCTACTTTGTTAGGAGTTACTAACACCAAGTTAATTTAGATATACTTATTTCCCAAAAAAATGTCATGAATGGTATGCGGACAACATACCAACCCAATGAGACATCTAGTAGGTAACTAAGTTATTTATTATTATATTATTATGAGTCTGTTTATCTTACCTCAATATTAATGTTGATTTGTTCTTGAACAGGTTTCAAATGGATATCAATCATCTTCAGCATCTTGCCCAGACTGGTTGGATTTATGTTGTAAACTCTGGATGTCGATGTCAGCTCCCTCCTGTGGTTGGCCAAAAACCTCCAAACGAGGTCACGTTCCGTCGGCATTTTGAAATTCATAACCCTGTTTTTGTTCTTCTGAATAAAGATTTTCCCCCGAATAGTTAGCTCCTTTGTATTTTCTAACTGTTTTAATAATTTAGTGTCCAAATTTATATTATGTTTTTCAGACCAAACATGAGCAGCAACTGCAGATTTTTCTATTTCCCCATTTTTAATATTTTTTATGTGTTCTTTGGTTCTAATTTTTAGGTTTCTTTTTGTTTTTCCTATATATATATATATTTTTTTTTTCACAACCCGTACATTCAATTTGATATATTCCTGATTTTTTATTTTTATCAGTTTTTTCATTTTTGTTGGTTTTAATTAGTTTATTTAAACTGTGGTTATTTTTCGGTGCTAATTTAATATTAAACTTCTCAAATATCTTTTGGAATTTACTGTGTGCCCAAAGGTGGTATGTAAATTTCCTGTATTTTTTCATTGGTGGTTTTTGTTTTTCAAGAGTACTTTTGTTAATAGTGAGTGGAGAACATATTTTAATTGACTCACCTCATACATTTTCAAACTTCTTTGATACCGACGGTTTCAGACAATATCATGTCCTTCTTCAGTCATGGCTTCCACTGATGAAATTCCGTGATTGTTGATTTCTTTAGTGACATCACCTCTTGTGCCGCCATCTTTCGTTGGGATTATAAACTTTGTAATTAAATTTTTATCCACCGAATATCGAAATTCATAGATCGATATTTATTCTTCTGAATGAATATCATTTCCCTGATTTTTCAATTTCACAATTTTTAATATTTCTAAAATGTTCTTTAGTGTGTGTTTCTAAATTCCTTTTTGTTTTTCCTATGTATACTTTGCTACAATCATTACAATTAATTTGATAAATTCCAGATCTTACTATCTGGGATGTTGATTTTTTTATTGGCATTTAAAAGTTTTTCCAGACTAAATTTATTAATTGGTACCAAAGTAATGTTGTATTTGTCAAATATTTTTTTGAAATTTCCCATGCACTATTGGATGGTAAGTCATTTTCTTGAAATTCTTCATGGGAAATTTCAAAAAATATTTGACAAATACAACATTACTTTGGCACCCATTAATAAATTTAGTCTGGAAAAACTTTTAAATACCAATAAAAAATCAACATCCCAGACAGTAAGAAATCTGGAATTTATCATAAGTAATGCCACGAGTGATTTCCGATCCGATTGAGGGTCTTTCCACTTTTCAGCAGTTGCCCTTTTACCAGTCGGCTGCTGGACCTTCACATCCACATGTGTCAATCACAGAGGTAGATGATCAACAGCCAGTGTAGGGGTGACATGTGGTTAGCATGTCGAGTCCCCTAGCCGTTACAGCTGGTTCCTCAACCTGGAGCCGCTACTTATTGTAGCTACCCAATTGCCTCACGATGCTGGGTGGGCACCGGTCCCATACTGGCCAAAATACCATGAGAAAATTTCTTCCCCCATGGAGACTCGAACCAGCGCAAGTCCCGTAGCTCTGCGCCAAGGCTTCCTACCTTAACCGCTCGGCTACGGCGCAGGACGAGTGATTTCCAAATTATCAATAAATTCACGACTCACGAAGTGAGGGATGAATTTATCTAGATAATTTGGAAATCAAGAGTGGCATTTGTTAGGACTATTTAACGAATAAAATTAAGCTGTTTACTCACAAATCATTATTTAACTATAGTTATTTTTAAATATTTATATATTTAATGTAAACGGTGATGTTTGAAAACAAATGATAAACGATAGGTACGCTTCATCTGCTTCTTTTGTTTATCACTGCAACCAGATCATACTATTTATTGCCAAAGGAACGCAATATTGTAAGAATGCTCTCTAGTGGAGAAAAAATGAAACACATCAAACTGTATATTAATTCATTTCTGATGTCCTATGATGTAAATATGACAATTATATTTTTCTGGATTATTACCTGGGAAAAAATACATTTAAGAAAGTGCAAACAGTGGTTTCTTTTTTTGGTGGTATAATAAATTGCTACAAATGTTTTTATATTAACTCCTGCAAGTGCTATGTGTTGACATCTATGCACTATATATACAATCTGGTAGCCGTATTTCTTTACAGGCTCAGTCACTGCAAAATAATAATGGTCAGACCTATTCAGAATATTAAAAGGGTGGAGCTTTCTTTAATATGGTAAATTTAACACTGATAAATATTTTGTGAAACACGACTCGAGATTGGTTGTAAAACAGAAATCTTTCAAACGTGATTGGTCATTGACTCCCATTTGGGACACGAGTTAAATAGTCAAATTAATTGTAATGATTGTAGCAAAGTATACATAGGAAAAACAAGAAGGAATTTAGAAACACGCACTAAAGAACATTTTAGAAATATTCATTCAGAAGAATAAATATCGATATTCCGGTGGATAAAAATTTAATTACAAAGTTTATAATCACAACGAAAGATGGCAGCACAAGAGGTGATGTCACTAAAGAAATCAACAAACACGGAATTTCATCAGTGGAAGCCATGACTGAAGAAGGACATGATATTGTCTGAAACCGACGGTATCAAAGAAGTTTGAAAATGTATGAGGTGAGTCAATTAAAATATGTTCTCCACTCACTATTAATGATATAACCTCATAATGTTTACTTCCCAATATTAATTTAAATAGTACTTTTGTTGATCATTTTTTGTTTCTTATACTTTTCTATCCTTTTGTGTACCATTTTTTCATCAAACCCGTTTTACTCTTGCTACTTTGATTATGGTACCCAAAAGGATAAAAAAGTGTAAAAAACAAAAAAATGATTAACAAAAGTGCTCTTGATTATGGTACCCAAAAGGATAAAAAAGTGTAAAAAACAAAAAAATGATTAACAAAAGTGCTCTTGAAAAAGAAAAACCACCAAAGAAAGAATACAGTAAATTCACATATCACCCTTGGGCAAACAATAAATTCCAAAAGATATTTGAGAAGTTTAATATTAAATTAGCACCAAAAAATAACCACAGTTTAAATAAACTAATTAAAACCAACAAAAATGAAAAAAACTGTTAAAATAAAAAATCAGGAATATATCAAATTAAATGTACGGGCTGTGAAAAGATATATATGGGAAAAACAAAAAGAAATCTACAAATTAGATACAAAGAACACATAAGAAATATTAAAAATGGGGGAAATAGAAAAATCTGCAGTTGCTGCTCATGTTTGGTCTGAAAAACATAATATAAATTTGGACACTAATTTATTAAAACAGTTAGAAAATACAAAAGAGCTGACTATTTGGGGGAAAAAAAATCTTTATCCAGAAGAACAAAAACAGAGTTATGAATTTTGAAATACAAACGGAACGTGACCTCGTTTGGAGGTTCTTTGGCCAACCACAGGAGGGAGCTGACATCGACATCCAGAATTTACAACATAAATCCAACCAGTCTGGGCAATATGTTGAAGATGACTGATATCCAATCGAAACATGTTCGCAAGAACAAATCAACATTAATATTGAGGTAAGATAAACAGACTCAAAATATTACTTCCTAAAATAAAATGTTAAGTTATTACTAGGATGAAAAAGGTCGGTAAATTTTGCCTTAGAGACTTCTTTATTCAGGCTTAAGAATCTTTCACAAGCCTGAAAATCTTCAGATTCATCACCCACGGGTTAAAGTCCCTCCTGGAGGACTTGCTCCTTGGATTTTTCCATTCTAAAAAATCCATTGACTCCAGCCTGGTTTGAACCCATGACCCTTGGTGCCAGAGGCAAGGAACATAACCACTAGTCCATCCACCACAGCCGACTAATCTCCTAAACATAACAACCCAAATAATATCAGGAATATCTGATGCAAAGTACAGCTGTACAAGCCAGAACTACAACCCAGCGTTATTGGGAAGCCAGAAGCGAACTTGTTTTGATTCCATGCAGTACATACTATTTTTTTTCCAAGGCTGTGACTAAATTGTCAATTTTATTTAATGTTTCTTTATTGAAGTCTGTTGGGGCCATTTTTACTGAGGATATATGACCGATGCAAAAAAATTGTCATAGCAACTTTATATTAATTCCATTGTTACCTAACAGTTAGGACATAATCAATTAAGGCAACATGCTACAAGCCAGGTCGAGGGTTCAAGTCCTGTTGGCGGTCACAATTTTTAAACTGGTCTAAACTTTGTCGCAGCTCCATGACCATGAGATTGACTCAATCGCTAATGGAAACGAATAGTATGTTTTGGAAGTAAAGAGAGTCATCATGCAGGACTGCCTAGAAAAATGAAAAGGTTGACAGATTGTTCAAAGAGGCATCATGACGGGTATATAGCTATGGGACTTGTGCTGGTTCGAGTGGAAGAAATTTTCTCACGGAATTTCAATCTATATGGGACAGGTGCCTATTAGCAGTAAGGAATTTTAGTAGCTACAATAAATAGCAGCGCTATGTTGAAAAAACCAGCTATAAGGACTAGACAATGTGACATGATGACCACATATCGCACATGTACTGTCTAGATGATTGTCCACCTCTGTTATTAACACACATGTAGGGAGGCCAGGTCTTAGGCTAAAGGTTTCTGGGCCTGTTGCACCATGGAATTAAAAACCCATATTCTCATAGATAATATTTATCTCCTTTAGGAAGAGAAGTAGTATATTTTCTCCCTAGAATGACAATGTCATACCGCTCTCCTGATTTTAGAAACCTAGAAATCTACATTATAGTCATGGCCTTGGAAAAATGTTTATTATAATAAGGTGTAAATTCTTACCTATATTAATTGTTGCTTGTCTGCTTATAACTTCGGGCGATAATGCAGTTAGTTTCGTTACATCCTGAAATAAAAATCACAAAAAAGTTAGCAGTCCTAGTGAACTAGAGATTATTTACTCACATGTATCATGACTAGAGCGAGGAATTTTATGAAGAAAATTATACGAAAATATGAAATTGTAAAGACAAAATATGAAAATTATGACGCAAAAATATTATGAAGCTACTATTTTCTAAACTTTTTACATATATTTATATATATATAGGCCCACTATAATTTATAAGAGTACATACCAGCACATAAATGAGACAAACAGAACTTACTTATAGCTCAAGAAATCAAGATATTCACTGTATTTCGATTTTAATTAGCTTTTTCATTAATTCTGACCCAATATAAAATATCATATTCATGATCTGAAACAATTTTAATGGATCATGCCATAGTGTAGGTGTACAAGGAAACGTGGTGCAAACAGGAAAGTCGTGGGTTCGAGTCTCAATGTTGTCAAGATTTTTAGCTGGACCAGACCTTTTGGTGGCATTGTGGACCTGGGGTCTCAGATCTTAATGGAAGTGAGTACTAGATGCATGTTCTGGGCACAAATGCGGCCATAAGGCAGATCCGACAACCCGGCAGACATCTCGTGTCTATTGTCTAGAAAGATGGGAGTTTCAACATACCACTACCCCAAAGGCCTTACAAGACTGTAGTGTAATCACTTTACCTTCATAAATCAAAACTGAGACATTATATATAATACAATTAATTAATGTACTGAATTATATTTAATTATGAAATCCGAACATACACAAGAAACAAAACATTGTAACCAAAACAAACAGGTTTCCATGAAATATAGCACTAACAAAGTTTAGAACAGGTATAGTTTGGATTATGCTGTTTTTACATTGCATAAAGATATTAAATTCCTGGAGATGCAAGTGTAACAATAACATTAATTTGGACGATTTAAAATACAAGTAAACCATTCCAGATGTCACATTTGGAGAAACAAGATGTTAAAAGTTATTAGTCCATAATTGATCCAGGGATTGTTTCAGAACTCTCTTTGCAATTAAAGTTACATTTAATATTGAACTTCAAACATGGTGAAATGTAGTTAAGAATTATTTTAACAATTTTTTTCATGAAATGGGTCTAACATAGTGTCCATAATCTTCGTCTAAATGTGTTTTGAACAATCCAATTGTCAATTCCGTTTGTAATACACAGAAGGTTTTTTTCTATATTTTCTGATAGTAAACTACAAGGCCTGTCTGTCAGAATTGTTTTGCACGATGATAAATTATGCTCAACATCACACAATGTTATGGCAGCATACTTGTATCATGCTATATTCGATAGTTTGATGCCCTTACCTACATGAACTTTACTAATTTCACAAACCACTTAAACGTAAATGAGTACCAGACGCTTGTTCTGGGGGTAAAGGCGGCCATCATGCAGGGATGACATTAAGTGCCAATTGTCCAGAAAAAGTGGTAGCCTTATCCTCCTACTACCCCAAGGGCCTCTTGAGGCCTGTAGTGGGATTACTTTACTTTACTGCTTCAAGTTTACGTCTCTCCTATATTTAAATGCTGTAATCTGTTCACAAAGTAAGGACTGCTCTCAGGTAGCAATAACGAGTTGACAACTATTATACCTGACTATAGAATATTCCAATATTGTTCTTCTACTTATTCTTCTAGGCTCATGTTCTTTTTCTGGGGATCGAGTTAAGGATAAAAACCTCCATCTAACACTGTCACTCTGTGACTCTTCATCTAATTATTTGCTTTTATAAAATCTACCTACCTTGTTCAGAAGGGATACTGAAGAATTTTCACTTGTCTACCACGTTACACTGTCAAAAATTACATAAATACATTTATTTCAAGAAATATTTTAATGAATTACTAGAACTTTTATTGAAAAAAAAATACAGGAATTTGAAAAATATGAAGGAATATGAAATTTTCACTAAAATATTAACATTTTGCTAAAATATTATGAAATATGAAGTTTCTTGTTGGTCTTATTTGATTCTACATATCATGAAATGTAAAGATACTTAGTCTCAGCACTCTCTGACAAATAGTTTAAAACATGAAATTTCATAAAATTCCTCGCTCTAATCATGACCAAGGTGATGCATTTTTCAAGGTGTAAAAATTCTGAGTGTCTTCCTTTGCAAGAAAAGTAGTCATGTTGTAGATTTATGGCAAAAAAAAGCCTGAAATAAGAGACATTTAACCAAAATTTGTCAGGCTTTGAATTGTGATGCTAATGACTTTTGCTGTTAAAGAGCATTGTTAAATAAACCTACCAACCAAAGATATCAAACTGCTTTGTTCTTAACCCTAATTATAACTGTTGGAATGTTCTCTCTAGTGTGAAGAACAGACGCTAACTTCAGAGAGATGTGTTCTCTATCCTAACTCTTAATAAATATAGTAACTGGTCATCTGAAATGCTAAACCCAATAAAAAAACCATTGTCTCTAGATTATACATTCTTTTAGTGAATTACAAAAAAAATGTCTGAACTATGGTCATAGTTCCACATGAACTATGGTCATAGTTCCACAATATTTTATTGTTTTTGTAACTATAAAAAACTGAAAATCCATAGCAATGATTATAGAATCACGGTCAGAGTACAGATCTCATATTTGAGACAGTTAGAAAAGTGATGCACTACCATAATTTTAAAAAAAGCCCAAAAGAATGGATTACTATTGTAGAATGTAATTAGTAACCTGAGGTATATAGTTGGTGAGGAAAGAGTATGAAAATAGGGTGAAAAAATTATAATTTAATATAAAAAACTAAAATTGTGATATAAACAATACAGATCTTGAGAAGATAGCTATGAATCATATACAAAAAACAGAATTGTAAATTTATCATAAGTGATGCCATGAGTGAATTTATCTAGAGGATTTGGAAATCAAGAGTGGCATTTGTTAGGACTATTTAACGAATAAAATTAAGCTGTTTATTCAAAAAGCATTATTTAAATATAGTTACCAGTATTTCAAAATATTTATATATTTATGGTAAATGGCGATGATTGAAAAGAAATCAGATATGTGAGGTTATATTGAAATTAATATTGGGAATTAATGACTGAAGAAGGACATGATAATGTCTGAAACCGTCGGTATCAAAGAAATTTGAAATCATATGAGGTGAGTCAATAAAAATATGTTCTCCACTCACTATTAATGTGAGGTTATGTTTATTCACTGCAACAAGATCATATTATTTATTGCCAAATAGAATCGCAATATTGTAAATGTAGGTGAAATAATTAAACACAACAAAATGTATGTTATAATCAACTCTATAGGTTATTAATTAATTTTTTAGTAAAAAACTCAGTAAAACAAGAATCTATTAATTATTTGCTATATTAAATATATTTATTGGAGAAAAACAATGCTCTAACCTGTCTAGAATATTAAAAAGGAGAAGCTTTCTTTATCACAAAAGCAGGAGTTAATAAAGGGAAATTGATAAAGAGCGAGATGAAACATGACTGTCATTGGTTGTAAAACAAAATTAATTGAAATGTGATTGGTCATTGACTCCCATTTGGGGCATGAGTTAAATAGTCAGAATAATCATGTTACAGACCGGTCACAATCTCTCACTTGGCATTACTATCTCCAATGTCCAGCTGCATCTGAAATCTTAAGCTAAATTTTGTATCTAAACTATATATAACTAATCATTTACTTCCCATTGTAATTTTTATTGGAATAACTAACCTAACTAAGTCCTTACATAAAATAAACTCCATAGAGCAACAGGTCTAAAAGGCCCTTGGTCTACCAGCTGGCCTCACATTCACACGTATTAATCACAGAAGTGGATGATCATTCAGCCAGTACAGGGGTGACACATGGTCAGCATGTCGGGTCTTCCAGCCATTAAAGTGGGTTTTCTCAACTGGAGCTGCTACTTATTGTAGCTATCCAAATTTCTCATGATGCTGGGTGGGCACTGGTCCCATACCAATAGGGATTCGAACCAGTGCAAGTCCTTTAGCTCTGTGCCAAGGTATAAGCCTTAATCTACTCAGCTATGGCACGGAACTAAACCCTAAAATAACCCACCTAAATTCATTGAAATATAAGAGGGGGGGGGGGAAATGTAGGCCACTGTAAAGAAGGATGTTGTAATACAAGAGAAAATATTTTTGTTCATAGAATGTACTCACAAGGGAACTGTTAACCACTTCATGCTGAAACACTGAAATTTCTACCACAGAAGAATTGTGAAGTACCAAGGCAGTGTAATAAGAAATCTGCCTCTTTAACAAGAAGACATAGAAATAGAAAACCAGAATTCAGCAATGTCAATCCATTGTACAGAGAAGATGGATTCCCTGCTTGAGTTATAGAGCAGAGTGAAAAGTGAGGCAGTGCAGTGTGGACAGCAGGTAGTGAGGGTTATCCAATCTACCAATCCACATGTTGTAACACTTCCCTACAGTTTAAATGATAGATTTGGCAAAGGATTTTAGTGCCTTGCAATTAAAAACAGTCGATCATTTTTTGGTCACGGCCTTAGTAGACCGCAATGACTCTCTGAAAGAAATTTCGAGGTAGGTTTCGCCATGCAATGGTTGACAGTTCCCTTACCAATTATATAACTGATAGAATTCAAATACTTTACTAACTGTGAACATAAAGTTTGCAATCTGTGGTCCTTTCTAACATACGTAGCAGTGCATTATTTCCCTAGTGCTTGTAACATCTGTGGATTATAACGACATTCATTGATAAAAAATTTGTGGTACTGATATTAGAGAAAAGAGCAAAAGTGGAGACACCATACATATTCATCGGCAGGTGAAAGGGAATACAAATCTGAATCTTGTGATGTAACCACCTTATAGAGAATATCTGAATGTTGTTGCCAACCACAGGAGAACCACCCTAAATATCTCTGATCTACATCTACAATGGCATAACAGTACAATGTTGGCCTTGGACTCTCCTTTGGTTACGAGTTACTAGACAAAGTTAAATTTAATTACGCTTACTACAGATGTCATGAATGGCATGCGGTCAATATACTGACTTCTAGTATGTAACTAAGACATTACTAGGATTATTTAACTCATGCCCCATATGGGAGTCAATGACCAATCACATTTCAATGATTTTTTATTTACAACCAATCAGAGTCGTGTTTCACCTAGAATTTACCAACTAAAGTTTATCATAATAAAGAAAGCACCTCCTTTTTAACATTCTGAATAGATCATAGCATTATTTTGCAGTGACTGACTCTCCAAGAAATACGGCTACCAGATTGTATATATAGTGCATGAATGTCAGCAGAAAGCGCATGCAAGAGATAATATAAAAACATTTGGAACAATTGATTATACCAAAAAAAAACACTGTTGGCACTTTCTTAAACAAATTGTTTCTGGGAAATGACATTTCAGAAAAATATAATTGACATATTTACATCATAGGACATCAGAAATTAATTAATACCTATAACGTTGGTTATAAATTTCTCCACTAGGGTGCATTCTTACAACATTGCAATCCTTTGGCAATAAATAATATTATGATCTGGTTGCAGTGATGAACAAAAGCAAATGAAGCGTACCAATCGTTCCTCATTTGTTTTCATACATCGCTGTTTACATTGAATATATATATATATATTTTAAAATAACTATAGTTAAATAATGATTTGTGAGTAAACAGCTTAATTTTATTCGTTAAACAGTCCTATCAAATGCCACTATTGATTTCCAAATTATCTATATTCACTTCTAACTTCACGAGTCATGAATTTATTGATAATTTGGAAATCACTCGTGGCAATACTTATGATAAAGGAGGTCGATAAATTTTGCTTAGAGGCCTCTTTATTTAGGCTAATGGATCTTTTATGAGCCTCAAAATCTTCAGACTCAGGACTCATGGCTTGAAGTCCATCCTGGAGGACTTGCTCCTTGGGTTTTTCCATCCTAAAAAAAATCTATCAAGGAACATAACCACTAGTCCATAGTGGCTAACAAATATCTCCGATATATTTTATCATCATCCATGCAAGTATTAGGCCGTGTGGCCTGTTACGGTTTCAAAGAGGAATTTTCCATTCAGCTCTTTTTTGGACTGATATATTTTATATATATGACAAAATGTGGGAGTGGCATATATTTTATATATATGACAAAATGTGGGAGTGGCAGTTCTGAAAATATATATCCATGTCCCTTTGCTAGTTTTGTATCATAATTGAATAGCTTATTTGAATATTACGGTCCTTTATACTATTTTTGGTCTAACATACAAACCCCAATTGAGAATAGCAATATTAAAGTCAAACTTAAAAAGCTAACAAAAATACAACTGACCAGATTTTTTTTCCAGTAGAAATTTGATCACAATTGGTATACAAAATAGAAAGTTAAAAGCTATATACTGACAGCAATGGAAGTTATTTACAGGAAATTTGAAGGCATATCTTGATTCATTTCAAATATATATTTGCTCTCTGTTCATCTGTCTATGGTCCAAAAATTTTCCTAAGAACTTTACTCTCAAATGCTCAATCTTTTCTCCTCCCTAGTTCATGTTTCGCATCCATATAACTGGGAGAATAACAGTTTCATATATTTTCATTTTAATCTTCCTTTTTTAATAGAAGTTGGGACGACAAATCCCTGTAATGCATAATAATAAATATTTCCAGAATTGAGCCTATGTTTATAATTTCTTTGAGCAACTCATTCTTGTTTGTAATTATTGTTCCTAGGTATTTGAATTCAGCCATTTCTTCAAAATTTCTCCCATTTGTCATTAACTGTCCATTTCCCCCGGACAATCAACATGTGCATAATGTCTATTTTCTGTTTCATATTCTACATGAGATGTATTAATAGTAATTCCTCTAGCCTTTTCTTCAGGAGCATTATCTATTGCATCAAAACTTTTTTCTTCTGCTAAACCAATCTCTGATAAAACTTTTGTAATTGCAGCAGTCAAAGTTGTTTTACCATGGTCTACATGACCTGTGGTACCTATATTTACATGTGAATTATACACCATGTCCAAAAATATAGTATGATACTTTAAACTATTACTATGTCACTTTGGATAATCGTATCTAAACGAAATTCGTGACAATCAAAAGAAAAACACAAAAAGTTTTGTGCATATTAACAATGGAGAATAGGAACTAAACTAAATGTAATGTTTTTTGTGGTCGATATGGGTTAATTGTTGGATATTTAGCAGGCAGGTTAAACGTGAATGTTTGCAGCACCACTCGTCAATGTCTATGAGGTATAGCAAAAACTTCTTGAGTTTCTCTTTTGATTGTCACCAATTTCGGTTGGGGTGTATTACAGTCAATTATTACTTATGCGATTAATGACAATTTTAATGCAAGTATTGGTATTACGTAGCAGTATTAACAAAATTTATCTTCGGACAATAAGCATTGTGAAAGTATTTTAAAGTTATGTGAAGTGAATTAGCAGAAATATGTATTTACGTTGTAAACTTCGGCCATTTTGAAATTCCATAGAAGAACTGTTAGGGAGAATGTAAATTATACTATTACCCATTCAAGTGTTTTGTGCAGGCGGAAAATATGTTAACTAGCAAACTGTCTTTCTCTTTCTCTTCCTTACTATGTTATCACTTCCTGTCCTTCGTATTATGTTGTTTGATTGGCAGGTAGATAGCTGACATATACTATGTATTTTAATGATCCGTCGTTCTGCGCGGTCAGTGGCAGAATGACTAACTTGACAACCCTGTTACTTTTGGGGTTACGTCTAGGAATGAGCTGTCCCTCCCTTGCCCTTCTTATTACATGTTGCCACTTGTGATTTATTGTGAAGCTGGTAACAGAGAGACGACAAATACTGTGATTTTAAATGATCCGACCACTTGAGCGTTCCGTGCTTAAATGACTAATTTGACAACCATGTTAAGTTCTTTCACACGTGTTCAGTGATTCTCCCCCACATTTGAAGTTGAAAAATTTCAATACATGATCGGATGTAGTTTTCTCCTACATCCCTTCCACAGATTCAGTAGATCGGCGGCACCAGCACTAAAACTCTTCCCCTACGCCCGTGAACAGTTAACTTGGATGTGTAATATTATACCACCAAGTTAACTTCACACGGGCGGAGAGGAAGAGTTTTAGCGCTAGTGTCACCAAACTATAGAATCTGTGGAAGGGATGTAGGAGAACACTGTACATCCGATCACATACTGAAATGGTTCAATTTTAAGTGTGGGCAGAGAATCCCTAAACATGTGTGAAAGATCTTAACATGGTTGTCATATTAGTCATTTAAGCACTGAACGCTCAAATGGTCGGATCATTTAAAATCACAGTATTTGTCGTCTCTCCATTACCAGCCTCACAATAAATCACAAGTGGCAACATGTAATGAGAAATGACAGCCCATTCCTACACTTAACCCCAATAGCAACAAGGTTGTCAAATTAGTCATTTTGCCAATGACCACCTAGAAGGACGGACCATTAAAATCCATAGTATTTGTCAGCTCTCTACCTGCCAGACAAAGAACATATACAGAGGATAGGAAGTGGCAACATAGAAAGGAAAAGAAAGACAGCATGTTAGTTAACATATTTTCTGCAAGCGCAGACTACTTGGAGTAATATATGTATAAGAAACTAAAAGCTATCCTAACCTACATGTCCATCCATAGTAATTCTGCCTAAAAGCAGGTCCTTCACTGCAATCATAGCATTTTCAAGCTATGCTTGCAGCTTTACTAGGGAATTGTAGGTGTGGTAGCTTCCCGTTGCTTTCCACACCGGTGAAGAATGATGATGATAATGATAAGGATGATGATGATGGCCATATGATTTCGGGGACCGTTTGGGCCTTAAAGTTTTCTTGACATTTGTCTGACAGGTGAGGAAAAACCCCGATAAAAACCTCACCCAGAAAAACTGCCCCGACCGGAGATCGAACCCGGGCCCGCTGCATGACAAGGCAGCACGCTACCTCGAGACCACAGCGGTGGACAACCTACATGTATAGGAACCAAAGAGGTAACCTAACCTAATTCAATTACTCTAACCTACTCTAAAGTAATTTACTACATGTATAGGAACCTAAAAGGTAACCTAACCTAATTCAATTACTCTAACCTACTCTAAAGTAATTTAATATCTAAAAGCAGACATAAAGTAATGTAATTGTATAAAGAGTAACCATACTTATTAGCAGTGAGTTATCGGTCATGATATTACTGGTTATTAATGCACAACTTGTGCATATTCTTTTTATTAATAATTAATGTGGTTATCGTTGGTTATTATAGAGTTTATCACTGGTTCAAACAATACCTCATAGAATAACAGTTGTAACCACAGTTATTAGTATGGTTATGACCTCCATGATGTATTACTAGAGCAGTCGGGACAGGAAATAGTCCCACTTTTTTCATATTTACGACTAAAATAACATGATAATTACTGCCCATGACTAAAAACAATAGGCCTAATTATATAATTATATGGATGTTTGTTGCATTTAAGTTGTGTTAAAGTGCATAAGTAAAAATCGACTGTAATACCTAATTTCATCTAAATACGATTATCCAAAGTGATGTAGCAGTTGTTTAAAGTATGATTATATTTGTGGACATGGTGTATAATGCATTTCTATGTGTGACCATATATTTAGTTTTATTAATGATCACTTCCAGTCGCAATTTCAGCTCTTCTTACTTTGTAATGTAATTTTCTGTTCTACATTCTTATGTTACTGTTGCTCTACATATTTCTTATGTCTTAATTAACATTTCATACCATTTTAAACATTTTGCAATGATACTTATAACCTTTTTGGATAAGGTATAAAACTGTCACACATGAATTCTTCTAAGTTCTACAGAATCACAGTGCACATGCGCGAGTTGCTGTAATGGTTAATGTAGCTTACAGCAGATGGCTCTGAAGTCGGCATTACCAACTTTGGGAATAAATTCCCAAATGTTAAAAAAATGGACACAAACCAACTTCCCATTTCCTAACCAGCATCAATCCATATTAATTCTGCCCGTGGGCAGGTATTTCACTGCAATCATAGCATTTTCATGCTATGCTTGCAGCTTTACTAGGGAATTGTAGGTGTGGTAGCTTCCCATTGCTTTCCACACCGGTGAAGGATGATGATGATGTCCATATGATTTCGGGGACCGTTTGGGCCTTAAAGTTTTCCTGACATTTGTCTTACAGGTGAGGAAAAACCCCGATAAAAATCTCACCCAGGAAAACTGTTCCGACTAGGGATCGAACCCGGGCCCGCTGCGTGACAAGGCAGCACACTACCTCGAAACCACAGCGGTGGACTTTCCTAACCTAGCATATTATTTATTCTCAAATGAAGAAAAAAAAAAAAATGGACATAAACTAACTTCCCATTTCCTAACCTAACAAGACAATTTTACGTTCACTAACACTAAATATGGTATGGAATTATTTTCAAATGTTGGTAACTGCAATGTGAGAGTCACCTAGCAGATGTTACATGAAGCATTTCCATGCCTGTAGAACTCGATCTACAACACTCGCGTAATTTAGAAATATTTTAAAATCGTAAGAAATGTTTATAAAATGGTTCCAAAATGTTTAAAATAGTACCAAACATTATTATAAATGGTTGAAAAGTGTTAGTGCATCAGTGGCATAAGAATATTACGTGGAAAATTGTGTGGGATGGTTTGTACACCTCAGCCACCTTTTTTTACTATTATTAAATAATTATCTACATATGCAAATTCTCACATTTTTCTCAAATGATTTTTTCGAAGTTCTACAAAATCACAGTGCACATGCATAAATGCTTAAAGTAACGGATAAGGTGTACTTACCGTCGCACATAAATTCTTCTAAGTTCTATAGAATCCCAGTGCGCATGCACTAGTGCTTCATGTAATTCCAGAAGGATAAATGCAACCTACAGCAGTTGGCGGTATATGTATGTGAAATCAATATGACCAACATTGACACAAAATTCCAAGAACTTGTCTAAATATGTATAATTAACACAAAATGAACTAGTGGAAATATGAATTTACGTGGTAACCGTCCGACATTTTGAATTTTTCATAGAATAACAGATCCATCCATAGTAATTCTGCCCGAAGGCAGGTCCTTCACTGCAATCATAGCATTTTCATGCTATGCTTGCAGCTTTACTAGGGAATTATAGGTGTGGTAGCTTCCCGTTACTTTCCACACCGGTGAAGGATGATGATGGCCATATGATTTCGGGGACCGTTTGGGCCTTAAAGTTTTCCTGACATTTGTCTTACAGGTGAGGAAAAACCCCGATAAAAACCTCACCCAGAAAAACTGCCCCGACCGGGGATCGAACCCGGGCCCGCTGCGTGACAAGGCAGCATGCTACCTCGAGACCACAGCGGTGGACAATAACAGATATGAAGAGGTAATTTATTTTATGTATCAAATCACATTTAAAAAGCAAGGAACCTAAAAGCTAACCAAACCTAAATCAATTACTGTAACACAAATCAATTACTCTAACATAGGTGAAATCCAGGGAACATGGAAGTGATGTTGGCAACATCTGGAGTATTTTAGGTTGTTGATGGTGGCAACGTTGGAACAACATAGGAAGAGGAGGGAAAATAGCAGAAAGTAGCAAGTAAGCAATGTAGCACGATCATGTTTTACATAAATATCTAAATATTAAAAAAATATCGTTGCAACATTGGAAGATGTTTAAAATGTGTTTAAAAGTGTTGCAAAATGTTTTAAACGTGTTTAAAAGTGTTTAGTGCATCAGTGGCATAAGAAATAAGATTGAAAATTTTATGCAACGGTTTGTACACCACACCCAAAGTAACTTCGGAAAAAGTCGGTTATATGTCTCAGACAAATTTTTCTAAGTGCCACAGAATCGCAATGCGCATGCACGAGTTGCGGGAATTGCCGTAATGGTTAATATAGCCTCCGGTAGATGGCTCTGCAGTCGGCATTACCAACTTTGGGAATAAATTTCCAAATGAAAAAGAAATGGACGTTAACTAACTTGTCATTTTCTAACTAAAAACAATTTACATGCATATTATTTATTCCCAAATGCTTAAAAAAATGGACGTAAACCAACTTCCCATTTCCTAACATAACAAAGCAATTTACATGCATACTATTTAATGAAATATAAACTAATTTTACGTACACTAAATATGTTTTAGCATTATTTTCAAATGGTGGCAACGTTGGAACAACATGGGAAAGTAGCAAGCGGTAGCAAGCAAGTAATTTATCCACGATCATGTTTTACGTAAATATATAAATACAAAATATTGTAAAGAAAGCTTGAAGATCATTGGAAAATGTTTAAAACAATACAAAACGTGTTTACAAGTGTTTAGTGCATCAGTGGCATAAGAGTGTAAGTGTAGAATTGTGAGAGACATAAAACCTACCACATCCGTAACTTCTGCTAGATGGCAGGTATATCCATGAAAATCAGAATGACCAACATTCGAAAATATATCTTAAGATATGGATCTTCACCCACTGTTAGGTTCCGAGGCTAAGTTAGTGTACATTGGATCAGTTTACACTTCATGAAATAATATGCAAGCAATTTATTTTATTAGGCTAGAAAGGGGAAAGATGATGTACATCCATTTCTTATAAACATGTTTGGGAATTTATTGTGAAGGTTGGTCATACGCATCTCATAGATGTTTACCATTTGCCAACAATTTTACGTTTGCACATTCACACTACTATTATGTAGAAATTATAAAACAGGATGTGGTCGGTTTTATGTCTCTCACATTTCTACACTTACATTCTTATGTGCACTAAACACTTGTAAACACGTTTTGTACTGTTTTAAACATTTTGCAATGATCTTCAAGCTTTCTTCACAATATTTTATATTTATATATTTACGTAAAACATGATCGTGGATACATTACTTCCTTGCTACTTTCCCATGTTGTTCCAACGTTGCCACCATTTGAAAATAATTTAAAACTATATTTAGTGTTAGTGTACGTAAAATTAGTTTATAGTTCATTAAATAGTACACATGTAAATTGCTTTGTTACGTTAGGAAATGGGAAGTTGGTTTACGTCCATTTTTAAGCATTTGGGAAGAAATAATATGTATGTAAATTGTTTGCTTTAGTTAGAAAATGGCAAGTTAGTTAATGTCCATTTTTTTTTGCATTTGGAAATTTATTCCCAAAGTTGGTAACGCCGACTACCAGAGTCTATATTAACCATTACAGCAACACACGCATGCGCGCTGCGATTCTGTGGAACTTAGAAGAATTCCTGAGAGACATAAAACCGACTTTTTCCATAAAACATTCATTATTCTAAAACTGGTTGTCTTAAGTTATGTGAGTATTTTTATAATATAATTAAGTCAAGTGAATTAAGATTATTTACAAGGATAGGTGAATGTTCACGTCAACTACTCAGCGATGTGTTATGATAAATAACCAAGTGCACTATTCAGCAAAGTCTCATGTAAAAGACCAAATTTTCTAAACTACGCATATTGTACTCCTTTCTCATTAATATTTAACGTTAACTTAACAAATATTGGACAAAAGTTACTGGTTAGTACTGAAGGGTATGAATTAAAATTCGTTCATTCCATGTGTTTAATTTTAACAGTAAAGTGGAAACTACGGCTCGCAGAATGAACGAGTTGGTACTTTTTGAACGACCCCCATGTGTCGAAACACAAATCAAGGAGAGCTACAGATTGGAGCAACACTACTCTAGCATTCTATTCTAGGATTTTTATTGCACAAAAAGGGGAAGATGTGTTTTTTGCACACACAATTTCACTAAAAGTTTTATATTTAGCATTCCAACATCATACTCTAAAATTGTATTCCTACAATCCAATGTACAATCTATGAAGAACATCAGAAAGGAACAGATGGCCGATATGATGAAATAATACAAGAAAAATGAAATCCAAAGATAGTATGATCTTTGGAATTAATTAATGTATAATCATGATTGAACAACTTACAAGTTTGGCTAAATCCTGTTTATATAAATTAGGTTGGCCTGTAGTTACACCGCTCCCTTCACCACCTGCCATCTTGAAAACTGTCCCGCCGTTGAAGGAAAAAAACAGGCTACGATAGCAAACTGCTTTCGTTTAGTTATGACGCCATTCCCTATTGCCAATTTCTGCTTCAGTGCAGCCACATTCTGAAAAATAAAATTATTACAAGGAAAAATAAATTAAAAACCAGTAAAATTGTTTCGTTTGTCTTCTAATCTTTTTTTTTTTTTCTGTTTAAATTAAAACAGGATTTTATTTCTTTGGATACTTCAGGGAAAATTAAAGAATAATATTGTATGATTGTGGAACCCAGGTTTTCCTAGCGTTCAACGTTTCTCGCGATTATAAAAAAAAGTTATAGTAATAAGGTACTATTTGAGAACGCATACATTCTTTTATCATCCTTATCACCATGGATGAATTTTGAATTATGCTATACTCTTTGGCTCGCGGAATGACTCACTGCTCACTCTGACTGAAATCAAATCCTACATAGATTGGAAATCAGAGCACTGTATTAGAGTAATTCCATATGTGACTGACTGACATTTACAAAACACTTTTGCTGCAAAATGCCTGCATAAATATTACAATTGATTGAAATTATATGTGTTATATACGTGATATGATAGAGGAAAAGTGTCCGATTAAGATTGTACATAAATATACAATTTCTGAAGAAAAACAGTATTATTTATTATCTATCAAAGTATGTGTGACTGACTGACATAAATGTCAACTCATCATGCAGCTTAACATGTTCATCTACACCGTTCTCTGAAATGTGATTGTTGATTAAATTTTCCAAAATACCGTTTGGAGGGCACGTTTCAAGTTATATTTTAAATAGAAAAATAAACCTAAATCACAATTAATACCGAAGTTATGACCTAATATGTTATGTGTGACTGACTGACATTATTTTGTGACTGACTGACATTTCTGATTTAATTTAGAATTTCAAAATGCAAATATTACACAAATGTAACAAAATACTATGAAACTAGATAAACAGCTTCGGTAACAGAAATTAATAAAGAACTGCAAATACGTTATCAATTGTACGAAAATTATTAAATTTAATTTTACTGTAAAATAAATGTTAATTTAAATCAATAATGTAATTAAATTAACTCGCTTATCATGTACCATTTTAAATTATATAAAATAAGGAAACTATTAAATACTTAATAAAAAAAGTGCCTTCTCTATTGTTAAATACACCTACTAAAACTGTATGCATGTGCGTATAATATATATATATATATATATATATATATATATATATATATATTAACTATCCACTAATGTGGTCTCGAGGTAGTGTGCTTCCTTGTCACGCAGCGGGCCAGGTTTTGATCCCGGTCGGGACAGTTTTTCTGGGTGAGGTTTTTATCGGGGTTTTTCCTCACCTGTAATACGAATGTCAGGAAAACTTTAAGGCTAGAACGGTCCCCGAAATCATATGGCCATCATAATCATCATCATCATCATCCTTCACCTGTGTGGAAAGCAACGGGAAGCTATCACGCCTACAATTCCCTAGTAAAGCTGCAAAGCATAGCATGCAAACGCTATGATTGCAATTAAAGACCTGCCCTCGGGCAGAATTACTATGGATGGATGGATATAGTAACTGATTACAATTTAGTCCGGCGCCATAGTCGAGTGGTTAGGGTAAGAAGCCTTGGCGCAGATCTATGGGACTTACGCTGTTTCGAGCCCCCTTGGGGAAGACATTTTCTCATTGAATTTCGGCCAGTATGGGACCGATGCCCACCCAGCATCGTGTGGCATTTGGGTAGCTACAATAAGTAACGATTCCAGATTGATAAGACCAACTATAACGGCTGGGGACCCGACACGCTGACCACATGTCATCCCTACACTGGCTTATGGTGGTCTACCTCTGTGATTATAACACATGTGGACGTGAGGCTAGCAGTAGTTCGGTAGACCAAGGGCATTTTAGGTCTTTCGCGCTTGGAGTGGAGTTTATTACAGTTTACTTGATGTAAGATTTAATATTTTTTATTTCTAGATTGAACCACTGAATAAAAAAAATTAAGCCTTGCAGAATGTATACACGTTCTTAGTAAAAGTAAAGTAAAGTGATCCCACTACAGGCCTCAGGAGGCCCTTGGGGCAGTAGGAGGTTAAGGCTCCCACTTTTTCTTGACAATCGGCACTTGATGTCAGCCGGGTTGTCAGCCCTGCGTGACGGCCGCCTTTACCCCAGAACAAGCGTCTGGTACTCATTTCAGTTAGAGGCTGAGTCGACCCCAGGGCCATAGTGCCGCCAGAAGGTTTGGGTTAGTTTAAAAATCCTGACCCCACCGGGACTCGAACCCTCGACCTTCCGGCTTGTAGCGCAGTGCCTTAACCACTACGCTACGGCGTGCCCCCACATGTTCTTAGTAAGTTACTTATTTGTCAGAGTGCATGTACTTTCAAAACAAATTATCGTAAATCGCATTAGTAAGCTGTAGTGTAAACAATTGCTGACGTAGTGAATTCTACTTTTAAACAACAATAAAAACATAACTCTAATTAGCCCGAGTTCTGATGACTCATATCATAACATTGATGTATATGAGATCGTTTCTATCTCTAGTCTTCGCCGCTAACTTGACCTGACTTGACCCATTAATAAAAATAATGTTTCCTGTCACTCATGAAGTCTCACGCTGTAATTGAATGGTTTGAGTCAATATGTCTCAATAGAGAGCACTGATTCGAGTCCCCATGTGAGAAGAAATTTTCTCATGGAATTTCGGCCACAATGGGATTGGTGCCCGCCCAGAATCATGAAGAATTTGGGCAGCTACAATATTTAGAGGTTGCTGTCAAGAAAACCAGCCATAACGGCTGGAGTATCCGACATGCTGACCACATGCCACCCTATATGTTGGTTAGATGATTGTCCACCTCTGTGATTGATGTACTTGGATGTGAGATTAGCAGCCAAGGGCTTTCTAGGCCTGTCAGTTTTTTTAACACACGAACTTATGAATTTGTTGCGCTGATCGTTTGACAGTTGTGCATACTCTATAACATACGGGTCGAACGCTTTCACGTTGTATACGCAATGAGTCTGTGATAGATGCAAGATATTCACAGTGTTTATCTAAAAAATTCTTTCCTTCTTCTATATAATTTTCTGACTCCAGTTATTTGGTTGGTTTTACAGCTCACATTACATAATTCTGCACCATTTTGTATATTCTTTCCCGATTTTTCTTACATCCGTGCCATCCTTTTTACTTGGCCGTCAATCGCATCTATAGCCCCCTTTCCATGGTACGATTCAAAGAAGTTCCATTTTATGTCAAAATCCAAATATGCAAGTAAGCAGTATAACATTGCTAAATGTATAGGCCTATTTCTAATAACAGCTGCTCCATCTGAAAATTTGTATCACCTCAAGTTTTGGAAGAAATCACTATAGTTCGAAAGGAACACTTTTCTATAGCAAATATCTGTAGCATACTTGCTATGTGTCACATAACCTTACAATAGAACAAAGTATTTCTTCTGAACTTCTCTGTCACCTTCCATCTAAACTAGGCAACAACAGTTAATATTGAGATATGTGCCTGGATTTCATTTTGTTCTTTGTAGGCATAATTTTCTGAGAAATCAACAAGCATGGCTGCTTCGTTTACTGCAACCATTTTCATGAATATATTTAAATGCTTCCGCTAACTGCCTTTTAGCTGAAATTGACACAGAGAAAGGGTCAGTAAATATTTTATGGAACAGCTGAGCCGAACAGTGTACTAGATTTCCTAAACCATGTTTATGTTAATCCTCAACGGAGTGCAGCAAGCAACTGACTACACCATGCGTATTAGCATATATATGATAGGTAAAAAAGTCAGTGAGTCACGGCACACTAGCGGAAAAATAATGACTTTACAAGAAAATGTCTCCAATACTGTTTGTTAGTTGTGTACCGATAACGTAGAATCCAAGAGGAAATTATATTCCATCAATTATTATGTTGTGTACAGTAATTTTTATACGTTTTCTGTGACTGACTGACCATAGCTTGCAGTTAACAATTATAGGACACATTTAAGGCATATAGAACATTAGAATGCAATTAATATTATTACATTTACGACTAGGAAGGACTAAAGTTTGGTTTAACAATAGATTTTGTAAAATAAAACGAATTAATACGACCAAATCATTACACAACAAATTGGTAAAATTTTGCGTGTGTTTACAGGTTTGGAAAATTAAAAGTTCTACCACTAATATTAGATTAAAATAATACACTTTTGGAACAATCTTATAGAATCAGACAATTTGATCCTTAAAGATATATATTACGTCAAAAAAAATATTCCTGCGTCAATTTCAAAATTTTCACCTCGGTATGACATTTTCGTGGAATTGCTCTATAGTAATTAAATGCATGAATTTTTTTAGCTGCTTTATAATAAATTCACATTTGCTCGCAATAAATGATAAAATATACATTTATTCGTAAAAAAATGCATTTACCAATCGATTTGGCACAAGCAGTAGCATTTTGAGACAAAGAACGAATAGAGTGGCCTCTCTGTGTTAAATTTTGGAAGCAATTTCATACTGCTGTGCTATCTGAAGATGACCATGGTACTACTTGAATCGGCTACGGTGGATCAATCGCAAGAAAAGTACCCTACACTTAGGCATTGATTTAAAAATAAAATTGAAAGCTAAACACAAGCAATGTTACTTTGTGAACAATTTTAGCATGTTTTATTCTTACTCTTCAGAAGAAAATTACAAGATATTTGCAAACTTTTCAGCTGTTTTGAGACACTTATTCAGAAGGTTCTAAGTTCAAACCATGGTTTTCCTCAGTTGTTGAGGCAAATGCTGAGTTGGATATCATTACCACTGCCAATCCTATATCAATATATTTATATATAAAGAAAAATGAATGCCTGAACCAGCATTTGAATCAGGAACCATTAACTCTATATGTTAGCCTGATACCGACTTCGCTATCCAGGCATCACAGTGCAAACAATTTTCCTTTCCTTATATACAATTCTCTTTCATAAGAAGCAACGAGACATCAAAATATATATATAAAATACAATATAATCTCAGATGCTAATGCAGATTAAAACTATATATAAAAAAAAGATTTATGTATTCATGGCTTTTGCAACAAACAGATATACATTTACATCATTATATAGTATGAATTTACCTACCAAGATGATCAAGACCTTGAAAACATTTGAACTTCAGCCAAAACAAAATACTATTAGGGCCTGAATAATCTTGTACATAATATTCACCCCCTCCCAAAAAAAAGCCGAGTGAAATCCCTAGTAGAATTCTACAAATAATAAACAATGTGAACCAAAGTAATGAAAAAAAAAATGTATGTAACTTATATATCTTCTGCACAACTTGTGCGCATTTATTCCATTATTATTAATATACACATCCCCGAAACAAAATTTAATATCCCAATCAAGGTCTGACAAATGTAGATTTAATTTTTTTTCCCCTACAAAAAACATTTTTTTAGGAAAGGTATGTGAATAAATATTTTCAACATCTTCCCCATAAATACATATTTTAGTTATTTAACTTTCACAGGGGAAGAACACTATAAGGTTTAATTTAATAATTAAATTAATGTTTTTATTACCTCATCTCATATCCTTTTTCTACTATACTGCAGTTTCGGAGCTTATCTCCATCTTCAGTAGCCTCTGGTTGACCGGTGTTATGTCGTTTCTTGGCAGTTTTCTTCTTACTTCTATCGGTGGACCGATGAACCTCTGGATCAGGTCAAAATTTGCGGGAGTTTTGAAATTCATGAATTTATCTTTCTTGTTTTTTTTGGATGTGGATTTTTTTCCAGACTGTGAACTGTGAGTTCTTTTTGTTTATCTGTTTGTTTGATTAGGCTAGCTTCTGTATCAATTAAATGTTTTTCAGACCAAGCATGGGCTGCTACAGCTGACTTGTTCACTTCACCATTTTTTACATTTCTAAGGTGTTCTTTCAATCTGGTTTTTAAATTTCTTTTTGTTTTTTCCTATATAGATTTTGTCGCAATCTTGATATTTGATCTGATATATTCCTGATTTATATTCTTCTCCAATTTTTTCATTTTTGTTGGTTTTAATTATCTTGTTTAGGCTGTATTCATTTTTGGGGCCAATCAAATGTTAAACTTATTGAAAATTTTCTGGAACTTGTGGTGTTTTAAAGGATGGTAAGTAAATTTTTTGAATCTTGTGTTCTCTTCTGTTTGTTTTTTAAGTGTGCTTTCATTGATTAGTTTTTGCCTTTTGAACTTATTTTTCTTGTGTACCATGTTTTCTTCATAACCATTTTCTATTGCTACTTTAATTATGTATTCTTTTTCTTCTTCATACTTTTCTCTGTTCAGGGGTACATTCACCAATCTGTGTTAGACTATTGAATACAGCTTCTTTGTGAGCAAAATGGTTGAATCCTTATGCCTTAATGTAGTTATCTTTATGTGTGTTCTTTCTGTATATTCCAAATTCTATTTTTTTTTTTTTCGTTTCTAGTTAGATTTAGATCCAAAAAAGAAATTTGTCTGCCAGTTTCAGTTTGCATTGTGAATTTTACAGTTTTGCTCTGAAGGTTCAGAAGTTTTAAGGCATCTTCTATTTGTTTATGGTTTACAATAGTTATTACATCGTCAGCATATCTGCGCCAAAATTTGAAAATGAATGGGTGTCCCCTTGTTATTTTCTGTTCAAAACTACCCATAAATAAATTAGCCAGAAAGGGAGATAGGGGGTTCCCCATGGAAAGTCCAAAATTTTGTTTGTAGTATTTCCCATTATATTGGCAATTCATTAGAATTGATAGAGAATTTCAAGAACACAGAATTAGAACCAACTGACAGGTTAGTGTCTTTTGATGTAGTTTCATTGTTTCCCAGTGTCCCAAGAGAAACCACCATTGAAATTCAGGAAAAATGGTTAACGAATAATAATTTAGAAAAGGAAAAGATAGAAGAATACATCATTTTAACAAAATTGTGCATCAAACAAATGTTTTTCACATATAATGGGAAATACTACAAACAAAATGTTGGACTTGCCCACGAAAGAGATAGACACAGCAGCTACAATACTTGCAACCAGAACAAACCAAAAAAGGTTTAATCCTTGCAAGAAGAAAAGAAAAATTAAAATGTTGCAGTTTAAGGCATCATGCCTTGGTGCAGAGATACAAGACTTGCACTGATTCGAGTCCTCATGGGGAAAGAAATTTTGACCAGAATGGGACCACATCATGTTGAAAGAATGGGGAAAGAAATTTTGACCAGAATGGGACCACATCATGTTGAATTTGGGTAGCTACAGTAAGCAGCATTATCACAGTTATAAGAGCTTGAAAGTCTCAAACCAATATACCTGAAGAGGGTGCTTGGTGTATAAAAATTCTTCCTCTCATGATATGTGCATGTCCTAACCAGGGAGACCTTCTTGGTTGAAGACCTGAGACTACAAATGACTCTACCATCCACTCCAGTATATGAGGAACTGCTACGAGAGCTCCAAATAAAGAGGGATTCCATTAGTGAAAGTTTCTACATTACTGATGCGATGGTCAATAAGGAATGGATGCAGGAAGAGTATGAGAAGAGGCACATAGTGAAGTGTTTTGCGATCTGTGGTTTCACCATGATATCTGCACAAGAAAGTAATTCCACCAGACTTACCATGAATGTATATGTTCATTGCATAGCGAAGGCGTGATACCTACCATGCCTTAGATTGCTGCAAAATATCAGTTTCTCTGACCAATTATGCTTAAGCTAGAATTAGATATAATCTGAATACTTTGATGTATCGAGATACTAGTTTCAATATGAGTAATTTTTCTTTTGTCCATTGAGCTCATTACATACTACAGTAAAAGCTCCTTATTCATGGGGGATATGTTCTGCAAATATGGAATGGTAATTTGTATGGGTATGTAGGGGATACGTTCCAAGGTTACAGAATAAAATAATAATTATCAAAATAAAATTAATTAATGAGAAATTTTTAACAATTTCTACTAATTATTACTGTCAGGTTTAGGCAAGGACTTAAAGAGCTTAGTAATTTTTTCCTGTTTTGCTGCTTTTAAAAGGTCTTTCAATTAAGATTGATATTCATCTGTGAATTCCTTATTTTGTCTTCGAATTTCTTGATTCATTAAAACTGAAACAGCATGATACAGATGCAAATAACTCGCCAATGCACATGAATGGTCAAGCATTCCTATTTTTACATTAAACAGCAACACAATTTTTTTCTCTTCGGTACTAATTTTTCTTTCCTTTTACTCGACATTATAAACTGGGAACAAAGCACAAGAGACATGTGTTATTCAATCAATTATTGCAACGAATGACAAGTTAAAACAATAATATACGGATCATAGCGATGAATGCATTTTATCAAAGTACATATCGGCATGTGAAATATAACAGCTTTTAACAATGAACTTTAGGGTTAGTGACAATAATGTTTGTTTCATTTTAATATTTATTTGTCCATTTGGTTTGAATCACTATTTGTAAAAGCTAGAAGAAGAAAACCGCCAAGAAACGACATAACACCGGTCAAAGAGAGGCTACTGATGATGGAGATATAGCTCTGAAATTGCAGTCTAGAAGAATAAATGATATGAGGTGAGGTATTAAATATATTAATTTAATTCTTAAGAGTTAAAATTATTAAGAAGTGTGCTTGAAAAACCAGAAAATATAGAATACATAACACTAATGCAAGAGAAGGTAAAATAAAGATGAAATTGATGGTTGTAGAATAAGATGGAATGGCCATGTTAAAAGAACTAATACTGGAAGGATACCAAGATAAGCACTGGCATTTAGATTAGGAGAGAAAAGACCAAGAGATTGGTCAAAATACAGATGGGAAGAGCATGTTGAGAAAATAATTGAATGGATGGGAATGATGAGAGATATGAAATGACCAAAGATTGGAGGTTTCTATCCAAAACTTGACCCCAAAATAGGGACACGTGACTAAAGGAGGCCACATGCACAATTGTATTTAAAAAGATCCTCCTGCTTCTTTTTTCCAGTTATTGAAAAAAAAAGGATGTTTAGCCAACTTGCACAAATATTCTTACAATCAACAGCAGTACCATGCTGTTCTGAATATTAATATCGGTTCTGTTCTTTGCTGATACTTGGTTTACTAGCACAGGTTTGAATTATTATATTGACTTTGAAAAGTCTGTTTCAATTTGAGGATTTTTGTTTTCTATAAACCAGTTATCAAATGATTGACAGCTACGGAGGGTTTCTGATCTCTGAGAACGATTTGCCAAGTAGATTGTGACGTTGGAATGTGAGTCATCAAGACAGGAGCGTGCGAGATGATCAAACCAGTCAGTGTGTTGCTTCTGTTACACTCGTACACATGTTGCACTCATAATGCCTAAGCAGATAGACCCGTTTTGGGAAGGGTATATTACTGCCCTTTCTGACACTAATTATAGTTATTCTGCGATTATTGAGGCTTGCAAAAAACATAATTTTGTGGTGTCAAAGTGTGGAATTAGCTCAGTGCTTAATAAAAAGGGAAAGAGTCGCTTGGGATTAATTCCAAAAGGAAAAAAAAAAAACGGGCAAATCCACGACCTGCTACTACCCGCACCCCAGATGTAATCAGAAAGGTCAAGGTCCTTACCTCTGGTGGTAACCCTGCCACACAAAGAGTGATTGCGAATAGATTGGG
This sequence comes from Diploptera punctata, assembly GCA_030220185.1. Classification (NCBI taxonomy): domain Eukaryota; kingdom Metazoa; phylum Arthropoda; class Insecta; order Blattodea; family Blaberidae; genus Diploptera; species Diploptera punctata. The sequence continues at coordinate 174,552 of JASPKZ010008033.1, read as the reverse complement.
AATATCCCTTAAAACTGTAAACACCATAATAAACAAAGATTTAAACATGGAGAAGCGCCACAAAAGCAGGGTTCATAAATTGTTGCCACGTCACATTGCCGAATGCCGCACCAACAGCAGGAAACTATGAAAAGCACCTGGCAGTAGAACAATGGAAAATTTTGGTCACACTTGATGAAGCATATGTTTATCTAGGATACTGCAACAAACCCTGGGCAATTTACTATAGAGAAAGGGGTGAAAAAAATTTTCAAACGTGGTATGCCGAATGCAGAGAAAGTTTCTCCAATGGATTTATGTTTATCGCGGGATATTGCTACAATGAAAAACTGACCATTCGTAGAGTAGCTAAAAAGGCAAAAATCAACTCCCAGTACTACCAGGAAGAAGTTCTCACCCCAATTTACCCGACTGAAATCCCAGCTCTCTATGGTACAGACAAAAACCAAGTCTGGGTGCACCAACACAAGGCCTGCAGTCACACTTCGGGTTCAACCCTGACATTCCTGGAGAAATGGAACAGGAAACTGGAATACATGCTATTCCATTCAGCAACATCCAAGTGAAGTCTCCTGATGTATCACCGATGGACTTTTGTGCCTTTGTACTCTTCAAAAGGGCACTGGGAAACAGGCCTCCTCGAACAATAGACAGTCTCTGGAAAGCATATAAAGAGGAGTGGGAACTTCTAGACGTGGCTGTGCTGCGTAAGAGTCTTCTGCAGCGGAAACTCCGATGCCGAACCATAGCTCGGGTGAAGAGCTATCAATTAGAGCATGATCGATAGTGGAGACACGGATTTTCTTAAGGTAAAACTTAAAAAGTCATTTGTTATCAGAGATCAGATACAACCCTCCGTATTCATATGTATATGTTATAGATATGTAAAATACAGACGTTAGGTTTTCTATAGTACCATCTTTAGTACAAAAGAACATGAGATTATGGTTTAATAAGGTTCTAGTAAGACCAATATTAAGGTACAATAGCGAAGCATGGACAATATGAAGAAGAGATGAAAGCCGAATAACAGCAAGTGAGATGCAATTTATGTGCCATACAGCTGACTATTAAAAAAAAAAAAAAAAGGAAATTATGGAAGAGTTGGATGTACAACCTATTCTCCACCATATACAAAACTACCAGAACAACTGGAAAGCCATCTCATAGAATTCCAAAAGCCATGCTTTGTTAATGCCCCTAAGGCAAAAGATCGCTGGGACGTCCAAAAATGTGCTGGAATAATTTCTCTTTGAGACCGTAACAGGCCACATGGCCTAATACTTGCACAGATGATGATATATATAGGAAAAGAGAGAAGTAAATTATTGAATTGTTAATGTGTTTTTTTCAATTTACATTACAGTGCTATAAACTGAAATGTCTTTATTCCATATTTAGAAAAATTTAACTTCTCTTTCTTGAGGTTGGTAATGGATGTAGAAATTTATTTTTTTCTGTACAAAATTAAAATCTCTATTATCCATTTAAAAGAGAACAAACTCTTTTTAACACCTGTGACAAAATTGTCTCAGTTTACAATAACTGAAAACATTCATAATTTTTTACAGCACACAATTTATTCCATCTATTGGTGGATCGATGAACTTCCTAATCAAATCGACTTCCCTGGGAATTTCAAAATTAATTAATTTCTCTTTTTTTAGTTTTTTTTGAATGTGGATTTTTCTTTTTTTTTTGCCAAACAGTGAGCTCCTTGATTTTCTATTTGTTTTATTAAACTAGTCTATGTCGAGGCAGATTTCGGAGCTCTGGTAGTTATAAGGATGGAGGACAAATAAAGTGCAAGACAAAGGAGAATGGTTGATTATTAAAAGACTAGACTAAATCGGCTTGTGAAGCCAAAGAAGCTATATTTAATTTACTTTACAAAATTTATCTTTAAGTTTTGTAGATTTATTTTTTTCTTTAAATCACTTGACAACTGCAGGGTTTTACAGCTATAAAATCATAGAGAAATGAACAAATAGAGGAAAAACTGCATACAGTGACATCTAAAAAATTACGGTTGTTCATGATGAACTACAATGGTAGTGTTATTTCACAGTAACAGAATATGTAACTAAATAAAACAAATGCAAGGCACATGGTGTGTTCACTCGGGATTATGGGAAATTAGCCATTTTGTAAATTAAAATTTTTAAACTGCCATCATTTCGTTCTATGTAGACGGAACTGTAAAAATGATATATTATCGAAAGTTAAAAATCATTACTTAGATTTTATTTTACTCTAATTCGTAAGTAAATTCAAACTTGTTCACGTTTTTAATATGAATCTATTTTCAAAGATAAACCTACTAGAAGTGATAAAAATTCTAAGATTTGTTAGGTTGGGAAGAGTGATGTTAGTGTACAGCCATTTCTAATAAACATTTAAAAAATGTGAGTAACTTTATAACAGATTTCAGATCTACGACATGGCTAAGGTTCTTTAATAAATATTGTATAAAATATGTATGTGAGAATAAAGGGATAGGTCAACTGTACATATTTAAAAGAGCTCATAATGCAAGTTTTAAAATTTTAATAAATGAAAATAAATCAATAGGTTTTATTTATTTCCATTCTTCCCTTCTGTTAAAATTAAAAAAAAAAAGTCTTTAGGTCTGAGAAGCTGGGTACAAATAATTCCATAATTATTTATTATATGGTGTTGTATAATTATAATTCATAATTTTACCATATCGTGTATGCAGCCGTCGGTCAGTTAACTCATTTTAGAGTGGGCACGAACAAACTGCATTTATATTTGGCACCTAAATATTGTGTTGGCTTAGTATGTCTTGGAGATCATAGATGGCATGTAAATGTACATTTTCTATTCCCCTTTGACATGTTTAACCTTGGTGAATCCCCTTTTATTTTTGAAACAAACAACACATGGAATTCGTTCACTCAAACTTGACTCCAGGCTCCAATGCAGTCGTATATGTTTCTCGTTATTGCGCTGTTGTTTGTGCATGAGTGAAACCATGGCGAAAGAAAAATATCTCACTGAAGAAGAGTTAGTAAATATTTTGTATAATGATGATTCAGGTGATGAACTGATTCCTGAATTAGAAGATTCCCAAAGTGAAAGTGAATATGAACTTCCACTTCCTGAAATTGATACGCCAATACCATGTGATGTCAATCATCCAAGTTATTTCACCATCAAATCCTACTAGGATATCTCCTTTAGGTATGTACAAAATTTGAATTTTCTAGGACTAATAGTTTGTGAATAATGGTCCATTTTCTGAAGTGCCACGAAAAGGGTAGCTGGGGTATTTAAATGGCTGGCCTGTAGGTTTAAATGCCCTGCTCAGTGCCTGGTACTGCATGTGACACAATAAATAATAGTTTTAAAAAACTAAAACAACATGCCTTATTAGAAAACCGAAATAAAAAAATGAAAAATAATTTTAATTTCCAACACGCTTGGGATAAATAATTTTACCATCAAAAGCATGGGGTGCTTTTTATCAATTAATATATTTGATAATAAACAGATATTGGTAAAAGTAAAGTCTCTATGAAGAAAATGTAAAAATCATAAAAAGCACCCCACACTTTTGATGGTAAAATTATTTATCCCAAGCGTGTTGAAAATTAAAATTATTTTTCATTTTTTTAGTTCGGTTTTCTAATAAAGCGTGTTGTTTTAGTTTTTTAAAACTATTATTTATTTTTAATATTTTACAGAATAAGATAAAAATGTAAATATATTTAAATTCGATACTATTGTAGTATGAGCTAATAGTAATACTCTTCTAAAAAAATACTCCCAGCCGGATTTGAACCAGCGATCTATGGATTACTGAAATTATATACCATTAGAGTTCACCGCTCTACCATCTGAGCTATTACAACGATTGACTAAAATGTCGACAAGTCCGCAACCTATTATACCAGTTTTAATTTTTTTTATTTTCTGATGATTCTGGCCAGGATTTTAGAAACAAAATATGAAATTATTGTATTGTCACGGATCCTTTACAAGTACACAAAGTTTCAAGTCGATCCAATGTTTCCAAGTGGGTGAAAATCGTGTTCAAAGATTCCGTTACATAGATAAAAAGACACTTTTTTTTATTTTCTGACGATTCTGGCCAGGATTTTAGAAACAGATATGAAAATATTGTATTGTCACGGGTCCTTTACAGGTATACAAAGTTTCAAGTCGATCCAATGTTTCTAAGTGGGTGAAAATCGTGTCCAAAAATTCTGTTACATAGATACAAAGACAGTTTTTTTGATTTTCTGATGATTCTGGCCAGGATTTTAGAAAATAAATATGAATTTATTGTATTGTCACGGGTCCTTTACACGTATACAAAGTTTCAAGTCGATCCAATGTTTCTAAATGGGTGAAAATAGTGTTCAAAATTTCCATTACATAGATACAAAGACACTTTTTTTTGATTTTCTGATGATTCTGGCCATGATTTTATAAACAAAATATGAAATTATTGTATTGTCACGGGTCTTTTACAAGTATACTAAGTTTCAAGTCGATCCAATGATTTTAAGTGGGTGAAAATCGCGTTAAAAGATTCAGTTACATAGATAGATACAGGTCAAGTTAATATAAAGCGTGTAAAAATTGAATCACCTCACCTCATTTCCTTCTTATTAGAAGGTTCCATCCTTAGTACTTTCATGACCATTATGTCATCTTTAAGTATTGCCTCCTGCTCCCTCTGTTGGAAGACTGAAGAACTTCCAAATCAAATCACTTTCCCAAGGAATTTCAACATTCATTATTTTCTCCTTTTTGTTTTTTGAATATAGATTTTTTTTTGTCAAACAGAGCTCTTTAGGTTTTTGTATTTGTTTTATTAATTTACCTTTTTTTTTTTTTAAATTGATGTTTTTCTGACAATGCATGAGTAGCTACTGCAGATTTTTCTAATTCCCTACTTTTGACATTCCTGAGATGTTTTACACTCTGTTTTTTCTATGTAGACTTATTAAATTCCCTCCAATTAATCTGACTATGTAACTCATGTCCCATATGGGAGTCAATGGCCAATCACGTTTCAATGAATTTTGTTTCCAACCAATCACAGTCATGTCAAATCTTTGGGTTTAACAGTTTGGGAAAGCTATTAAAAAAACCATACTAGAACCATGAACTTTGAGATTCCGGATGAACCAAGCTTGATTACAAAGTTCTTCAAAAATACAACAGATGATAGTTTAGAAAATGACTCCTTCAAATGAACACAAGATGGCAGTTTGGATAATTACCGGCAAAAGAAAAAATTGACAGTCGTGAAAACAGCTGATGATGGTAATGATGGTCACTGATACTGCAGTGCTGTTTAAAAAACATAGAAGTATGAGGTAAGAAGAATCCATGATTCATTTGATCCTTGTAAATGAAACATAACAAACATTTCTCATTTGTTAAAATTCATCGGAGAACATATTGTTTAAACAACTCACCTCATAGGATTCATGCTTCCATGATATCGCGATTTCAAACACAGTCATGTTCATCTTCAGCCATAACTCCGACTGACGAAATTCTTCCTATATAGATTTTTTAATAGGAAAAACAAAAAGAAATTTAAAAGCCAGATTGAAGGAACACCTTAGAAATGTAAAAAAGGGTGAAGTGGACAAGTCAGCTGTAGCAGCCCATGCTTGGTCTGAAAAACATTTTAATTGATACAGAAGCTAGCCTAATCAAACACACAGATAAACTAAAGGAACTCACAGTCTGGAAAAAAAATCCACATCCAAAAAACCAAGAAAGACAATCTCATGAATTTTGAAACTCCCGCAAATTTTGACCTGATCCAGAGGTTCATCGGTCCACCGATAGAAATAAGAAGAAAACCGCCAAGAAACGACATAACACCGGTCGACCAGAGGCTACTGACGATAGAGATAAGCTCCGAAACTTCAGTATAGAAGAAAAAGGATATGAGGTGAGGTATAAAAACATTAATTTAATTCTTAAACCTCTTAATGTTACTTCCTATTGTATTTTAAAAATACTTCATAGTGTTAATTCCTAAAAAAAGTCAACATATATTTACTTTCATTTCAGTATGTGAAATACACAATGAAAATAATTAATAAAGACTTTGGCATTTTATTTAACAGAAGTAGAGAAGAGAAAATCTCCATTTTACTTCATTTTTTTGACACTGTAAATAAACTACATATACAACACTTTTTATACAGATATTAATTATTCTAAACTGCAGCTGTAATAATTTCAGTATACTTCTTTATCTTGCTAGCAATGCTCATGTCAACGTATTTGTCACCAATACTGACAATCATCCCACCAATAATGTCTGGATCCACTGTAGCGGTGAGCAGTAGTTTCTGGTTTCCTTTCAAAAATGATTTCAATGCAGATTCCAATTCTGTTTTCATAGCAGCATCCAGAGGCTGTAAAAAAATTAATACAGTTAGTCAAATCTGCTTTTAACTTTTTTTATGAACGAACACCACCAAACTGTCTTATGACTTAAGTGGAATAGCTGGGCCATCTAGAAAGCAGAGTTCCACTACTCTGATGATATGATAGAGAATTACAGGTATAATTTAATTAGGTACCTTTAAAAAATTTCTGTTATCTGACTGGGAATTGAACCCAGAACCTCATGAACTGTACTGGGAAAAAAGTATTTAGAGGGAGCATATCTTTATAGGGGCTATATACTATAGTGTTCATAGAACGATGAAGCATCTGAAATCAATAATATTATCTACGAAAACTAAAATCCTCCTACATAAGACTCTCATTAGGCCAGGGCTCTTGCATGGAGCAGAGAGTTGGGTTATAAAATTACAATAAAAAGTAATATTATAAGGTTCTTCTTAATAAATAATGTGAGTCTGTTGCATCTTACCAGATAAAAGTTGAGTTCTTTTAGGACAAGTGTGTTTTGAAACATATATTTATTAAGATATTTGGGTACTTTTCGAACTTGAAGAGGCCTGGTTCAAGTTTTTTGAACATAAGATCTATCTTTTTAATTAATATTGGGAAGTAAACTTTATGAGGTTATATCATTAATAGTGAGCAGAGAACATATTTTTAATTACTCACCTCATATAATTTCAAATTTCTTTGATACCGGCAGTTTCTGACAATATCTTGTCCCTCCATGGAAGCCATGACTGAAGAGGGACAAGATATTGTCTAAAACCGCCGGTATCAAAGAAATTTGAAATTATATGAGGTGAGTCATTAAAAATATATTCTCCACTCACTATTGATAAGATCCTTTGCATTGTGGTGCAATATTAGAAGCTAAGGTGGGAATGCCATGTCATCCAAATGTCTGAAAATGATTCAGCTAGGAAGGAAAGCATGTAGAGGTAGACCAAAGCTATGGTGGGAAGATGAGCTTGAAGAGATGCAGTAAGAGCAGGAAAAGAAATGCTCAAAATAGAGACGACAGGTAGAAACTTTTGAAGGAGGCCAAGGCCCACACAGGGCTTCAGCATGAAAGAAGTATACAGAATGAGAATTGTAAAGATATTTTGACAAAAAATAATTATGTACAGATGGTTCTGGCAATATTGTTATAATATATGAGAAAATAGACTATATATAAAAAATACACTGCAAAAATTTGGAGGTTGCTTTTCCCCCAACTAAAGCACTGATCAGAAACTCTGGCCACAAGACCATGAGGCTAGCCCTTTAACTTTTTATTGCACAGTAAAACCTCAAATGATAGAGTTCTGTTTACACTCCACACCCTAAAAATATGTTGTCTTTCTTTTTTTGCCATACAAATGTGAATTACTTTTAAGGATGCATTCAAATCTGCATTTCATTTAAATTATTGCTTTGTACAACATAAATCTAGTTGCAGTGTATTAAATTTAAATTATATTTGAGTCATTCCATACAAAATTTGAGATTTTGTAAAGTCCTGGTTTTTTATATCCAAGTATATGAATGTCATAATAATAATAATCATCATCATCCGGTATCATGGCTGTTACCACTGTCTTCCGGAAACCAAACATCATTCCTCTCTGTCCATCCATTGATCTTCCTCCATTCCTCTGACATTCATAGCTGCTTGTACCCCTTCTATCCAAGTTTTTCGGTTTTCCTCTCTTCCATTGGGATCCATTCCATAACAATTTTAGGCAATCTTTGTTCTGGCATTCTTTTGACATGGCCGGCCATACCATTGTAATCTTTTCTTTTCTATAATGTCTATGATGTCCGACTCCTCTTGTACACCCATAATTTTCCTTATTTCGTATTCTATCTATTCTAGATTTTCCAACTGATCTTCTTAAAACATCCATTTCTGTACTTAAAATTCTTTTCATTTCCCTGGTAGGAATTTGCCAGACTTCTGTTAAAATGCTCTGAATTATGGTTTGATATATTTGTAATTTTCTATTTTTTATAATATTTTTGCTCCACCAAACAGAGTTTAAAACATTTATTGCTTAAATTAAAAGATTCTTACCTCTCCTCACATTATTCTGTTAAGTAGATCGCGATTTCAGGCCTATAGCAGGCCCATCTTCAGTACACTGTTGTTGACCGGTGTTATGTCGCTCGGAAGAACCACTTCTTCTTCCCTCTGTTGGTGGACCGATGAACCTCTTGATAAGGTCAAAATTTGCGGGAACTTCGAAGTTCATAAGTTTTCCTTTGTTTTTCTGAATGTGGATCTTTTCCCAAACTGTAAGTTCCTTAGGTGTCTCTATTTGTTTAATTAGACTAGCTTTTGATTCAATTCGATGTTTTTCGTACCAAGCATGAGCAGCTACTGCTGACTTTTCCAATTCTCCTTTTTTGACATTTCTAAGATGTTCCTTCACCCTTGTTTTCAAATTTCTTTTCGTTTTTCCTATATAGGAAAAACGAAAAGAAATTTGAAAACAAGGGTGAAGGAACATCTTAGAAATGTCAAAAAAGGAGAATTGGAAAAGTCAGCAGTAGCTGCTCATGCTTGGTACGAAAAACATCGAATTGAATCAAAAGCTAGTCTAATTAAACAAATAGAGACACCTAAGGAACTTACAGTTTGGGAAAAGATCCACATTCAGAAAAACAAAGGAAAACTTATGAACTTCGAAGTTCCCGCAAATTTTGACCTTATCAAGAGGTTCATCGGTCCACCAACAGAGGGAAGAAGAAGTGGTTCTTCCGAGCGACATAACACCGGTCAACAACAGTGTACTGAAGATGGGCCTGCTATAGGCCTGAAATCGCGATCTACTTAACAGAATAATGTGAGGAGAGGTAAGAATCTTTTAATTTAATATTGAATTGAACCTCACAGTGATAATTCCTATATATAAAAAAAGGTTAATTTATTGCTTGTTTTGTTTGTGCGATTCTATTTTTAATTTCCACTGTGTTATTGCCTGAATGGTCTGTCTAATTTTGTTCCTAAATAAGTGCATTCAATCCTAGGTTTTAGTTCTTCTCCATTGTTGAAATTTATATTTTCCATTTCTTCTCCTATACACAGGTATTTAGTTTTCTCAATGTTTATATAAAGTCCCCATTTTTCATATTCTTCTTTTTAGTTTTATATTTTAATAATAATAATAATAATAATAAATAGTTAAATGGCCTAAATAAAAAGATGATTAAATATCGCAAGCTTTGTTAAATCATCATAAAAACTGTGCCAATCAACTTGTGAATATATATATATATATATATATATATATATATATATATATATATATGAAGGTTTTTTTGAGTTTTTGTGGATTTTTTACAATACAGAAATATTTATATTTTAAACTGAATAATTTTTTCTATTGTTCCATTTGTTTATGGTGAGAGAGTTTCTTATGCTATCACAATTTCCATGTTGGAATCTATAAAAGTTTGGGAAATCTCTATATATATAAAAACAAATGGGTCTTACTGAAAGTCATGAGCAACATTTTTTTAAACAATCATAATATTTAACAAATAACCCAAACATAGCATCTGAAATTGAGAAAACAGCAGTCACACAGTATGAAAAATTTTTAAGGCTACCCCATAATAACTGGACCCAAAGAAAAACCACAAGTATGTTTAAAATCTCAGCAAAGCTTCCTAAGCATTGTACAAGGAATCAAACAGAAATTGCAACTTCCACATTCAAAAGAAAATATGCAGATGAGAAACAACCCTCTAGAATTTTTGGAAATCGAATATAACCTTCATTTAACAGAAGACATCAAGAAATCTGAAACTCCTCCATATATTTTAAAACAAATGTCACTGGAAATGATAAATCTAAGATACCCAGCTCCTGAATGGATACATATTTTTACAGATGGCTCCAGCCTACCAAATGATGGTGGCACTGGTGCTGGTGCAGTATGTCCACTTTTTTCCTTTTATCGTAAACTAAACACAAATTCAACAAACTTTGATGGTGAAATTCTAGCAATTTTCTTAAGTTTACAAAATCTTTTATATCACATCCAAAAATTTACAAAAGTTGTAATTCTATGTGACTCCAAAGCAGCCATTCTTGCTATAACACGAGACACAACACCCAAAAGCATCAAAAAATTATCGAATGTCACAAAATGATAAAACATTTATCCCGTCTACATAAAAAAGTTGTACTTCAATGGATTCCGGCCCATTGTGGAGTGACAGGCAATGAAATAGCCGATTTTCTAGCCAAGAAGGGTAGCAAAATTGTTTCAAACCCAATTTCTGCTCCAGTTTCCTTTCACTCTATCAAAAGAATTATCTCAAATAAATACATCAATAAACTTAGAGAAGAATACACCACCAAAACATCTGGAAAGGAATGGGAAAATCTACAAGCTTATGACATTACTACATTACAAAGAAAATCTGCAGTAGCAACATTCAGACTGCTAACGGGACATGACTGCTTGAATAAACACCTACACAGAATTGGCATAACAGATTCACCTAAATGCCCTTTTTGCAATTTAAATGAAGATATGGAAAGAAACCATCTCCTCCGTTGTCCAGCTTTTGTAGAAGAGACCAGCCTTTCTGCTAAATATTGGAGTGCAAGAGAGCGAATGATTTCATTATCAAGTGCTCGACATTAGATACCAACCAACCAACCATATTTATTTTAGACAAACCAAGTACACCATGTTAATCTACAGACCTTTGTGCTACTTTTCAACATAGTCTCCATTTCTTTGCACACATTTTGTCCAGCGTTCTACAAGCTTGAAAATTCCCTTATGATAGAAGTCCGTTCCAGTTGCTCGAAGACACTGACGCACTGCTTTCCGAATATCCTCCAGCGTCTCGTAGCGTTGGCCTCTCATCTGCTCCTTCACAGAACCGAAAAGATGGTAGTCGGAGGGTGCCAAATCGGGACTATAGGGAAGATGTGGAAGAGTTTCCCACCCAAATGTCCTGATCTTCTCCACAGTGACATGAGCAGTGTGAGGACATGCGTTATCGTGCTGCAGAATGATCTTCCTTCCAGGGCGTTTGTCGTGCAATGCACGACGGAGCTTCACAAGTGTCTGGATATAGCGGGCAGCATTTATGGTTTGTCCAGGTTCAAGAAATTCAACCAGAATGCAACCTTGCACATCCCAGAAGACGCTGCCCATAACTTTCCCAACAGATTGCACTGTCTTCACTTTTTTCTTTGATGGCAAATTCAAGTGGTGCCATTCCATACTCTGGCGTTTTGTTTCAGGCTTGTAGCGATAAAACCAGCTTTCGTCACCTGTCACAATACTCGTCAAAAAATCATCACCTTCATTTCGAAATCTCTGAAGAAGGTTATGGGTGATGGTTCTTCTCAGAAGTTTGTGGTCTTCACTCAATAAACGTGGAATCCAACGGGCACTAACTTTTCGGTAACTTAAGCTGTGAATCATTTCTTGCACTGCACTGTGTCCTACTGCAAGTTTTGTAGCAATTTCATTCACTGTGATACGCCTGTCGTCTCTAATGAGCACATCAACTCTTTCCTTGTTGCAATCCGTGGAGGCAGAGCGTGGTCGACCGCTATGAGGCTCATCTTTGATACTCGTGTTCCCATCTTTAAAATGTTTCACCCATCTCCTAACACTGCTGGCACCCATGCAGGCATCTCCATAACCAGATTGAAGTCTTTGGTGAATATCAACAGCAGATTGTTCCTCTTTAACAAGGAATTCAATGACAGCGCGCTGTCAAAACGAAACATTGATGCCTGCCATTTTGGAAACACTGCATGTGGTCACATGATAGAAGCTATGATGCCACAAAACGGCAATGTTGTGGTATAAAGTCTGTAGATTACGATCCTGCAGTTGTTTTTGTTACATTGTTGAAATTTGAATTTTAACAATGGGTTGCTCACGACTTTCAGTATGACCCTCGTATGTCTGTCCTAGACTTCTAAAACATTCAACCGATCAAAGAGAAAATTTGTATATACAGGTTTTCAGATACGAGTATTTAGTCATTATCTATTGTGTTCTAAAATCACTAGGTGTAGGTGTTCACCTGAAACAAAAATTTAAAAATCGCTCTAGCAATCGCAATTTTCAATGTTTCACAACAAAACTCGGAATATCGTATTAAAATAAACCGAGGTATGTATTATCCGGAAATCAGTGAAATCCGACAGATGTGGGGGTTTACCTCATCATCCTTCACGGATTAGGCCTTTGCCTGCTTCCAATTTCACATCTGTTCAGCCCAGTGCTTTCTTGGTCTTCCCACCGATCTTCAATCTACAGGATTATACATCTCAATCTACAGGATTATACATGAGTGCTATCTTTGGTATCCTATCCTCTATGATTCTTTGCAGACATTCTATCCAATTGTTCCTGTGTTCTTCTATTTGATGAAGAAGTGGTTGTACATTTTAGTACCTCTCTCATGTTCTAATTTTTAATGTTCTTCTCTTGTACAATCATTTGCAGCCCGTAGGAATCTCATTTCCGCTGCCTGAATTTTACTTTTTCCTTTTTCCTTCAGGACCCATATATAATTATCACAAAGTTAATTCTAAAATTTGAGACCTTGTTCATACTCCAACAATCTGGTTCTTTGAAATTTCCATAAAGTTTTAGAGAACAATTTTGTCCATGGTGTGAAATAGTGATAAGAAAAATACTTCTAACCACTTTGGACTCCACAGAAAATTATTATAGCACTCATATAAACATACACATATCAATATCATGAGATTATACAGAATGCATTTAACCATAAACAAAATTTTACATACATAATTCATGTATAAAGGAGAGGAAAATAAATTGGCTGGACCCCTGGCTAAGAAATTGCTTGTTGAAAGACCAGTTGACAGAGAAGAAGATATAAGATAAGACAACATGAAGATGTATGGATTGTCCATCTGGTTCTGGGTTTTTTCCCTTAGTCTCCAGTTGCTCTCCTGACATGTGCATAACATGTTCATGCTATTTTAATTTACTTCTTTTTATGTTGTTCTTGATTTCCTCTATTTTTAAGTCTCATATATGCGTATCTCTAAGGTTTAAGGAATAAACATGCTAACTTGTAAAAATCCACCCTTTAAACTATATTCAACTAAAGAATAGAATATTAAACTCAATACAATTCCGAGATCATGATTAATGTTATTTTCCCACCTCATTCTTGGTTGACCTTCTGGGCACTTTTCTTCTGGATTTCCTACAAGGAGTGTGATCCACCCCTTTCACTCCACATTTGTACCACATGTCCTGCCCATTGCAGTCTACGAGTTTTAACAATAATTATTATATCTCATTTCCCATAAATATCATGTAGCTCACTATTATGCAGTTTTATCCAATCACCGTCTGTTCATCTCTCTTTGGCCCAAAAATTGTCTTAATAACTGTATTTTGAAATAATCTTTTCTCCTCCCTAAATAAGAGTCCAAGTTGCATCCATAATCTAAGTGAAAGAATAACTATTTTACATATTTCAGTTTTTTGAGAGAAGTTGGGACGACAAGAGTCCCTATAATGCATTTTCAGAATAGACTTCTATGTTTCATTTCTTTTTTTCACCTCATTCTTGTCAGTATAGTCATCACAAATACAAAATTAATTCTAAAATTTGATGCATAGTTTCACATTTACTCTAAACTTTTACTTTGGATCTTTCAAGTATATTGTCTATGGTGTGAAATAGTGATGAGAAAAGTACTTCTAACCACTTTGGAATCCACAAAAATTTATTATAGCACTCATATTAACATATACATATCAACCATGTGCATGAAATTTTACAGAGTGCATCTGACCATACATAAAATGTTATATACATTAATCTATATACACATAAAATGTATATTATGTATGTGCCAGCATAACTTTCATATGCCTGGAGCAATTTCAACCAAACTTGGTACATGAATTACAATCTGGAAAAGTGGCTGTAAAGTGCACTCCTTGGGTATAATGAGCGAATGAAATGTAAAACGTCTGGAGCAATTTTAACCAACTCGGTACAGGACGATACAAAGTTTGTAGCAATCGGCACTTAGGAATTAAAATTTATAAGAGAAAAAAACTGTCAATAGAAAGATCTGACAATGTCACATAGAGCACCGAAACCCTGGGTCTTCAATAAACTACAAATATGAGGTGAGTTGTAAATTTTCTGTCCCACGCCACACAGTGTGATATTTGACGATTCTAGGGGGATTTAATTCTTGGCTCAATAATATTACTATTTTTCAGTCTTAATTGTTTTCTATGCTACTTGTAACATTATTTGGAAAACGCTCTTAACAATTTCAATTATTCCTACTAATATTTTCCATAAAAATAATTTTTTTTATGTATTATTTTATTCCCAATATTTTACAAAATTAATGAACACAAATTATTTTATATTTCTTACCAAAACATTTAATTTATTATTTTGAATAATATATCATTGATTTACATATTATAAAATACAAATATAATGCATTTCTAAACACATATTTTTAATTTATCGCTGTTTCACAAATGGAAAAATCGCATGCGCATATTATATGTTTATATTTATATAAACAGCGGTCGACTCTTCTTCATTCTGGTGTCTTGTGTATGCGATGCAAGGGATAATTATTTGACTATTGAAGCAGAGTCTTTTTCTTTCCCTTAGCAAGCAACTTCATTTCAGCAGCAGTAGATATTTCTTCTAGGCTTGTTGACCGAACGAATTCTCAGAGCTTCCACCTTTTCACAACATTCTTCGAATGATTTTAATGGCCTACCAGAACTAGAAGGCGGTTGATCTGTAGAAGTAGAAGGCAGAGATTGAAAATCGGTCATGGGAAGATTAATATTTTCTTGTAGCCAGTCTGAATAATTTTCCAGGAATCTGCCACGATGAAGATAACATTTGTTCCATCTTACTTCAATTTGCTGATACACACTTCTCATGTAGGCCTTTAAATTCTTAATAACAACATCAGAGACTATCACATGCTTAATTTGTTTAAATACAAATTCATACACTGCATCAACGTTCCCTTTTATTATTTCCGGACCAAACTTCGAAAATTGCGCGCCTGGAAGTAAGGGGAACCATTGTGAAACAAAGAAGAATAAGCTAAAGAGACGCAGATGAACGCAATTTTTCTCTTCTGTTTCCAACAGAAGAGATGTCAATAAATAAAAATAATGCAATTAGAAGGCCATATACGTTCATATAAGAAAGTTCTAGTCTAAAATATCTGGATAATAAACTGAAATTGGAACACAGTTAAAATTCTTCTTTCATATTAACATTCTTGTAAATCTAAACAGATGAAACCTATCTTACGTAACTTACAGAACCCTACACTGAACATAAACATCACAATAACACGTAAACTGATTTTATTCTCTACACAAAGCAGCTCGATTGATCAACCTACTCAATAAGACAGATATGCATCTGCGCGTGACTGTCGTGTTTAGACCTTATTTATGAGTCCTTGCGCATGCCTAGGAACAAAATAATTACACATATATGCATATTGTTTACATTTAAATGACAAAATATCACTTTTATTAATTAACCTTAAAATTTTGAATTAAATCCCCCTAGATTGTTGAAATAGCACACTGTGCGCCGTTGTCAAGTCTCCATGGGGGAAGAAATTTTCCCACGGAATTTCGGCCAGGATGGGACCAGTGCCCACCCAGCATCGTGAGGCATTTGGGTAATTACAATAAGTGTAGACTCCAGGTCGAGAAGACCAGCTATAACGGCTGGGGGACCCGACATGCTGACCACATGTCACCTCTAGATTGGCTTATAATCATCTACCTTTGTGATTAACGCATGTGGACGTGAGGCCAGCAGCCAGATGGTAGGCCAAGGGCCTTCTAGGCCTGTCGTGCTTCGATTTTTTATATATTATTAAAAAAAACTTATGAATTTAGAAATTCCGCGTATTTTGATTTGATCCAGAGGTTCATCGGTCCACCAACAGAGGAAGGAAGAAGCAGTTCTCACATCAATGGACAAGAAATTACTGGAAATGAAGCTGCCTAAGATTGAAACCGGTATAATTAGAAGACCGGACATAAGGTGAGGTATAAAGCATTTTAATTTAAATCTTAAAAATCTCAAAGATATTTAAACCTAAGATTGACCCCTAGCACCCTATATGGAAGATGAGGTGCTGAGAAAGGTTGAAAAATAAAATGTTGAAAATAAGTGAGATTACTGCCGAATCCATAGTTTTCGAGGTCACTATGCTAAGTTGTGGCAGTCTTGAAGACAATGAATCACTAAATTTGATCTCTAGCACACCTAAAGGGGGGGGCAAGAAGAGAGACCAAAATTAGTGTCAAATTCATAGTTTGTGGCACCACTGAACTGATTTCTATACTTTGCTTAACCCATCAACGTGGACATTTAAACATTGCATTCCCTTCCCAGATGCAGAAGGACGTGTTAAAACGTCAGGACTTTTAAATATCCACATGCAGATTGCCATGTCAACATGCGTGGTACATCTATGATTTCCAAAGCCTATAACTAGGTTGTTTTACATGTTGGAGAACTTATTTTTTGTCACCCTGTTAAGGAAAGATTCCCCTTCATGTTACGACATAAATTATGACAGGGCAACTGGAATGAGGTGGCTACTTGTAAGTGAAAGGAAATACTTTTTTTTTTTTCAGCCAGACCCTCTTCTGAATATATCCTGTGCCTTATTTTTGTCGAAAAAGAATAAATATCTGTAAAGTGTCTCATTGTGTGGTCTCAAACTTTTCTTTTGAAACAATTATCGCAGTCTTTGTGAAACCGTGGCTCATGCCTGTGCAGAAAACCAAGTGTTGTCAGAAGAAAAACATTTTAAGTTTGTCAACAAAATTTTAGATGAGATTGATAAACATAGTGATTTAGCGTCTATATCAGATAGTGAGGATAGTTTCTTTGCACTTGACTATACACAACCTCCTCACGATATAAGTGATAGTGACATCTGCTGTGTTGACGAGGGACATATTCAGACACTTACACGAGTTTTGATTGCTAAAGGGCTAGGGGGAGTGTCCACAGATTTTGTATGGCAAAATATGGACATGTTTAATTTAATACGAGAGACATTCTGTGACATCAGTGGTCCACAGTTCGATGTTTCTGGGGACATTGTTGCTATATTCGAGGAAATATTCGACCATACGTTGTTGAATATTATTGTTGAAGAAACAAATAAATACGCTCTACAATCAATATCAAAATCGACTTTCCGTGAGCAAAGGATATGTATAACCAAGGTAAGATTAGAAATATAATGTAACTAAATATAATTTATTAATAATTTGGTATATATCTAAAATAAGCTCCACATAACAGATAACTACATGGTCTTTATAGGAAGCCTGATATAATGACATAAATTTGGTCTCGTAGATTGCGATGCGCAGGACATCTGTCACGAATGGGTAATGAAAGACTTGTATGGAAGCTTCTTGTGGGAAAACCAGAGGGAAAACGGCCAGTTGCTAGACCAAGAATGAATGGGAGAATAACATTAAATATGAATTGAGGGAAGTAGATCATACAGGGGATGATTACAACACATTAGCTCAGGATAGGGATGTATGGAGAGCTTATGTCAGCACGGCCATGAACTACAGGTTCGAGAGTGCTAGTGAGTTAGTTATCTAAAATAAGTTACTGGGTGAGTAGTTTAAAAATACTACCGCGCAGATGGACTGCATGGACTTTTAAATGACCGCACAGAAGGGAGGAAGCCGGTCTCGTATATGTACGTCAAACCGCGCTCAGGGGTTAATATAGCCCCTATACTCTACACCTTTTGAGTCTTCAAAATTTCTATTAAGTCTTAAAGAACAACAATACTGTCTATGGTGTGAAATAGTGATAAGAAAAATACTTCTAACCACTTTGGAATCCACAGAAATTTATTATAGCACTCATATTAACATACACATAGCAATATCATGTGCATGAGATTATGCAGAATGCATCTAACCATAAACAAATTTTACACATATAATTCATGTATAAAGGACAGGGAAATAATTGGCTGGACCTTTGGCTAAGAAACTGCTTGTTGAAGGACCAGTCGACAGAGAAGAAGATATAAGATAAGACAACATAAAGATGTATGGATTGTCTATCTGGTTCTGGGTTTTTTTTCTTCTTAGTCTCTAATTGCTCTCCTGACATGTGCATTATATGTTCATGCTATTTTAATCTACTTCTTTCTATGTTGTTCTTGATATCCTCTATTTTTAACTCTCATATGGGGTGAATCACAAATATGGTTACACGTTTGATCGCATTGTGTGATAAAAATATTACCATTACAGGAAATATGAAATTACTGTTGGAAAGGCAATTATTCAAATTACAACAATGGAATAAAACAAAACAGTGTAGAACTTACATCATTAGTCAAAATGGCATTGAACATGCAACAGCAAATTACAATTGCTGCATGGGCAATAATGTATGCTAATGATCATGAGGCCGCAAGACGGGCAAGATGCGAGTTTAACGTAGCATTTCAGCCGTCGACTGCGAGGAAGTGGAGAAAACAACTGCTGGAAACGGGAAGGATGCAGAAAATCAAACCTTCTGCAAGGCCTCACATTAGCACGGATGCAGAAACAACGAAGAAAATTGTGGAGGCATTCGATGCTAGCCCACAAAAATCAACCCGCCAAGCTGCATGTGAGTTTCATATAGTCAATCGAGTGTGAAGGATTCCCTTTCCAATGACATCATATTTCCTTTAATAATAATATTTTTATCACAAAATGCGATCAAACGTATAGCCATATTTCTGAATCACGCTGCATATCTCTAAGGTTTAAGGAATAAACATGCTAACTAGCAAAATCCACCCTTTAAGGGGAAAGGGTAGTCTGAGCGTATGGATATTATACAACTATAAAATAAATGTGCTCTATCTCAGTAAGGTTTAATCAGAATTACTTCTAACTTTTATACTGTGAACACAACATCTCTCGAATTATTACAGTTTTGCAGTATAAAATCAGAATTTTGTATGCACATTCCAAGTATAATTAGCTACTCAGATGACCAGAATCATTAGGATATCTGTAATAGTTAACCAGAAATAATTTTTTGTAAATTATGAAAATTATTGTTCTGAAAATCTTGTAATTTTTTCGTGTATTTTTTACTCTAAAATCTGTAATTTCGAATGGAACTTCCTGAAAGTGGTAGTAAAACTTCATTATCACATGAAATAGGAGTGTGCAAAATTTCAGCTTTCTATCTCTAACAGTTTCTGATCAACAGGTACATAAACATGGAAAAATGTAAAGTTGAGAAAACGGATATCAAAAAAAGGCATCTACATACTGACTTATATCAATACATTCCGGGGTCATAATCTTCTGGCTCCTCATTTGTGGACTCTTTCTGCATCCTTTCTTGTCTCCTCTTTGTCCTGGCTTCCTTAGTTGATGCTTGGGTTGTTCTATGTGCATGATAAAGCCAATTGTTATCGATGTGACATAATGCCTTCTCTGTATTTGACTCTGGTTTAGGCTCCATTTCTTTTTGTTTAAGACGCGAGGCCAGTCTACCTGCAGCCCCATTGTTGAAAATCAACACAGCAGTGTACAAACCAACACATATGATGTCATGTTCAAACAATTACACGGGGTTAAGACACATGCTCCCAGTATGCAGCTATTAAAACTCTCATTTTGGTTCTGCGTGTGCCCATGTAAACATTTTTTGAGAAGCTCTGGGCTAGTCAGCTCCCTGAATATGGGCTTTATGACATCCATCATTGCACTGGGAAGGGAATTCTTGTTATGGTACACCTGCCCAAGTGCTGCAGCATTCTGGTAGCCACACCATGAATCAGGTCCCTTGGGGCAGAGTTGGTGTTGAGGATCTAGATCGGTAGAAACTTTGTGAAAAAACATAGCCCACACTGCTGTTCTCATTTTCTCCAGGTCATTCTGGTATAAACCCATTATCACACGAATTACCTGTTGTAATGGAAGTTGCAGCAACAACACCATGGTGTGATAAGTGTCTCCTTTGCTGCCATGTTCCATCGACGACTACAGTAATATCTCTATTACCTTCATTTTTATCTTTTTCTTCCATAGCAGCACTTATCATAGAGCCATTGGCCACAACTTTCAGATTACGAAAGAAATTTAGTATAATCACTGAATTTTGAAGGTGGAGGAGGGGGCTTTAACATACCACACAAGTCTCCACCTTTCTTCCCTTTTCCAATGCAATGAAGACCATACACAAGCCTTACATTCACATCATAATATTTGTGTCTGGTGCATTCTAAAGTTCTTGTTGTGTTGCTTGTATCACAGTTTGTGCATTTTATTACCAATTCTGAACAGAGCCCTCTTCTACCACTAATATTTTCAGATATATGCAGACACCCTTCTGATTTGCAATATTTATAGTGTGTTTCTGTTCACAAAGCTGGACAATAAATCTGGACTAACAATAATATTATCATCACTATTTACATCACTATCACTATTATGTATACCACTATTATCTAAACTATTCACAATATTTACATCACTCTTCTCTGAAGAACTCTCAACTTTACACTCTTGTGCATGTCCGTGTTGCGTTTCGAGGTTAGTGGTCTCTTTTTTTTGTACTAATTTCCATGAAATGTACTTCTTCTATAAGCCCTAGAGCTTGCGGTCATTTTGAATAACTTCTAATAGAAAGAAAACTTACTTTTTCAATAAAACAATTTCTTTTCCATGCTACAACTTTTCTCCTTCACAAACTTCTACCATGTTAGATTGGAAGATAAATGATTCGATAGATTGCTACAGTGTAGCCAACGGACTCACTATCGTAAAACAAAACTTATCTTTATCTATTATCGTTTATAGAAAGCAAGAAAGACGAGAGAGTTCAGGAGAAATAAAAAAGGGGGGTGGTAGGCCTGATTTAAAGGGATGCGTCGTGTTCCTAAAACCCAATTTAAATGCATTAAAATATGAACATAACACTATAAATGTATTCTTAAACTAGAAACTCTAGAGAATTTTTTAATACCAAAATCTAAAAATTTCATTTTTGGTCATCTCAGAGTATCCAGTCCCCATAAACTACCTTCAACTAAAGAATAGAATATTAAACTCAACACAATTCCGAGATCATGATTAATGTTATTCTCCCATCTCATTCTTGGTTGACCATCTGGGCACTTTTCTTCTGGATTTCCTACAAGAAGTGTGTATGCACCTCTCTCACTCCGCATTTGTGCTACATGTCCTGCCCATCGCAGTCTACGAAACTTAACCATTATTATATCTGGTTTCCCATAAATATCATATTACTCACTATTATGCAGTTTTCTACAATCATGTGCCTGTTCATCTCTCTTTGGCAAAAATTACCTTAATAACTGTATTATCAAATATTCAATCTTTTCTCCTCCCTCCATATAATCTACATGGAAAAATGAATGTTCTGCATATTTTCAGTTTAATGTTTTTTACGAGAAGTTGGGATGACAAGAGTCCCTATAATGCATTTTCAGAATAGACTTCTATGTTTCATTTCTTTTTTGCATCTCATTCCTGTCAGTATAGTTATCACAAATACAAAATTAATTCTAAAATTTGATGCATAGTTCTACATTTACTCTAACATTTTTTTTTGGGTCTTTGAAGTTTTTATTAAGTTTTAAAGTACAACAATATTGTCTATGGTGTGAAATAGTGATATGAAAAATACTTCTAACCACTTTGGAATCCACAGAAATTTATTATAGCACTCATATTAACATACACATATCAGTCATGTGCATGAAATTTTACAGAGTGCATCTGACCATACACAAAATGTTATATACATTAATCTACATACACATAAAATGTATATATTATGTATGTGCCAGCGTAACTTTCATATGCCTGGAGCAATTTCAACCAAACTTGGTACATGAATTACAATCT
The DNA here is from genome assembly GCA_030220185.1 of Diploptera punctata. Lineage (NCBI taxonomy): Eukaryota > Metazoa > Arthropoda > Insecta > Blattodea > Blaberidae > Diploptera > Diploptera punctata. Next base: position 152,179 of record JASPKZ010008033.1, on the reverse strand, counting down.
GGAAAAGTGGCTGTAAAGTGCACTCCTAGGGTATAATGAGTGAATGAAATGTAAAACGTCTGGAGCAATTTTAACCAACTCGGTACACATATAACTAATGATGGGGGAAGAGATATTCTGAGGGAGAGAGACCCCTATCATCTCTAGAACGGGGGTGATAACCCTGGGTCTTCAATAAACTACAAATATGAGGTGAGTTGTACATTTTCTGTTCCACGCTGTAGTCGAGTCTCAATGAAGGAAGAAATTTTCTCATGGAATTTTGGCCAGTATGGGACCAGAGCCCACCCAGCATCATGAGGCATTTGGGTAACTACAATAAGTATCGACTCCAGGTCAAGAAGACCAGCTATAACGGCTGAGGGACCCGACATGCTGACCACATGTTACCTCTAGATTGGCTTATAATCATCTACCTCTATGATTAATGCACGTGGACGTGAGGCCAGCAGTCAGCTGGTAGGCCAAGGGCCTTCTAAGCCTGTCGCGCTTGAAGTTTTTGTATATTTTCTAACTCATATTATTAAAAAACTTATGAATTTAGAAATTCCAGGGATTTTGATTTGATCCGGAGGTTCATCAGTCCACCAACAGAGGAAGGAAGAAGCAGTTCTCACATCAGTGGACAAGAAATTACTGAAGATGAAGCTGCCTAAGCTTTGAAACCAGTATAATTAGAAGACTGGACATGAGGTGAGGTATAAAGCATTTTAATTTAAATCTTAAAAACCTCAATGATATTTAAGCCTAAGATTGACCCCTAGCACCCTTATGGAAGATGAGGTGCTGAGAAGGGTTGAAAAATAAAATGTCGAAAATAAGTGAGATTACTGCCGAATCCATAGTTTTCGAGGTCACTATGCTAAGTTGTTACAGTCTTGAAGACAATGGGTGGATTTCTCAACCGAAGTCTAGACCACGACCGCGGTTTTCCTATTTTCTATTGTTTCCATAACAACCATAAAAACTGAAAATCTACAGCTGTTAATTACAAAAACAAATGTCTGAATCATGTCTATGGTTTCATAACAATTTCTGTGAATTTTCGCTATTTTTTATAGATGTTATGGAAACTATAAATAATCGGAAAACCGCAGTCGTGGTTTAGACTTCGGTTGAGAAATCCACCCAATGAATCTCTAAATTTGATCTCTAGCACACCTAAAGGGGGGGGCAAGAAGAGAGACCAAAATTAGTGTCAAATTCATAGTTTGTGGCACTACTAAGCTGATTTCTATACTTTGCTTAATATAGCCCCTGTACTCTACACCTTTTGAGTCTTCAAAATTTCTATTAAGTCTTAAAGAACAACAATATTGTCTATGGTGTGAAATAGTGATAAGAAAAATACTTCTAACCACTTTGGAATCCACAGAAATTTATTATAGCACTCATATTAACATACACATATCAAGTCATGTGCATGAAATTTTACAGAGTGCATCTGACCATATGCAACATTTTATATGTACAGTATAAGTCATACATACACACACACACACACACACACACACACATATATATATATATATATATATATATATATATAAAGGAAAATAAATTGGTTGGTCTCCTGGCTCAGAAGAAATATCTATTGAAGAAATAGTGGATGGACAAGAAGATAAAATATAAGAAAACGAAGATGAATGGAGTGTATCTGGTTTTGGGTCTTCTCTCTTATTTCCATCAGGAAAATTTTTTTGATTACTATTTTGCCAACATGCACATAACATATCCATATTATTTTAAGCTATTTCTTTCTATGTCTTTTTAATTTCCTCTTTTTTATCTTGTCTTTTATCATTGTTTTTAAAGTTGATTTCCCTCATATATGTGTCTCCAACTTTCAAGGAATAAACAAGCTAATATGTAAAAATATACCTTCTAAATTCCTTTCAACTAAAGATTAAAGTAGATATAAACAAAACCAATGTGATCTTAAAGCTTTTCACTTGAACTCAAACTCATTATAAGTGAGATATGAGCTTTTCACTGGCTCTCAAAATAAAAAGCTCTGAGGTGGTTGGTTTTATTTAATCTACTTTATTCTTTACTTTAAAGAAATATAGTTATTACAATTATAAATTCTAAAATTTGAGAGCTTGTTTAATAAATACTCTTAACATTCTTTTGGTCTTTAAAATTTCTACTCAGTTTTAGTGAACGATCTTGTCTATGGTGTGAAATAGTGATAAGAAAACTACTAACCACTTTGGAATCCACAGAAATTTATTACAGCACTCATATTAAAACACACATGTCAATCTCATGTGCATGAAATTTTATAAAGTGCATACATAATTCATACATAGAATAGAGGAAATAAATTGGTCGTGCCTCTGGATAAGAAGAAACTGCCTATTGAAGGAATGGAAGATATAAGATAAGACAATTTAAAGAGGAATGGATTGTCCATTTGGTTCTGGATCTTTCCCTGGTCTCTTCCCTCTTAGCAATCGTTCTGCCAACATGAGCATAACTTGTCCATTCTATTTTAATTTATTATTTCTATGTCATTTTTAACACTTTGAGCCCTGCAGTGGTACTAGTACCACCGCCGGACTCAAAGTGTTAACTTATTTTTTCTATTTTAACTAGTTTTTTATCACCGTGTTTCTAATGTTGACTTCTCTCACATATCCATATATCTAACTCAATGAATGAATATGCTAATATGCCCAAATATGCCCTCTAAAGTTCTTTCAATTGAGGATTTTTTTATGTCACCACATTGTCATTTTGACATTCTGGTATTCTCTCCTGGCATTGTAACCCACTTCTGAGGTTGGGGCACCTGGAAGGTGGAGTTACACTGCCCTGATAATGTATGATAGGTGGTGAGGATAGTAATAATGTGCCTGGAGAGGCCTTAATCCCAAACTTAATGAATATGTTAATGATGATAATGATGTTCAAAGTTAAAATTGGGAAACACATTATGAGGTTCTTAATTAATAAATGACTCATTAATTTATTAATGATAATGATGGCCTGAAAATGTTCGGGGACCATTTGGACCTTAAAATTTCATGACAGTTGTCTTACAGGTGAAGAAAACCCTGAAAAAAAAAACCATCACCCAGGAAACTTGTCCCGACTGGGGATCGAACTCAGGTACAATGTAAAATAAAAGCCATGCAATCTTGAAGCTTTTCATTGGCTCTCAAACTTATCACAACTTAAAATGAAAAGCTCCAAGATTACTAGTAATAAGTAATTACAAAATCAATTTGCCTGGTTAAACAAGTGTTATTTTTTTGTTACCAGATTCTATTCATGCTTTCTTTTTCTGAATTAGTTTGTATTTTTGGTGTTTTATTGCAGGCAATTGCCTGAATATCTGATTCAAAATCCACCAAAATCATTACTTTTTCAAATTAATTTTGGCAATATAATAAATTGTGTTAAGAAGTATAAGAGCTTAACACTCTTTCAAAAACTCTATTGTTCTTACTAGGGTCAAGTAATGACTAAATCATTCTTCATATTTGTTATATCAGAACTATCTGTGTATATTCGAAGCCACTGTTCTGGTGATATTTTAAGTTAATAGTGTAGAATACTGGTACAGGCTTTCATGTTGGTAGTCATTGTATTAAAAGATTCTGAGCTGTAGGGTCATGGTCCATAACTGGTGTTTGTCAGAACATTCCTCCCTTGATCACAGAAGGCATCTTCAGCAGAGAGTTCTTCTAGGTGGTGTTCCTTGGATCTGAGGCTCCTCTGACCAGGCAACACCACATTGAAGAACTCGTCACTGAAGATGTCCTCCATTGTCGAGGGAAAAACACAGTAATGGACCACGGCCCTATAGCCCGGACAATTTTAAGTTAAGAGTTTCTTGAGTAAGCTGTTTCAGAAATTAAACTGATTTCTTTGAAATCAGTTCAAGAAAGGAAGATAATATTAAATGAGGTATAAAAAAATCAATTTAATTTATATGAATAATGTGAATTTCTATAAATTTTATGTTAAAACAATACAACTTGTTTTTATAAGATAAAAATTAAAATATATACCTTTTGGCAGGTGCCGTCATCTTCAACTGTATAAAATGTTGTATTTAAAATATTCACACAGATGAGAATGATGGCACCCGCCAAAAGGTATATATTATAATCTTTATCTTATGACTATACACCTCAATGGAATTTGGTAAAAATTTTATTAGTATTAACTTGTTTTTAGGCGAGATCCAATGAAAAGCTCCAAGATCATATTGGTTTTCGATGTTTTTATTATTAATTTCATACATCTCAATGATGGATAAATCATATTTGAAGAGAAAAATTATACGCTCAGACCGGGACAGATAGCTCAGATGGTAGAGCACTTGGACTAGAAACCCAAGGGTCCCGGGTTCAAGTCCCGGTCTGAGCGTATAATTTTTCTCTTCAAATATGATCATATTGGTTTTATCTACATTTCCTTTATTTTTTAGCGGTAAGGAGTATAGTTTATCACAAATACAAAATTAATTATAAAACCTGAGACCTAACTTAACATATATTATTTTTTGTATCTCTGATATTTTTATTTAGTTTTAAAGAATATCAAACTTGTCTATGGTGTGAAATAGTGATAAGAAAAATACTTCTAACCACTTTGGAATCCACAGAAATTTATTATAGCACTCATATTAACACACACATATCAATTGTGTGCATGAAATTTTATAGAGTGCATCTAACACAAAATCATACAAAAATTTTTACATACATTATTCATACATTAAAAAAATCCTTGGTACGAGAATGGCCTATAGCTTACCAGTTGGCTACTCACCTCATATTTAAATATGTTAATAACATAGGTGGACAATCATGCAACCAGTATTGGGGTGACATATAGTTAGCTGAACAGCTGGAATTTTCAAGCTGATTCATATATATAAAGAAGAGGAAAAGAAATTGGCTGGCCACTGGCTAAGAAACTGGCTATTGAAGGATCCACTTTATAGAGTAGAAGTACCTTCAAACACTGTGGATTAGGGTAGCGGAAATTTCATCATCTTCTAATGCTGGAGGGAAAGGGTAAATCAATTAAGGCATTATAGTTTTTTTTTTCCTTCTTTTAAAAACTCGAAGCTTTACCAAATCATGAAATGATATGATTTATCAACTTTCTCTTTAAGATACAATATTCTGATATTGAAAAATAGTTGCCACTACTGTTAATTTTACATTAACCTGCATGGACAAGTACAATAACAGGAATACAAATGTACCATAGATCTTATTAAGTTATGTAGGTAGGAAATAACACTATGAGGTTTATTTTATTTATGTTGAGTTTTTTTGACTCACCTCATACTTCTTAACTCCCTTGCAGACTCGAGTTTCTTCACGCATTTGTGACATTCCCAATGCTGTATCATGTCAGTTGTGAACGTGATACAGCATTGAGAATGTCACAAATGCAGTGAAGAAACTCAAGTCTGCAAGGGAGTTAAGAAGTATGAGGTGAGTCAAAAAACAACTCAACATAAATACCATAGATTTCTCTGTTTAAACAGTAAATTGAAATCAATATAGAAATTATGAGTTAGTTATTTTGAAGAAAGTTAGCTCCTTCAGGCATGTTGTGTGTTTGGTTTCCACTTAAACACCTATTAAGCCAGAAAATGAAGTCTAATAAAATGGAGGTGGCAGCAATTTCAGCTTCAGAAGTAGAACCTCATACTTCTTAACTCCCTTGCAGCATTTGTGACATTCCCAATGCTGTATCATGTCAGTTGTGAACGTGATACAGCATTGAGAATGTCACAAATGCAGTGAAGAAACTCAAGTCTGTGAGGAAGTTATGAAGTATGAGGTGAGTCAAAAACAACTCAACATAAATACCATGATTTCTCTGTTTAAGCAGTAACTTGAAATCAATATAGAAATTATGAGTTAGTTATTTTGAAGAAAGTTAGCTCCTTCAGGCATGTTGTGTGTTTGGTTTCCACTTAAACACCTATTAAGCCAGAAAATGGACGTGGCAGCAATTTCAGCTTCAGAAGTAGATTGATCTGTTTTTTCTCTTTACGTATCTCGTCCACACTTGCTGTTTCTCTATTTCCATTAAGAAGATTAAAAGTAATTAATTATTTATACAAACCTTTGCTGTAATTACTTCACAAGGAACTTCCCCTCGATGGGCTGCCATTATTGTTTGAAATGTACTGATTATGTTATGTAAATTCTTCAACCTTCCATTTTCAGCCAGAAGTGCTAGAAATATAATTTTTAACATATAAAATTACAATAGGAAATAATATTATGAGGTTCTTCTTAATAAATAAGGTGAGTCTGTTTTCATCTTACCTCATAGAAGTTGAGTTCTTCTAGAACATGTTTCAAAACAAACTTTTGTTCTATCTTCAGCTTGTCCAGACCGTTTATTTTTACGTTGTCAGCCCTGGATGTTGACTCCAACTCCATCTTTTTGTGGTCCAAAGAACTTGCATTTCAAATCTCTCTGTGGAGGAATTTCAAGATTCATGATCCTATCCTTGTTTTTCTGGATGTAGATCTCCCAAATGTTTTAATAATTTGGTGTTTACATTGATTTTATGTTTTTCTAACCAAACATGAGCAACTATTGCAGATTTTTCTACTTCCACTTTTTTTTTAAATTTCTAATATGTTCTTCAGTTGTAAGTCAGAAACACACAAAATCAACATAAACACCAAATTATTAAAACAGTTAGATAATACTAAAGAACTCACCATTTGGGAGAAGATCTACATTCAGAAGAACAAGAATAGAATCATGAATTTTGAAATTCCTGGAGGGAGAGAGAGAGAGGTTTGATATCCACGTTCTTTTGACCACAAAAAGATAGAGTACGAGTTGACAGGCCGACAATGTAAAAATCAATAGTCTGGATAAGCTGAAGATAAAACAAAAGTTTGTTTTGAAACATAACCTAAAAGAACTCGACTTCTATGAGGTAAGATTAAAACAGACTCACTTTATTTATTTAATAATTTTTAACATTTAAAGAATTTGTAAACAACTTAAAATAATTCTAAAACCACATTCACATTTTACTTCATGGAGAAAATGGTTAGTCACACATCATCCACTCCATGTGGAGTGTGTGGTAGATGAACCAGAGCCAGGGCAGGTTTTTATTAGGTTTTCTCACATTTTCCCCCTGCCAAAAACTTTGTTTTCACCACTCCTCAATATTGTTTCATTTCATCTGCTCCTGTGATAGTGTGACAAGAATGCTCAGTAAACATTCTTGTATATCACTCTGAATAGAGGTTTCATCTTATCTCATCCCTCAATCTGCCATTATGCTGGACACAAGTAGAGAGTTTACTTTTTTTTTTACTAAAACAATGTTACAAGTTGCCAATCATTTCCAAATTAGAAATTTAAAAATATATTGGCTCAAGACAGAAATATACTTAAGAATATTTTCACATTTCTAAAGTAAATGCCATTGTCATATTATCTCGCTTATAAGATCTATAATTTATATGAAAGAATAATATGCATATTGTCATTTTTATTTAAAAAACAAGTAAAAATATTATAGAAGAGAAGAAAAATAAGTGCCAAATATAATTTAAATTAATATTGGGAAGTAACATTATGAGGTTATATCATTAATAGTGAGTGGAGAACTTATTTTAATCGACTCACCTCATACATTTTTAAACTTCTTTGATACTGACGGTTTCAGACAATATCATGTCCTTCTTCAGTGGAAGCCATGACTGAAGGACATGATATTGTCTGAAACCGTCGGTATCAAAGAAGTTTGAAAATTTATGAGTCATGGCTTCCACTGAAGAAGGAAATGATATTGTCTGAAACCGTTGGTATGAAAGAAGTTTAAAAATGTATGAGGTGAGTCGATTAAAATATGTTCTCCACTCACTATTAATGCCAAATATAATTTTTAAATTTCAAAGAATACTCCGTAAAACTAAAATTTTAGCATTTAAAGGACATGTAGGAAGGCCAGTGAAAAGATGGACAGAACAACTGTGAGGCGGAACAGGCAATTTTTGCCTAGCCCGTGAAGTGAAGAAGAAGAAGAAGAGCATGATACCTTAAGAGAAAAATAGTAATTGATGATAAAATTTTAGAGCAAGTCAATAGTTTTAAATATCTAGGTTTCATTCATAGTTAAATACGGGAAATAACATTATGAAGTTCTTAATTTGTAAATTAATGACTCATTTTTACATCTTACCAGATATTTCATGTTTCTTTAAACACGGGAACTGGTTTTCAAGAAAACCATCTATCTCATAAAGTCGGTTGAAAATGAGGGAGATGGTTCTCTTGAAACTAGTTCCTGTGTTTAAAGAAACATGAAATATGAGGTAAGATGTGATTAATTAATTTACGAATCTAGGTTTCAATTTATCATGTTACAATTGAAGATATTAATGATAAAATAAATTTAATCTAACGTGTGGCACTAATAAAAGAACCCTTAAAATACAAGAAAAGAAACAAAAATTAAATTTTATAAAGTAATGGCTGTTCCTGTATTGATTTATGGATCAGAATGTTGGATGATCACTAAAAGAAAAAGAACAAAGATTGGAAGCAATTGAGATGAGATTTTTAAGAAAAATAGCAGGATAAACTCTGTTGGGTAAAATATGAAATTAAGATAAAAGAAAGGAACTACATATTTTCGAACATACAAATCGAATTGTTAAATATATGAACGCATGGAAAGAACATGTTGATAGAATGACAGAAGAAAGATTATCGAAATTATTGCTGAATTATAAACCACAAGGAAGGAGAAATGTTGGACGCCCACACAGAAGATGGTCTGAACAATTCTAGCTTTCATGAAACCGGAACGAGCCAACAGTTTAATCCTTGAATGATGAAGAAGAAAATTCATAAAATAAAGATGGGAATTCATTAAAACTTCATCATATTTAATAAATAAGGTGAATCTGGAGTCATCTTACCTCATGACTTGTTTTCTATCTGAACATGTTTTAGTATATCATGTATACCATCATCAGCTTTTCCAGACTGTTGAATTTTACATGGTTGGCTCCTACTCCAATTTTTGGCTGACCAAAGAAATTGTAAATCAGCCAAAAGATGAAGAGGGAACCGACTTTGAGAGTTCAATAATTTCAATGCATCATATATCTGTTTATGATTAACTATTGCAATTATGTCATCCACATATCTGCACCAGAACTTGAAAATTAAACGATGTCCACTAATTATATTATGTTCAAAATTCCCCATGAGTAGATTAGCTAAAAATGGAGACAAAGGGTTTCCCATCGAAAATCATGAATTCAAAGGAAAGCTATAAAGTTCAATATGGAAACAGAAATTAATAGAGAACTATCATTTTCAAATCTTAACTTTAGAAGGAATGAAGAAAATATGATAGAATTTGGAATATACAGAAAAAAGACACATATAGACAACTATGTAAAAAAGCTTCAGGTTTCAATAACATAGCTCACAAAGAGGCAGTTATCAATAGTTTAACACACAGGTTAGTGAATATATTCATGAACACAGATAATTACGAAAAAGAACATGTAATCAATATGGCTACAAAGAATGGATTTGAAAAAAGAATGATACAAGAAAATAAACAAGTTAAAAAGACAAAAATGTATTAATAAAAGCACTCTTCTAAAAGAAAAAGAAGAAAATGTAAAATTAAAGAAATTTACATATCATCCATCGAAGCACCATAAGTTAAAAAAAAATTTAACATAAGATTAGCACCAAAAAATGACTATAGCATTATTAGATTATTCAGATCTAACAAAAATGAGAAAACTGAAGAAGAAAAATCACGGATTTATCAGATTAAATGCGAAGAATGTGAGAAAGTCTACATAGGAAAAACTAAGAGAAATTTGAAAACTAGACTGAAAGAACATCTTAGGAATGTCAAGAATGGAGAAGTATAAAAATCTGCAGTGGCTGTCCATGTATGGTCGGTAAGACATCTTATTGAAAGCAAGGCTAAATTATTAAAACAAATAGAAAAATCCAAAGAACTTACTGTTTGAGAAAAAATCTACATAAAAAAAACAAAAACGAAAAATTAATGAACTTTGAAATTCCCAGAGAAAATGACCTGATTGAGATTTTTCAGTCCACCAACAGAGGGAGTGAGAGGCAGATCTTCAAGATGACAGAACTTTGGTCACGAAATTACTGAAGGTGGAACTAAAGTGTAAAGTTCAGAAACTAGTAAAAAAAAGAAGAAAAAATTCTTTCTTGTATCTTCTTGTAAGCCCATGTTTTCCTTAACAGAGATTTAGGCGCTCTCCCCCTACAGGGAAGAATTTGAACCATACTAATTTAGTTACACTTGTTTTTGTATAAATGTCATTTGAGTGATCCGTGGTCAGTGTTCCACCTCATACTGACATCTAGGAAACCAAGGTAGTACTAGGACGGGAAAATTCGGTAAATTTTGCTTAAGAGGCCTTTCCATTCAGGCTTAAGAATCTTTTACAAGCCTCAAAATCTTCAGACTTGGGACCCATGGCTTAAAGTCCCTCCCGGAGGACTTGCTCCTTGGATTTTTCCATCTTAAAAAATCCATCGACCCCGGCCGGATTTTAACCCGTGACCAGAGGCAAGGAGCATAACCACTAGTCCACCGTGGCCGATGAAGAAAAAATGCAAGGTGAAAGATAAAAGTTTACCTACATGAATATACCTCATAGTGTGAATTCTTAAAAAGTAATGAATTAATTAGTGTTGTTATTAATGGAGAACAACTCACAAAATGTTCTGTACTTTAATACTTTTGGCATCAACCTTTACCAAAATTCTACTGGAAAGCAAGAAAGAAAGAGAATGGAGATCATCCAAGATCATAATTGTTAGATTGCAGCTAATGCTACTGATAACAATAAAAGATTATCCTCTTTACATATGGAGCTGAAATTCATTGCACTAATATTTAATTTTAGGAAGTGATATTTTGAGGTTATTTTAATTATATTATTTTTAACCTGATCATCTTGCCTCAATATTAATGTTGATTTGTTCTTGGACATGTTTCAAAACAATTCTGTTTTATCGTCAGCTTGTCCAGACATTGCACTAGTCTGCCACATTAGAATTAACTACTATTTCTAAATATTGGGAAGGAAAATAACTTCATGTTAAATCCTAAACATTACATATAGTATTTACCTAGAAGATTAGCAGTTGGAGGAGAAAACGATAACTTTGCAGATACTTGCTTCATTCCATCAACTTTCAATCCTCGTTTTAATGTTGGATTTTCAATAAATTCCAAAAGTTTGACATCAGACTTCAGTGTACCCTTAAAAACATAAACATATGCACAATATAAATTTACCATTAAGTAAGTCTCTATGGGGTAAATTATTTTACCCAAAAAACTAAAAAGAATATGATTTAGGATTGCTGTATTTTTTTTAGAAAAAGGGATTTATTTATATGCAATATTTATAAAATTAACTTGTTCTTGCAGCTGTTCTTACTTGTTTAATTTCTAAGCAATTTTCGCTGTTAAAATTTTGCCCCAATTTGTGGTTTCCCCCCCCCTCCTCAGATTCCTCTAGTACAATTTCATAACTGTTACCCATCCAAATGGTTTGTGCAGGCAGATAATATGTTAACTAACAAACTGTCTTTCTCTTCCTTACTATGTTGTCACTTCCTGTCCTTTGTATTATGTTGTTTGATTGGCAGGTAGAGAGCTGACAAATACTATGTATTTTAATGATCCGTCATTCTGTGCGGTCAATGGCAGAATGACTATCTTGATAACCCTGTTACTTTTGGGATTACATCCAGAAATGAGCTGACCCTTTCTTGCCCTTCTCATTACATGTTGCCACTTGTGATTTATTGTGAGGCTGGTAACAGAGAGACGACAAATACTGTGATTTTAAATGATCCAACCACTTGAGTGTTCCGTGCTTAAATGACTAATTTGACAACCATGTTAAGATATTTCACAAGTATTTAGAGATTCTCCACCCACATTTGAAGTTGAAACATTTCAATACGTGATCGGATGTATAGTTTTCTCCTACATCCCTTCCACAGATTCAGTAGATCGGCGACAGTAGCGCTAAAACTCTTCCCCTCCGCCCGTGAACAGTTAACTTGATGTGTAATATAATGCGATCAGTATAGCATTGGACAGCAGATGCGGGGTTTGTGCTGTGCAGTAACGAAGGCTTACGTGTGCAGACATGGGACTTGAAATGTGCACAGACTCAGCAGTATACAAGCACATCCCATGCATTCATGGTCGCTTTTCCTTGTGTACTGAATGGTGTGTGTATAAGTTACTTCAATTTTAAAATTTGTATCTTATAAAACAGGCGTGTATAAGTGTAAACTGAATGACGTGTGTATAAGTGTAAACTAAATAATGGCTAATAATTTTTCTATTCAACAACAAGTATTTATTTATGATCAATATTTGTTAACTCAGTCTGCCAGCCAAGTACGATGACTCTTTGAAACGCGAATCCTAGGTGTAAAAATTCCATCACATTTGACAGTCCATACTCTGTACAACAAATTTCATGCAAAAGGAAGTGTCGAGCCTAAGAAACCACACAAGCTGCGTAGCATTCTCACAGCAGAAACAATAGACGACATCTGTTATCGATTGGAATGCTTAGGCACCTTTTGCAACAAATAGAAATTTCTTAAGGCTCTATACAAAAGCTACTAAATTGTTAAAATTGCATCCATATAAAATAACCCAGACACATGCTCTTCAACCGGGTGACCCTGTTCCAACACCTATGTCAATAAAGTTGGTAAGTACGACAATTTGTAAAATAGTTATGAAAATGTGTGTGGTTGTATCACCGCGATCTTACCCTGTCCGTTCCCCGCCGTGCGCCTGTCAGCAGTGTACAGTGAAATCCCCGCATCTGCTATCTAATGCTATACTGATCACACTGTATATATATAATTAGGGAAGTTCGGATAATTTGGTCACTTCTGTTTGAGTGGACCCTGTTAATATCTTCTTTAATTGGTGCTGCCCTTGAACAGAAGATAAACACCTAAATAATTCTACATACTGGTATATAAGATGTACTTTTTTAGTTTAAAAATTCATCTTAAAATTGGGATGTCTTATAATAATGAAGATAAAGATTACCATCCTATTTTCAAAGTCATACATACTCCCGTTTATCTTTCAAGATTTTTGTAAGTGGTTAATGGCACAATCAAGTAGATCCATAACCTTCACATGACTTCTATTGGCAATCCTTCTATCCTCGAGGGTCACTGCTACTTAAGCCCATCATGGATTATTAGATGGGGTTTCCTACCCAAGTCATATATCTTTCCAGAGTAATTAGTTACCAATTTTCTTGAACTGAAGTGTTGAGATATTTTGTGTTCAGTCTGAAATTTTATCATAGTTTTAGTGATGAAAAAAGCTTCAAGGTACAAAATGCAGGTTATAAAATATGCAAAGAACATGGGAACAGAGGAGATGAAAGACTTAATAAATTACAATAGAAAATAATATGAGGTTCTTCTTAATAAATAAGGTGAGTATGATTCATTTTATCTCATAAAACATGTTCTTTTTGGACATGTTTCAATATGCAGCATATTGAAACATGTCCAAAAGATCACAACATTTTATGAGATAAGATAAATAGATAATCATCGGTTGATTAATGTCTTTGACCTCGTCCGATTCCCAATTGCCAATTATGTTGGTCCATCCAGTCTCCTGGTTGTAGCTGTTTCTCCAACATGTATAAATGCATTCTCTGACTCCAGGAGCTTTTAGGTCTTCCTCTGCCTTGTCTTCCCTCAGGTTTCCATTCCAAGACAGATTTTGGTAGCCGATTCTCTTCCATTCGCTGGACATGTCCGTATCAACTTAATTGCTGAGTTTTAATATAATCTAAAACAGTGTCTTCAATCTTCATTTTCTCCCTTATAATTGAGTTCCTAATTGTTTCCCTTCTTGAAATTCTTGCTGACCTACATATAAAATCCATTTCCATTGCCAAAAGATACTTACTTGATTTTGTTGTTAATGGCCAAAGTTGTGCTCCAGTATTGATGCTTTTAACAACTGTATGATATATCGATGTTTTTATTATTAATTTCATACATCTCAATGATGGATAAATCATATTTAAAGAGAAAAATTATACGCTCAGACCGGGACTTGAACCCGTACTGGCATTTATAATGTAATGTATAATTCCCAAATATGTCTTCTTAATATAGGAGCCGCCATTTGCAAAGATAGAAGCAAAGGCTTCAAAGCATTTGGGGCGGGAATTACAACGTATATAGAGAAAGATTTGCGTTTAGATCGGTACTTGCTCAGGTAGCTCAAATGGTAGAGCACTTGGACTAGAAAACCAAGGGTCCCGGGTTCAAGTCCCGGTCTGAGCGTATAATTTTTCTTTTTAAATATGTATGATATATATTCATTTTATTTTTATTACTTATATTTTTATCCCACAATTGAAGCAAGTAATTGCAAATTTTCCTTTATTATTTCAATTTCTTATTTCCTCTTCATAACTTCCATTTTTGTTTATTTTAATTCCTAAATAAGTGGTCACACTACAAAATGTTATTGTTTCTCCAGTCTTCAAAATTAAATTTTGTTCTGGTTCACCAATTGCTAAATATTTTGTTTTCTTCATGTTCAAAATTAATCCCCATTTTTCATATTCTTCTATTAATTTTCTAGTCATATATTCTAAATCTTCATAATCTTGTGCAATTAACAACTGATCATCTGCAAAATGAAAGTTGTATAAAGTTTTGTTTGAAATAGGAATTCCCATGCTTGAATATTTTATCCTCCAATTCTTTAATATTTCATGTACATATACACTGCTCAAAAAAATTAGGGGATATTGTAGAATAACCTATTAAGACTATGTTTTTAGGAACAGTATTAGATGCAATCACTTTCTATTACTCCTAAAGAATGTCAACAAGAGTTTGAAGTCATTACGTAACCTCTGTACCACACCAGATGTCAAAGAGATCCTGATTAGGAATATGGCAAACAAACAAAGCATTTATATATTAAATTTGGGAATTTTTAACATTATGAGGTTCAATTAATAATAATTAAATGAATCGTGATTTTTTCTTACCTTATACATGTATGAGGTAAGAAAAAATCACAATTCATTTAATTATTATAAACAAAGCAACATTAACATGGGTGAAAATGTTTCTTTAGTATGGTGTATGGTCTCCTCGAACGGCCAGCACTGCCTCACACCTGTATGGCATTGATGCAATGAGGTTAGCAATGAGTTCTTGGGGGATACGTGGCCACTCTTCCATAAGAGCAATGTGCAGCTCTGGAACAGTTGTGGGAGGTGCTGGTCTGCCTGCAATGCACCTGCCTAATGCATCCCACACATGCTCAATCGGTTTTAAGTTCGGGGAGGAAGCTGGCCATTGCATACGCTCGATACCCTCCACTTCCACCATGTCGTCCACCAAGCCAGTTCTGTGAGGTCGTGCATTATCGTCCATAAAAAGAAAAGAATCACCTATGGCATCAGCATAAGGCACGACAAAAGGTCGGAGAATCTCATCTCTATACTTTACCGCAGTCAAAGTACCACCTTGGATAACGTAGAGGTCCATACGTCCACCACTACTGACTCCTGCCTACACCATCAATCCACCGCCACCATATGGGGATCTTTCACGTACAAAAAGCTGGATTGTTTCGTGTCCCTTTTTCTCTCCAGATGAATATACGCCAACTATCACATTCCATGTTGAATCGCGACTCATCAGAAAAAAGAACTGATCTCCATTCAGCATGCCTCCACCCACGATGTTCCTCCGCCCAGTTTCTGCTGCGATCTCTACGGTGTTGTGGAGTTAACCTGGTACACACCATGGGCCTACGGGCATAGAGACCACTTCCATGCAGTCGATTAGGGGCAGTTTGAGTTGACACCCTGAGTCCTGTTGCTGTTTGAAGTGTATTTCGCAGTTGAGTTGCATTCTGCTGTCTATTCCGACGGGCTGTTAACAAGAGGTAACGGTCATCCCTTGCTGTTGTTCCCCTTGGTCGACCTTGTCCGGCTCTTCTGTGAACAGTATGTTCTTTGAAAATGATTCCAAAGACTGGAAATCACCCTTTGAGACACCCCAATGGCCACCTCTTGTTGTGTCTGTCCAGCTTCCATCCTTCCTATGGCCCTCCAAGCCATTGGTTCAGGTAAATCACGTTGTCGAGGCATCACTGTCCCTAAGGCAAGTCATTCACTAACTGAAAACTGGACTGGATTTAAAAACAGCAACAAAACATTCATCCCCCACACCACCCTTTCACATCAACAGTACAGACACTGCCCTCTGGTGGTACCGAGGTTGCATAACAACTTCAAATTCTTATTTACATTATCTTGGAGTAATAGAAAGTGATTGCATCTAATACTATTCCAAAAAACAGTCTTAATAGGTTATTCTACAATATCCCCTAATTTTTTTGAGCAGTGTATTTTAAACAGTCAGCGATAGACAACAACCTTGACAAACACCTTTATTTATCATAAAACCATGTAACAATTTACTGCCAATTTTAATTTTAGATATGCAATTGTCATATAAATTTCATATAGCATTAATTATTGTAGTTTTAAAGCAATCCATAGTTTCTCTATAGGGACATTGCCGTATGTTATAAATCAGATACACCTTATTTATTAAGCTGAAGGACATTTTGTACTTCTACCTATAGAAGAAAAATTATTAGAATCTGGTGTGGTCAGAATACCATACTGTAGAATTTGTATAAAGTGTGAGGAACACGGGAAAAGTGTGAAGTGCCCAAAACTACAGACCCAAGTTTTGAAATGGGTTCAATAAAATTAGCAAAATGGCACTGCCATTTCAACAAAAATGATTCATACACAGACAAATAACCTTTAAGCAAGTATATTTAAAGGTTTATATATTAAATTTGGGAATTTTTAACATTATGAGGTTCAATTAATAAGAATTAAATGAATCGTGATTTCTTCTTACCTCATACTTCTATGTTTTTTTAAACACAGCACTGCAGTATCAGCGACCCATTGTCACCATCATCAGCTGTTTTCACGACTGTCAATTTTTTCTTTTGCCGGTAATTATCCAAACTGGTGTTCTTTTGAAGGAATTACCCTCCAGATGGCAGTTTGGATAATTACCGGCAAAAGAAAGACAGTCGTGAACACAGCTGACGATGGTGACAATGGGTCGCCGATACTGCAATGCTGTGTTAAAAAAAAAACATAGAAGTTTGAGGTAAGAAAAAAATCACAATTAATTTAATTCTTATTATATTTAAAGGTGTTGGTTTCAAGAAATGCAACTTTAGGGTTTTTCTAGAAAATTGTATGAAATATCTTGGGTGCATCTTATATACTAGTAATAGTGGTATGTTCCCAGGGAAAGAGAGACCTATGGGCCAATCATACAAAAGACTGCTCTTTATCTGAGAGGCTGATAATGAACAGTTTACTGAAGAGAACTTTTACCATCCATTGAATCAAGTGAATGAACAAGCAGTGATTCTATTATTATCAGTGTATGAAATATATACATTTTCACCTACCTTAAATTTAACAAGTTCTTTTTCAACAGCTTCCAGCTGATTCTGTTTGCTGGCAGCTGAATAAAGTGCTGAGGCATATCGACCTTCAAGTCCAAAAACTTGGATAGGAGGCTGAAGAAACAAACAATTTAAATATAATTACAGAAGATAAAAATAAACATAATTATAGGCAAACATCTTGAAAATGTAAAGCAATAAAAATTGCAATGGCAGTCATCCTCAACAAATAAAAGATTCATATTTGAAGAGAAAAATTATACGCTCAGACCGGGACCCTTGGTTTTCTAGTCCAAGTGCTTGGTAGAGCACTTGGACTAGAAAACCAAGGGTCCCCGGGTTCAAGTCCCGGTCTGAGTGTATAATTTTTCTCTTCAAATATGATTTATCCATCATTGAGATGTATGAAATTAATAATAAGAACATCAAATAAAAGATTGTTTAAAATATTCTGCTAGGCCCTTTATTTATTAAATTAATATTAAGTAGCTAAAGCAGTTACTATGATCAAAGTAAGTAAATTAATGTACACAACTAAACTATTTAATAAATGGTAAGAGAAAAACATTTTTCTATTACAATAGTTTGGTTGCATACATTAATTTACTTATTTCAATCATAGTAATAGCTTTAGCTACTTAACATTAATTTAATAAATAATTCTATAGATGTGTGCTGTCCCTTCATGTCTTCTTAATGTAGACGCCATTCATTGTGTATTTGTGAATGACGATTCATTGCATTGAATGTGGGGCCAAGAATGCAAGGTAAAGGGAGGATTTATGCTTTGATGGGAATGTAGTCAGAACGTCAGCACGGCTGAAGGTTTGGGGTTCGATTCCTGGTTCTGGCAAAAATGTTTCTTTTTACCATCATCATTATTGGTTATACAGCCCATTGCAGGCCTTGACTGCCCCTACAATGCGCGTCCATTCTTGGTCGTAATATTTTACTTGTTGAGGATGACTACCATCATAGGTACAACTTTTATTGTTTTAAATAATTAATTATAACTTCAATATATGTGTTTTATAAAATGTGGTATATGTTTTTTAAAAGTATTGACCTTGAAAATGGACCTGTGCCACAGCCCACTTTTACGTTCAGTGCAGATTGCTAGTAGTGAGGGTCAGGCATGCTATTAAGGTTGTATGTGTTAGATAGTCTCTCTCTCTTCCAGTATGCATTGTATTAAACCTCCTTGATTCAATGTTGGAGTCGACTCAGAGTGTGACTAATGTAACCCAGCTTATGAAACTCCCACTGATTTTGTCCCCACCTGGTATGGTCACATGAGTAATTCAAACTTCCAGGATTCATTTCCAACATGTAGACCTACAGATAAACAGAGCAATATATAATATTCATTAAGGCATTAATGTTTGTACGGAATCCTTCAGAGTTAGCTATTAAATTATAGTATTTATACTGTTTACTAACCTTAAGGGCAGGGTAAGAGTGGGAAAGCACTGAAGTAGAAATTTATAGACTGCTCTGTATAATGTACCCAACAAAAATACTAGCGCTTGATTTTTCAGTTATATTGTTGTAAACTATACTCGGGACCAAAGGATCTATGCCCCTATAGCGCTGAAATTGTTCTTAGTAAAGTACACGTCTATACTCACACGCTTTCACTGCATTCCCCTCCCACTACATCAAATGGCAGCCAGCGGTAACTTATCGAGTAGGGATGTTACCAAACTTACCCAGTGTCATGGCTCTTGAATATTTAATAAAGCAAGGTTGGAGTTGAGTTGATAACACTGGACTGCAAGTGCAAGAGAGAGAGATTGGAATGCAGGGAGGCAAATGATTCACCGAGGCAGGAAAGGAAGTAGTAGGCTTTAGTTCGCATATCTTACAGGAGCACAGATCCATTGGTCAGACAGTATAGCTCATCTGTATTTACTAACATTATTTAATATTTTAAACTTTTTCAAACAATTTTTATAACATTATTAGACAATTATGAAGTATTTATTTAAATAAGCAAATCACAATATTATGACACTGTTAGACAATATTGTGATGCTAACTGCGATTTTCTCCACAGAGTATATTACCTAGTCTATGATTTTTCTATCGCTGTTTTGGGTTATCGCTGGTCAGATCAGCGTTTGGGAGTGATAAGTAAAGGTACACCCATTTTTAATAAACATTTGGTAATTTTAATATTTTTTAACGTAGATTTGGGGATTTATTGCAAATATTGGTCATTTAAATTTCATAGCGACAGATAGTAATCGAGGATGATAACCAATATGTGGTTCGATTGTGGGTTATCGTTGGCTCTATAAACTCTGGGGCATGTGCACTCTTGTTCTATAGAACTTTGAAAATATTTGACGCTAGTTTAAGTGCAGTTTTTTTTATCTAAATTCTTCATTTAAATTGTGATATACCAGGTAGCATAATGGGATATACTTTCCTTTAGGTCCGGAGAAAATTTTTCTAAGTTCTATAGAATCGCAGTGCGCATGCGCTAGTGCTCCAATTATCCCAGGTAGATAAATGCAACCTCCAGCAGTTGGCGGTATCTGTATGAGAAGTCAGTATGACCAACATTGACACAATAATCCCAGAACTTGTCTAAAAATGTATAATTTATTTTACGTATCAAATCACTTTTAAAAAGCAAGGAACCTAAAAGCTAACCAAACCTAAATCAATTACTGTAACACAAATCAATTACTCTAACGTAGGTGAAATCCAGGGAACGTGGAATCACATTTAAAAAGCAAGTTCGGGTTGTTGATGGTGGCAACGCTGGAACAACATAGGAAGTGGAGGGAAAATAACAAAGAGTGGGAAGTAAGCAATGTAGCACAACCGTGTTTTACGCAAATATATAAATATGAAAAAAAAAACTCGTTGCAACATTGGAAGATGTTTAAAATGTGTTGCAAAATGTTTTGAAAGTGTTTAAGAGTGTTTAGTGCATCAGTGGAATAAGATATAAAATTGAAAAATTTTTCGGACCTAAAGGAAAGCACAGCCGCATAATGGTCTAATGTGCTGGTATGTAGAACCAGAAACCTTAGGAACAAATCCCAGTTTGGGCAAAAACTTTTCTTTTCAAATATTAATATGTGTATATATTAGGCAGCCCACCGCCGTGGTCTCGAGGTAGCGTGCTGCCTTGTCACGCAGCAGGCCCGGGTTCGATCCCCGGTCGGGGCAGTTTTTCTGGGTGAGGTTTTTCCTCACCTGTAAGACAAATCTCAGGAAAACTTTAAGGCCCAAACGGTCCCCGAAATCATATGGCCATCATCATCCTTATTCACCGGTGTGGAAATCAATGGGAAGCTACCACACCTACAATTCCCTAGTAAATCTGCAAGCATAGCATGAAAATGCTATGATTGCAGTGAAGGACCTGCCCTTGGGCAGAATTACTATGGATGGATGTTAGGCAAAAAGAAATGCCTGGAATGAGTTCAAAACAGCTAACAATAAATTCAGTGGTTTCAAAATATATATCGGAATGGATTCCAATAAACTAGTAAAATCCTTTCAATGCAATAAACATTAAAAAGGGAATTCTATAGTCGAAAAAATCTTTGAGTTATTAACACAAATTAGGTAGTATGCCATGTGTCAAAAACACAAATACTGCGATAACCAACCTCAAACGCCTCCATGCAGGACATGTTCTATTTTAAAAAACAACAATTACTGACGCACCAGATGCAATCAGCTCCGATGGAAACTGCTGTGCTGCTAACCCCTATTTGACATTAAACAAAATCATGTTTGGGTAATTAATTTGGCAAATGATCATATTGGTTTCAATAGATAGCTCTCCCCCTCTATTGGTACCAATTCATAAACCTTGTGCATGTGCACCTATTTGATGTCTGTAAAATGTAACAACGTCGATGAGACTTAGTACAGCTTTTAAAAGGACTTTACCAAGGTTTCAATATGTATGATCATGTCACCCCCTTATACCTATCAAGTAGTACGTAACGTAACACCGCCTTCTATGCGCCCCAACCTCCGAAATGGATTATAATTCCGCCAAAAGCAAGATAGAATATAAGAAATATCATAGTGCAAACTTCTGTAATTGGACAAAAAATATTTATGTAATCTCTGAAGCCAAACCACTAATCCAGACATAATATATTTAAAAGCAAATAGTAGTGCAAGAAATGTCATAACTATACAGAGCGAACAATTGTACATCCAAAATTATATAGGAGAAATATTCCCGATCCCGGTTTCTCCTTCGCAAGGTGAGTAGCCTATACCCAATTTATGAAAAAGAATTTACTTGAATCAAACAACTATTCTGCAATAACACCACGATTATGCAATAGCATGTAAATTCTCATTCCCAAATATTCATATATAAGTAGTTTATTAAGTTGTAAATAATTTATTAATAAAACAATTATACGTTACCTTCACCATTTGCTGTGGAACAGCAGTGGAAGAAAAGGCCCGGACCTATAAAAAATGTTTTTTCTTTTTTAATATTGAAATTATAAAAGTCATACTACCATGTTAGATAAGAGAAAAATACACAAACAATGCAATGAAATTTATATAATCTGTACCAAAAGATATTTTAAATAATACATACGGCAACACAGATCCTACCAGCAGACATCTTGTAATTTCCGTGAAGAAGAGGCTGGACCAGCGATAACCCAATAAGAGATTGCCGATCGGTTCTCTATGTTACCGACGACCCTTCGCTGATCCATACCAGAGATAACAATCCATACTCAGAGAAGCATCGATAACCGGCAATTGCTGTGGTTTATCTACGACGCAACGCGCCAGCGCAAAAATTGCTCCCCATGTATTTAAATGGATGTGGTTTATCTACAACGCAAATTGCTGGCGCAAAAAAATTTGCGCTGACATGTCGCGTCGTGTTTTGGAATCTCTTGAATCCAGGACGCAATTTGCCAGCGCAAACAAAGAATATAGAAGATATTACCCATACTCATTGGTGTAATTGCTAAAAACAAACTAAGATTTGTTAACAAAATGTCAGAAATACAGTACTTGTTTTATAACTTTCCAATTTTAACGACGAAAGTTAGACAGTTTTGTTGCAAATCATCGAGATCTATACATGTTTTTTACAATATGAGCATGAAGGAGTACAGAGATGTACAGAAAAAAGTTATTGTGGCTTGAACTTAGTCAAGAGATAAATAAAAGCTGTAAATATTGTATCTCGGGGATATTATGGATGTGCATAAATTTCGTCTTCTATTAAATTCAAAACCTGATAAAACTGCTCAGGCGAAAATCTGAAGTATTCTAAAATTTGGTATATTCATCAACCATATGTTTATTTAAGAACTAAAGAATAATTTATTCTATGATTTTCCATACAACATTCATATGATGCTGTTGCTCTAGGTACTTTTTCTGTCTTTACTAATATTTCGAACTATTTTAATCGTTTTGCAACGACACTTGAAACTTTTTTTATGAAGAATTTTAATATGTTTATCAATGTACACAAATTATGACTTTTCCTTTCAATTTATTTTCAAAGTTCTTTATTAGAATTGAAGTTGGCATACCGTGAACGCTCATACAATTAAATCCACCAGATGGCAGGACATATGTGTGAATTACCAACATTTGCATTTAATTCCAAACCATATTTTAAGAAATAAATATTCAATCACTTCATTTTGTTAGGTTCCGATGGGTCAGTTTAGTGTACATCAGATTAGTTTACAGTTTACTAAATAGTATGTAAGTAATTTATTTTATTAGGTTATGCAGGGACAGGTTTGTATACATTAGTTTTTGTAAACACATTTGGAAATTTATTATGAACGTTGGTCATTTTGATTTTCCATATATGTGGTGCCATCTGGCGACAATTCCATAAACATATGCGCTGTAGCGTATGCGCTCCATGTGGAACCAGCATCACGCCGAGCGAAACGCGAATTCGCGTCACGTCGGGCGCGACACGCTGTATAATAAACCGTACTTTGAACGTACATGTTAAATCACTTGTGGTGCCATCTGAATTTAACAGACGACATTTCAACTTGACCCGCCCGTTTATGATGACTCATTGACATGGTTAATGTTGGCGGAGAGAAAAAAATCTCCATTCATCATTATCCTGAGCTAATGTTCCCTGTATAATTTACCTCCCTTAAATCATGGTTAATATTGTGAAATGCAGGTTTTCACGGCCGATAATCATAATATTAAAAGATTCCGGGCTATGTGGCCATGCATAACTGGTGTTCCTTCCAGAAGTTTCTCCCTCAACGGCGGAGGGCATTGATCATTGAGTCTACAACAAGGGAACATCACCTAGAAGCACTCGCCACTTAAGATGTCCTCTGCAGTTGTGGGAGAAACACTAGTTATAGACCATGGCCACGTAG
Organism: Diploptera punctata; assembly: GCA_030220185.1. Lineage (NCBI taxonomy): Eukaryota > Metazoa > Arthropoda > Insecta > Blattodea > Blaberidae > Diploptera > Diploptera punctata. The sequence goes on along the minus strand of JASPKZ010008033.1, from coordinate 128,218 downwards.
CCTGGAATCTTTTAATATCATGGTTAATATTATTTTCCTACTTCATTCTTGGTAGGACTGACACTTTCCATCTGGCTTTCCATAATATATTCGTGCCAAATGATCTGCCAATCACAATCTAGGAGAGTTAACTGTTCTTATTATACCTGGTTTTCCATAAAGATCATGTGACTCATTGTTATGTATTTTTTTTCATTCACCTGTCTATTCACATCTTTTTGCTAAGATAATCCACCATTCGAGTGTCCAGGCAGGGACTAGTTCACTGGATACGTGGCAAAGGCTTAAATATAGGGAGATGTATCCAGAATATGGAATGTTAGGAAAATATACAATTAACTAAATAGATACTATTATCTATATTATTATTAGTAACAGTATAAAATCAGTCCTTGTAAGGCGCCAAGATCCTCTATTTGAATAAAAATACTTATACAGCTTTCAGAATCTGGTTCCATCATCAGCAGAATATTTAACCCACTCAAGATTTATAGGTATAATTTTATATTTATTTAATGTATGTAGGAAATAACACTATGAGATTTATTTTAATTGTTAATGAGTTAGTTATTTTGACTCACCTCATATTTCTTCATTTTTATGCAGACCTGGTTTCGTTGCTTTTGTGCGACACTGTCAATGCATTCCAACTGATATACTGATAATTTTATACTGTTAACCAAGTTATCCATATAAAGACAAAAGAGAAATTGATTTTGACAACTATCTAGATGCAAATATTTTCTTAAAATTTTAGAATAGAAAATAAATTCAACCTAAACATTTGATACTGAAAGAATACTGCACTCAATTAAATAATTAGGGGAATAAAAACCAATCTAACCATTGAATATATTATCTAAGAAAAAAAAATGTTAAGAACTAATTCCAGATAAGTTACCTAATCCAGAAAAATAAATTATTCCTAAGAAACTAATATGTTAGGAATAACCATATTAGTCATTGACTTACACTATGAAAAATGACTTTTCTTGTTGGCATATGAAATGTTCTCGAAGTTACTTTATCATAGGTAATGCCACGAGTGATTTCCAATTTATATAGAGAATTTGGAAATCAGAGTGGCATTTGTTAGGACTATTTAACGAATAAAATTAACACATTGGTGACGGGCCACGGAGATCTCCGTGTTTAAATGGCCAGCGCTAGACGACCGGCCACGGAGATTTCCGTTTTTACATTTTCTAAGGCTTCCCTGCCTCTTCGCTTTTGAAAGAGGCATGCATTTTTGTTTTTTCTCATTGTGAAATAAATGTTAGTTGTTTTTTACCCCTCTCTTCTCTTATATGAAATTTCCAACTTTACAGAGAGAGTTGTTTACAATTTTAAGACAGACGGCTGGTGAAATATGGAATTTTGGTGCCTGTAGTTAGGCGGTTACGGGATACGTATGTAACCTGTAAATATATGTTGCAGAGGGGAAAAATTATAAGAAACTCTATTTTGCGTTCTGGAGCCGAATTTATATCTGTGGCATCATGTCCACCAGGATAATTATTATAATAGTGTGGCTATAGCTGAAAATTTGCTCGAAAGAAAGACGAGAGTTTGTGAAACAATAAGGATTAACAGAGGGTTTCCAAAATCATTTGTGGAAGCAGGAAATAAACTCAAACCAGGAGAAAGTGTATTTTGTAGTAAGGGGAACCTTTTGCTACAAACATCGAAAGATAAAAGAGACGTAAGAATGGTTAGCATATTGCATCAGGCAACACGAGAGTGGGAGGGGTAAAGTTGTAAAAATGCCCTATTGAATGCTTCAAGTCTAGAAGATCGGTGTCTGTAACGACGAGGTTCTTGCGTGTTGTCTGTATACATTCCCTTAATAAAGATATTTCTGTGCATTTGCGCTTGTGCAGATATTAATGTTCTTTTTATCCCGATGAATTTGGGAATCGTCTTATTATTTCTATGACGTAGAAGAAATGTAAGTGATGAGAGCAGTCGTGCCTTTTTCTTGTGCAATTTCTCAAATCGTCGAATGTATCTGTAGTTTTCCTCCCCGTAGAGGCGACTAATATGTTGATTTAGGCTTTCAAGGCCGGAGTTATTATGATGATCTTGTAGAAGATTTCCATCATATATAGAAAACCTATGCATACTGACAGATATCTTCATAAAACCTCCAATCATCACCCCAAACAGAAACTTGCTATCATCAAAACATTGACAAACCGCGCCAAGAAACTTTGCCATCCTGAATTATAAAAAACTGAACTTAAACATCTCCGTACAGTATTCACAGCCAATGGATACACCAACAAAGAAATCAACAGAGCAAGCCATCCCAGACGATACAACAACAAGGAATCAGAAGAAAAAACGTCAACCAGGACATTCTTACCTTTCATCAAGAATGTAATAGACCGTATTGAAAAACTGCTAAAGAAAGAAGACATAAAAACAGTATATAGGCCTAGCAGGAAAATCAAAAACTACTCAGACCGATTAAGGATCAACTTCATCCTCATCAATCAGCAGGCATATACAGGATCCCGTGCAGTTGTGGCCAAGTGTATATAGGCACCACTAAACCAGACTTAAAGAACACGAATGATACAGCCGTCTTAAACAAGTGGAAAAGTCAGCAGTAGCAAAACACTCTCAACTTGAAGGCCATACAGTACAATACAACAACACACACACACACACATATATATATATATATATATATATATATATATTACCTAACTGCACACACTATTTTACCCGTCTGCAACGAGAAGCCATTGAAATATTCAAACATCAAAATAGTTACAATAGAAAGGAAGAATCGTTAAAAGTCAACAAAGCATGGATACCAGTCTTAAAAAAAGGCCAGATGTAAACCACTACAAGAACAATCTACTAGAACATCAGACAGCAACCTAATTGGTGCAATAGAAGACCCTAATGCTAACCAACCACAAGGCAGATACAATTTATGAAGTAACGGACCGCGCAGAGAACACGTCGCGGATAAATGTATAAATAGGGCAGGTAGTCGACAAACTTGCCAGTGGCCACCATTTATTAAATTCAACCCACTCTGCTAAGGTTTTCCGGTGGTTTCCCTTAGCGTAAAGGCAAATGCTGGAGTGGCCCCTAGTTCCACCAAGTAAAGTTAATTCAATCCTCCCATTTTTCAAAATTATGCTGGGTGGGGACAAAATTGTGCTGCCTTGCTTGCGTAACATCGAGGACTCCATTTGCGACCGAATTTACTCACCAATATACACCAATTATTAAACACCCATAATTACACAACCACACCTTACACGGCTATGGTTAACACTCATCCTTATTTAACTTCCCCTTTTCGGCCACTTTTCAAAATTAGCGGGACTAAAAGACAATGTCTTGGAACCCGCGGATGGCTAATAGAAAATTAGACCATTCAAAAGGTAGGCTGTAGCCGTAGCTGATATTAATCAGATGCCGCATTCAGCACATACCACGTTAGAATCATCAAACTTGCCAGTGGATTCGAGCGTCAGCAGCGGAAGAGAGAGGTTCTACTAGCAGCGGCAGAGAGGGGATCTACGTGCAGCGTTCCTCGCAACAATCGTTGCCTCATCAGCGCCGGGCTGGAGAAGCGACCGCCGCTACTATAAATTGCCTGCGCTTGCACGGCTATAAGCTAATGTATCTGACGCATTCTTTTTCAGGCTGAGAGTTCACCCACCTACATTCCACGGATAGCTCCTGTTCCTCAAAAGGCACTAGGCCTTATCCCATCTGCCGCAGGCTAGGCCTCGACACCAGGGCACCCACAACCGGTCATGCACTATCCCGCATCCTAAAAATACTAAGAACCCTCCATCATGATCAGGAATGGAAAAAAAAAAATGTGGAAGATCTTCAACGACGCCCCCAATCGCGACACGTACACGTAAGAATACGAAAATGGATAAAACCTCGAATCAAAATACGGCAGCAACGGCTGACGAAATAATCGAACAAGTCTTGCCGACATCTAAAACGCCAGCAGTGACTGACGAAAAAAATGGTTCTCAATTGACTGTCGCTCTACCGCCGGTGGCATCTCCGTAAGTCAGCGAAGGGGCCGCTGGAGGTTCAGGGACACAGAACCAGCGCGAAAGCGTAACCGAACCTCCTTCCCTGCTCATTCGTCGGGAATTTTCGACCGATTTGGCAGCTGTGAACAGAGTGTTCAATAATCACCACCCTCTCACATTAACTTGTGAGGTCACCAGGGTAGGAAATAGGGTCAGGCTAGCTTCATTGTTGGCCTACAACAAATACGTACAGCTCCTGCAGCGGTGTAAGATACCTTACCGCGAAGGGTCACATCGTAACCAAAAAGATCGTGATTAAAAGAATAGACTCCCCCGTGAATCCATCACGGATCCAAGAAGACCTGAAAAGTCTCGGGTTCACGGCCCTGAAGGTAGTCAACATGACGTCTGGAAGGACTAAAGGCCCGCTGCCAATGTTCATGGCAGTCTTGGTGGATGAACCCACAGTCTGTGAGGTCCTAAAAATAAGAAGACTCTATTACTACAAAGTTAAAATAGAGTTCTATCGTCGTGCAGCTCAAAATGCAACATATCGATCTGAAACAGTGCCAGTCGAGCCATCAGCTCCTGCTGTTGAGAGACAAACAGCTCCAGTAGAGTTGAGCTAGCAGCTCCTCGACCTGAGAGCAAAAAAAACTCGAAACAGGAAAAAGAATAGAAACTCAAGCAACATTGAAGCTACTATTCCCAAAGAACCTGAGTTCAACTCTCAGGATGGAATACCGGTTCCCTCTCAGCCAGAGAAGGAAATCGCTGAAGGCCAACCACATGTGATTTATGTAACTGATCAAGAAACACAGAGACTGAATCGCGTCTGAATGAAAGAACTCAGACTAACAATGTGATAGATAACGAAGAGTGCCTATGTCAATCCAGATGCCCTACGTTCAATACGTGGTATACACTGGAACGTTGTGTTGCCAGAATCATTAACGAAATGTTAACTGAGCGTGGCTGGGGAAAAAAAAAAAAAAAACTGTAGAAATACAATGGAAAGAAGACCATATTTCATCATGGTTAATATACGATGATTGTGCACCTACCTATCAGTATCCAAATTATTGACATGACAGGTGATTTTGACGGCTATTCGCCTTTAAGAACCGTCCTGAAATAATTAAAAATAGGTAAAAACCAGCTATTCACCTCTAAAAGCTGGAAGGCCCTACCGATTTGGCCATATTTCGATCCATTCTCACTAACTTCAAACCTACTCTGCTAAGGTTTCGCTGATTTCCTTAGCGCTAAGATAAAAATCGGAGTAGGCCCCTAGATCCCACCAGTAAATATTAATTCCATAACTATTCAAAATTAAGGGCTATTTAACAAAATTAAACTTCCAATCTTCAAAAATTTTACATCTATGACATGTGGCGCAACGGATGACCGATGGGCTTCATCCTGTGTCATAGAATAGTACTAGAAACTATATAAATGTAATTATATAATTCTCTTTCAGATAACTACTCTGCTAAAGGTTTCTGGTGGTTTCCTTAGCGTTAAGGTAGATGCCGGAGTAGTCCCCTAGTTCCCACCAGTAAATTTCACTCCCAATTTTCACCGAGCCGGGTAAAGTGAGTTGGAAAGAATTGAAAAGATTTCATTTCTGACATGGAGCTGTTTTTCGGTCATTCTCTTTACATAGAGCGCGAGCTTTCTGGGATCGACTTTGAAAGACCAATATTCACATAACATTACAAGACAGTAAAAATCTAGTCCACGAAATAGGCGTGGCAATCTCACACTGCCATCCAATTGGCTTAGAAACTCAGCTGCTTTTTAGGCACTTTAAAACATCGGAAATAAATGAAAACATATTTTACATATTCAATCTAACAAGCAATATAATACAATTATATATTTCTAATCAAACGAAATATTATAATTCTAAAGAAGGGGCGTGGCACCCACAGACGGCCACGCGAATGGCTGAGACATTTTTCGTGACATTAACGGCCACAAACGCAATTTTCAAACATCTATAATCAAACATGCACACAGCTGCTACCATGCAGGTTAGAATAATGGTAATTCGTTTATTATTTATTATATCGGTAACTATACATTTTCTAAATCACACCGGAGCAAATGCTTTAGCAGGAACCCGGGGTTCTCCTTTTCTGGACATCCAGGAGAACCAAAAGGAATTGCTCACCGCTTGTCATTAATTTGGCTAGCCGCAGGGCCTTTCCACCAAGAACTACTTTTCAGAAACTTGCCAGTCTCAAGACAACCCTTTTGAGGATGCCGGACGCAGTCTCTGGCGAAACGTCAGGGAACTACAAGCCTCAAGACCACGGCCAACAGCCTGGAAATCTTCTACAAGATCATCATAATAACTCCGGCCGTGAAAGCCTAAGTCAAATATAATGCTCTTCAAATCAAGACAAAAGGAAAATATCATTATCCACCAGTCCATCCCCTTTTCCCCTACTACACACTTTTCTCAATATGTCATGTCATGATCAACTGGGAGAAAATTCAATGAGAATAGATGGCAAAATACAAACCTTACAAATAAGATAAATAATGAAAGAACAAGTTATATTATTTAAAAAAAGATTTCTTCTTCTTCCAAGTATTAGGCCAAGGCCTGTTATGATCCTATTGAAAATTTTCCCTCCAGCGTTTCATAGGACGGCCCAGTGATCTTCGTCCTCTTGGTATATAATTATAAACAGCTTTGGGATCCGATTTGAACTCATTCTTTCTAGATGATGTTTCCAGTTTAGATGGTACTGTTTAATATATTCCAAAATTGACGTAGTCTTCAATTCTTTTAAGATATTGGTGTTCCTTTTCCGATCCCATCTAGTGTAACCCGCTGTTCTGCGCATGAATCTCATTTCACAAGCCGTTATTCTGCTTTCATGTTGTCTTTTTAGTGTCCATGCTTCACTACCATAGGTCAACACTGGTCTAGCCAAAGTGTTACATAAACGTAATTTGGTGTTTTTTTTGTACAAGGGATGGTTTCATAACTTGATTAATAATTCCCAAACTTTTATTATAATTAGTAATTTTTTCAGGGATATCCTTTTCATCTCAGATAGAGAGATAATATCCAAGATATTTAAATTGATTAGATCTCTCTAAAATTTTATTCTGGAGACAGATTTTACTTTGTATGGGGTCCTTTCAATGAAATGCCATAATTTTAGTTTTGTTAATTGATATTTCCACATTAAATTTGGCAGCTACTTTTTGTAAATTATAAATTGATCATTGCAAATCATTTTCGGAAAGTGTCAGAAGAGCTAAATTGTCTGCAAAAAGAATAGCATCGAGTTTGAGGTTCCTATATCCCCGTTGTGTTTTCCTCCATTCATTTATTATTCTATTCATATATGTATAATGAAAGGCACTGACGAAAGTCCACATCCCTGTCTTACTCTAGTGATAATCTTTTCCCAAGAAGATAATTTGCCATCTTGTTTAATAGAGATTTCATTATCTTTATAGATGTTGAAGATACTAGTAATATATTGTTGTGGAACGTTATCATCAGCTAAAATTTGTAGTAATATATTTCTGTCAACTTTGTCAAAAGCCTTTATGAAGTCAACGAAGGCGATATGAGTTTCTATATTGAATTACTTGTGCTTTTCTAATAGTAGTTTTTAGAGTGAAGAATCCATCTGTACAAGATCTACCCTTTCTGATTCCATTCTGCTCTTGTCCAATTATATTTTCATAATTTTTTTTCAATTTATTCTCAACTATATTAGCATAAATTTTATATCCAGAGTTCAACAAGCTAATTTCACAATAGTTATCTTTGATTTGGCGACTTCCTTTTTTGTAGATTGGTATTACAATGGATTTGTTCCAGCTTTGTGGTGGCTTGTCCTTCCCATATCATATTAAGGAGAATAAGAAATCTGTCCAAAATTTTTTTAGTTGAAAATTTAAATAATTCTTGATTAATGTGGTCTTCTCCGGGAGCTTTGTTACTTTTTAATGATTTAACATCAGTTAATTCATCTATAGAAATTTGTTCCAAAGCAGTGTTATTAGAGATTGGTATTTGTAATAAATCATTCTTTTGTGTCCATAAATGATGAAAGTAGTTAAGCCAAGATTCTTTAGATATACAATTTAAATGTGCATTTTCTTTTGAATCATTATGTCTTCTTCTTCTTCCTTCCAAGTATTAGGCCAAGGCCTGTTACGATCCTATAGAAAATTTTCCCTCCAGCGTTTCATAGGACGGCCCAGTGATCTTCTTCCTCTTGGTATATAATTATAAACAGCTTTGGGGATCCGATTTGAACTCATTCTTTCAAGATGGTGTTTCCAATTTAGTTGGTACTGTTTAATATATTCCAAAATTGGCGTAGTCTTCAATTCTTTTAAGATATCGGTGTTCCTTTTCCGATCCCATCTGGTGTAACCCGCTGTTCTGCGCATGAATCTCATTTCACAAGCCGTTTTTCTGCTTTCATGTTGTTTTCTTAGTGTCCATGCTTCACTACCATAGGTCAACACTGGTCTAGCCAAGGTGTTATATAAACGTAATCTGGTGTTTTTTTTGTACAAGGGATGGTTTCATAACTTGATTAATAATTCCTAAACTTTTATTATAACTAGTAACTTTTTCAGGGATATCCTTTTCATCCCAGATAGAGAGATAATATCCAAGATATTTAAATTCATTAGATCTCTCTAAAATTTTATTCTGGAGACAGATTTTACTTTGTATGGGGTCCTTCCCATGAAATGCCATAATTTTAGTTTTATTAATTGATATTTCCATATTAAATTTGGCACCTATTTTTTGTAAATTATAAATTGATCGTTGCAAATCATTTTCGGAAAGTGCCAGAAGAGCTAAATCGTCTGCAAAAAGAATAGCATCGAGTTTGAGGTTCCTATTGATGGGTATATATCCTCGTTGTGTTTTCCTCCATTCATTTATTAATTTATTCATGTCATCATCATCATAGTACATTCACGTATATAATGAAAAGCACCGGTGAAAGTCCACATCCCTGTCTTACTCCAGTGTTGATCTTTTCCCAAGAAGATAATTTGCCATCTTGTTCAACAGAGATTTCATTATCTTTATAGATGTTGAAGATATTAGTAATATATTGTTGTGGAACGTTATCATCAGCTAAAATTTGTAGTAATATATTTCTGTCTACTTTGTCAAAAGCCTTTATGAAGTCAACGAAGGCGATATGAGTTTCTATATTGAATTCCTTGTGCTTTTCTAATAGTAGTTTTAGAGTAAAGAATCCATCTGTACAAGATCTACCCTTTCTGAATCCATTCTGCTCTTCTCCAATTATATTTTCATAAATTTTCCCCGATTTATTCTTAACTATATTAGCATAAATTTTATATCCAGAGTTCAACAAGCTAATTCCACGATAGTTATCTTTGATTTGGCGACTTCCTTTTTTGAAGATTGGTATTACAATGGATTTGTTCCAGCTTTGTGGTGGTTCTTGTCCTTCCCATATTATATTAAGGAGAATAAGAAATCTGTCTAAAAATTTTTTAGTTGAAAATTTAAATAATTCTTGATTAATGTGGAATTTCCAGGAAGGATCATGAATCATTATGTACATATTTTAAAACTTTATATATTTACGGTTGAGGCCTAATGATATCATTTTCCAAAAATGATTGAAGAAGTAATTCTTTTCCTATGTTGTGGCGATGTTTTGAAGCAGCTAACTCTCTTCATGCCCGATGTTGTAGTAACATTTTGAAGGATTGGTGTCCCAAAAGAAATACTTCAGGTTGGGTTTAATTTTCGGTAGAGTTGGATTCTGTTCTTAGGGTCGGAAGTTGGTACACAGGATAGGAAAACACTTCACAATCATAAAAAATTGTTTCTTGTAGAAATAATTTCACATTTATTCACTTTGTAGGTTCCCAGCAGATTAAGTAAATGTAGATGGTATTATTCTTCACCGTCAATTTTAAAATTAAATTATTTTCTTTTCTTGAATCAACTATTCTCCTTGTATTAAATATCAAAATTTTATCAGGAGAACTCTTATTGCTTCTATGTTTGTTGAAAGTTGTATGCAGAATGACTAGTGTAATTCATTTATAATTTTTAAAGAACATTATTACATCACATAATGTTATATTTTAAATTCTATTGGTTAATAGCCCATTAAATACCAGGTTTAAATGTGATTTGTTAAATCAAAAAGTTAATTGTTTTAACATCCAATCAGAGTTTAGTATACTTTTATTTAAAAATATTAAGTTAAGCAGGTGTTCTTATTACAGTTATAACAGAAAGCTTTATAATTCTGACAACAATGACTTAAAACAATTTTAAAAGCATTATTTAGAAAGACTGTTATGTAATACAATTTATTTAATTGTTACTGAGACATTTTTATTCAACAATGAATTATTTAGATGTTTTTCTTTATTTAAGTTATATTAAAATATTAATAGAATTTTCTTCTTCTTCTTCTTCCTTCCAAGTATTAGGCCAAGGCCTGTTACGATCCTATAGAAAATTTTCCCTCCCCGGGAAATTCTCGTATAAGACTTGAAAGCATAATAATAGTCCCTTCGATTGGTTGCTGGCCAAAGGAAGGCAAGACCAGTGATGGGGCTGCCATCTTATAGCCTCTGGTCAGGCTTTTCTGGAGAAGAAAAGAAAATAAAGAAAAGGAAGGACTCCCTAGCCCTCGGATGTCCTAATAGCGTCGGGGTCAAAAAAACAAGAGTTAACCAAGAGAGGTTAGATAGAAAAGTTAAAAGAGCGCAAAACACAAGTAAGTGGAAGAAATGTTTTGCACAGCTTGGGCACCTTGTGGTCGCCATCCACATATCCCCTAGATGAGGACCCCTGAGGGCATTAATAGAATTTTAAAGTATAAAATTATTAACTTTAACTTTCATATTTATTATGATATTAAAATTCTGCTATATGATACAAATTGTTCCCAGCTTTGTCTATGCTTTTTGTGAACTTCAATTTTAGCTATGGCTCTCTTTCTATGATACTCTACTTTATCTTCATCTTTTTTTGTAGACAAGAATTTTTTGTATGCTTCACGTTTATCATCAATTACGTTTTTAATGTTTTCATCCCATATCCGTAGTCCTTTTTTTCGATTCTATTTAGTTTTGATACCCAGGCTTTCATTTGCTGCTTATGTCAAAATACTTTGTAGAGCAAGCCATTCTTCTTCAATATTTTCACCAACCAGTGTTTCTTGAACTAGATGATCTAATCTGCATTTGTATAGCCAGGTAATAGTGGGATCTCGGAAAAGACTTACTTTATAAATATGGTCCACATTTTCAAACTTTATATTATTAATTTTATTTTTCCATCTCGGTGGCATACAAATTGGACAAACAAGTAATGGAAAAAAAAGATGTACTTTTATTAATCCAATATTATAATATAAACATTCAAAATTATTTATTTACATTTTTCTGTTCAATTTTTTGGCATTTTTATTTTGTTTGATTGGGAGCACTTCATACACTGCTTGCAGAAACCACCATTTTGACTATAGTACAGGGTCTCCAATTTAGCATAGCATCACAAGATTAAAATTTTAACAGTAAAGATTAATATTTAAATACACATGTTCATAATATATTTTATCGCATATTACTTTCTTGGGTTTCTTTAGCTGTAAATGTAATTTTTTGAATGCAGACAAATCAGTGTACTTGATTAGTATGGTGAGTTAGTATGATGGTAATATTTAACATTTACCCTTTAAAATATCTTCTATTTCTATAGTGTTCCGTCTTTCACTGCAATCATAGCATTTTCTTGCTATACTTTGTAGTTTTACTAGGGAATTATAGGTGTGATAGTTTCCCACCATGGATGATGATGAATTATTATTGTTAATGATGATGGCCAGATGATGTTCGGGGACCTTCTGGGCCTCAAAGTTACCTTTCATCTTACAGGTGAGGAATAAACCTCATCCAGGAAGCTCATCCCGACCGGGGATCAAATCCAGGCCTACTGCATGACAAGACAGCATGCTACCTCGAGAACACAGTAGTGGACTTAAAATATCTACAATATTATAAGCTGAAATATAATTTTAATACAACAGAAGAGGTCTGCAAACATGAATTAATTCTGTAATCATTCTTTAAAAGACCCTTCTGAAGTAATTGAAACATTATGTGGAACTATTTTCTGTCAATGTATTTGTACCAACAGAGGGGACAGAAGAACATCAAAGTCTTTTTAATGTATGTAGGAAATAACACTATGAGGTTTGTCCACCGCTGTGGTCTTGAGGTAGCATGCTACCTTGTTATGCAGTGGGCCCGGTTCGATCCCTGGTCAGGATAGTTTTTTTCCTCACCTGTAAGACAAATGTCAGGAAAACTTTCAAGCCCAAACGGTCCCCAAAATCATATGGCCATCACAATCATCATCATCATTCATATTCATCTTAGATTAAGCTTAGGATTAGGGACTCTCCTGGTGCACCAGTATCATCACCCATCATATCATCGGGGCAATGTAACCCTGCCTTCCAGGTGCCCCAACTCAGATGTGGGTTACAAGTATGCCATGCCAGGAGAGAACACCAGGAATGTCGAAAGACAGCCTGGGGCATTTGCAAAAAAAAAAAAGTTTTTTTTTAATTATTAATGGTTATTTTGATTCACCTCATATTTCTTGACTTTTATGGAGAACTGGTTTATTGACAATGTCGTGCAAAAGTGATGAAACCAGATCTACATAAAAATCAAGAAATACGAGGTGAGTTAAAATAACCAACTCAATAATAATCAAAGTCAATGATTTTTCTTGACTGAAGAATAGTTTAGACAAAATTATATCACCATAAATCAACTAAAGTCAACAGCCAAAGTTGTAGTAGATCCAACCAAACTTTTTGAAATGAACAAGGGCCAATCTAAGGCTGACGTTAAAAAAAAAATTGTAAGTCTACTATACCCTACTTTAACAATAAATCATAGTAACATGTTTATTTTTGAGTTATAGGGCAACAATTCCAAATTTACTTTGTTGATTTTGACAAAAGCAACAAAATAAAATTCCATACAATATTTTTAAGAAGTAGTATTATGAGGTTTATTTTAGGAAGTAATATTTTGAGTTCTTTCAATCAAGTTTTATTGAGACTGGAAACGTCTTACCTCAAATTAATTAAGAGGTTTTATTTTCTATCTTCGGGTTTTTACAGCTGCTGCCGTCTTCCCGTGCCAAACCTCCGAAGCCTACGATCTTGTGCATCTTCAATGCTTAACCATCTTGTTTGCATTGCTATCCTCGATGTTTTCCTTCCATGTTAACTTTGGTCTCCCTCTTTTCTTCTTTCTGGTCGGTTGCCATTGATATAGTAGTTTTGGCCATCGCTCATCTCCATTCTTAAAATATGTCCTAACCATTTTAATTCCTTCTCCTCAATTCTTTAAATTATGTTTTCTTCTGCTTCCATTATGTTTCTAATTTCCTTATTTGTGACACGTTCTAATTTTGACTTTCTGGCACTTCTGCCAGAAATAATAATCATTAAATGAATTAGTATTGTCATGAGCAAGCAGGCAGTACACATTTTGCACAATACATCATAATCAAGTTTCTTGCTAGATAAAGGATAAAAGCAACTGAAATTTTGAGAAGACTTCAAGCACAGTTTGGTGAATCCATCTCAAAGACCTGAGTCTATGAGCGGCACAGAATATTTTTGCGAGTATGAGATGCTGTCGAAAATGCAGGTCATCTACAAGCTGAGGCTAAGTTTAAACACAAAATTCCTTTTGTTTCTAAAAAAGCAAACTGCTAGATTTATCATATTAAAGTTAGTGGATAATTTCATGGCAGTTAAGATGGGGCTGTTGAAGAAGCACTTACCAATATCTAATTTTATGTGCTCTGCAGCATTGTCTTCTGCAACATGCAACTGTACAATTATTTTCCTGTACCAGAAAATTCTATCTAACGTTCATTGTTGTGGTCAAGTTCTAGAGAAATAGCTCAGTTTTATCTTCACAACCGTGAAAGTCCCATATTAATTACTCTAGTTCATTTTAAGTTTTTTAAAACTTTTTAATTTTAGGAATTTTTCGCACATTATACGCGTGTTTTTCTAATGCCACCCAATGCATTTTTCTTCCTTCAGATTCCATTCTGGATGGATAGATTGCATTGTGATCTATTTTCAATTTATGCACCATTTCAGCAGACCACTTTACATAGAAGATATATTTTTGTATTGTAAATAGAAAGGAGTGTGGGATGATTGCATGTTTGTGTGGTGTTAAGTATGTTGTATGAGGGATGTTGATGAAGAGATGGGAGAAGATGAAATCTGGTGTCGTCATGTAGCCTACTCCTGTAGAAAAGTACCAAGGATGCTGCCAGACTTAACATCTCTATCCGACAGATATGAAGAGAATGAAATCACGGGGAATTGCAAGCGATACAATGGAATACCACCTGAGAATAAAGGAACACTCATGACGTATGAAATACCTACTGCTTTCATTCACTTTGTCTATGCACAAAACCTACCTTCTCAAATATGTGTATGCCTACCGTGGAGGGTTTGCAATTTAATGCACAAATCTGGTGCATAACCTAGAGATTAAAAATTGTACACAACCACCATTCCTGGTTCAAAATTAAAAATTTTACAATTAAATTAAAATGTTCAACCCTGACAGATATTGAACTCGGGCTCTCTAGTCAGGAAGTCATGCTACCACCTGATTCAGCATGGTGTTATACAGTAAGAAAGTGATGAGATGAAGAAATTATTATATTAGTTAAGAAATAAGAGGTGAGTCAAATACAACTCAAATTTAATCATATTACTTACCTATAAAATATTTCAAAATGGATAGGTCTACAAGATATATCTATCTACAATGGCAGAACAGCATTAACCTCTCCTTTGTTAGGAGTTACTAGACTAAGCTAATTTAGTTATGCTAATTTCCCTAAAGATGTCATGGATGGTATGCAGTCAACATATCGACCCAATGAAACATCTAATAGACAATTAAGGTATTACCAGGATGAAGGAGGTCAGTAAATTTTGCTTAGAGGCCTCTTTATTCAAGCTTTTATGAGACTGAAAATCTTCAGATGTGTGGGATCCACAGCTTAAAGTCCCTCCTGGAGGACTCGCTCCTTGGATTTTTCTATTCTAAAAAATCCATTGACTTCGGCTGGGTTTGAACCTATGACCCTCAAGACCAGAGGCAAGGAATGTAACCATTAGTCCACCGCAGAAGTGGGGAATGGGAGAGTGTGAACATTTATGACTGGCAGTATGCATCTACCATTAAATATAATCCATTCAGTATAGTTTTCTAGCTTCCCAATGTAATTGAATAATATTCTTTGAATCTTCATCGCAGTTAAGTTTCGAGAATACTTCGTGATGAAGACTTCATTACGGATAATACCTACCTCTGTGGTCTTGAGGTAGCGTGCTGTCTTGTCATGCAGCGGGCACGGGTTCAATCCCCGGTCGGAACAGGCTCCTGAGTTAGGGTTTTTCCTCACTTGTAAGACAAATGTCAGGAAGCTCACAGACCAACGGTCCCCAAATATCATCCGGCCATCACCATCATCCATCACCGGTGTGGAAAGCAATGGGAAGCTACAATACCTATAATTCCTTAGTAAAGCTGCATAGCACAGCATCAAAATGCTATGATTACAGTGAAAGACCTGCCCTCGGGCAGAATTATTGTAGAATAGAACGTATATCATGGAAATGTAAATACTAGGTTTACTTCATGCAGATGCAGTGGCAAATAATCATGTCCAGTAGTCATCTTGAAAACAGCTATATATTCCTGTTTTGTTTCATTTATCTTGTATTCAGTTGCAAATTTTATCTTTTGTAAACTGATTTTAATTTTCTACAAAAAAAATTAAGTTTTATTTCTAACTAGTTAATACCAGGCATGCGTTCCTATACCTAAATAAATGAAATATTAAGGGTTAATTAAATTGTATGGTATATGCTGAGACGAACCAATCATGGCGGTTGCTAGTCAGTTTTTAATTTCGAACTTCAGGTAAACCTCCACTTCTAATTGTTGGATTTTGCTTATTTTTGGATAATACCTACCTCGATTTATTTTAATATGTTAAACTGAGTTTAGTTGTGAAACATAAAAAACTGTGACTGCTAGAGCAATTTTTAAACTTACACTTCAGGTGAACTCCTACACCTAATGGTTTTAGAGGGTCCAATTTGAATCTAAACCATCCAGAGATCCACTCAAACACACACAAAAAATTTAATCGAAATTGGTCCAGCCGTTTAGGAGAAGTTGAGTGACACACACAAGTAAAGAAGAATTATATATATAAAGATTAACCTAGTTTACAGTTTCAAAGTATATTAATTATTTATCTGGTAATATTTCCGTTCCTTTTTTGGCCATTACCATACAATTTAATTAACCCTTAAATTGGCAATATATCCTAAAAGATATTTGAAGAGAAAAATTATACGCTCAGACCGGGACTTGAACCCGGGACCCTTGGTTCTCTAGACCAAGTGCTCTACCAACTGAGCTACCTGAGCAAGTACCGATCTAAACGCAAATCTTTCTCTATATACATTGTAATTCCCATCCACCAAATGCTCTGAAGCCATGCTTCTATCATGCAAATGGCGGCTCCTTTATTAAGAAGACATATTTGGGAATTATACATTACCGATCTAAACGCAAATCTTTCTCTATATACATTGTAATTCCCATCCACCAAATATGATTTATCCATCATTGAGATGTACGAAATCAATAATAAAAACATGGAAAAAGCCGTACTGGCTGTAATGTATAATTCCCAAATATGTCTTCTTAATAAAGGAGCCGCCATTTGCATGATAGAAGGATGGCTTCAGAGCATTTGGTGGATGGGAATTACAATGTATATAGAGAAAGATTTGCGTTTAGATTGGTACTTGCTCAGGTAGCTCAGTTGGTAGAGCACTTGGTCTAGAGAACCAAGGGTCCCGGGTTCAAGTCCCAGTCTGAGCGTATAATTTTTCTCTTCAAATATGATTTATCCATCATTGAGATGTACGAAATCAATAATAAAAACATGGAAAAAGCCGTACTGGCTGTAATGTATAATTCCCAAATATGTCTTCTTAATAAAGGAGCCGCCATTTGCATGATAGAAGCATGGCTTCAGAGCATTTGGTGGATGGGAATTACAATGTATATAGAGAAAGATTTGCGTTTAGATCGGTACTTGCTCAGGTAGCTCAGTTGGTAGAGCACTTGGTTTAGAGAACCAAGGGTCCCGGGTTCAAGTCCCGGTCTGAGTGTATAATTTTTTCTCTTCAAATATGATTTATCCATCATTGAGATGTACGAAATCAATAATAAAAAAATCCTAAAAGATGCATTTGTTTAATTTATGTAACATTTTAAAAAAAGTAATGAAAAAATGAATCGGTAGGTATTATTTAAATTTTTCAAATTACACACAAATAGAAATGGATTAATTATACAGAAGTGCCAGAAAGTCAAAATTAGACCATGTCACAAATAAGGAAATTAGAAACATAATGGAAGCAGAAGAAAGCATAATTGAAAGAAATGAGGAGAAGGAATTAAAGTGGTTAGGACATGTTTTAGCAATGGAAGATGAGTGATGGCCAAAGCAACTATATCAATGGCAACCGACCAGAAAGAAGAGTAGAGGGAGACCAAAGCTAACATGGAAAGAAATATGAAGATAGTAATGCAAGCAAGAGGGCTACGCATTAAAGATGCCCAAGATCGTAGGCTTAGGAGGTTTGGCACGGGAAGATGGCAGCAGCTGTAAAAACCCAAAGATAGTTAGACACAATAATATGGAATACATAATAACTCATGGTTATGTATGGTAATGTTTTCATTGCAGTCCGACACTTTTAAATAAACTGGTATCAGAAATTGAGTTTCTCTAATTTAATGAAAGAAATATATATTTTGTAAACCAGCAAAATCGGATCATAAATTCGACTCGCTGAGGAATTCATTTAGGTTGCGCAGTTCCTGCATTATGGACTTTTACTTATCTATCATCATGTATTTATTTTTCCATATTATATATTTTAATGATCCAGATAGAATTAATGCTTTTATTGTCTGAGTTTTCATTTCATCTAAGAAGTTCTTATTACTTGTGTTTTTTTTTTAATTTGTTCTGAAACAGTTAAAGCTCATAACCTGTCCTACACTTTTATTATAAATATTTGCTAATTTGCATCCTATCAGGTGTTTACAGATAGTCAACAATTTAGTTTTTTCCATTGAAATTATCATAAGTAATGCCATGAGTGATTTCCAATTTATCTAGAGAATTTGGAAATCAAGAGTGGCATTTGTTAGGACTATTTAACGAATAAAATTAAGCTGTTTACTCACAAATAATTGTTTAACTATAGTTATTTTAAAATATTTATATATTTAATGTAAACGGCGATGTTTGAAAACAAATCAGAAATGTGAGGTTATGTTCATTCACTGCTGCTTGATCATATTATTTATTGCCAAATAAGATTGCAATATTGTAAGAGTGCACCCAAGTGGAGAAATAATGAAACACATCAAATTATATATCATAATCAACATTACGGATTATTCATTTATTTTTTAGTAAATAACTCAGTAAAATCAAGGAATCTTTTCATTATTTGCTATATTCAATGTATTTGTTGGAGAAAAATAATGCTTTGACCTGTTCAGAACATTAAAAAGGAGGAGCTTTCTTTATCACAAAAGGAGGAGCTTTCTTTATCACAAAAGCAGGAGCTGATAAAGAGCGAGGTGAAACACAACTGTCATTGAAACATGATTGGTCATTGACTAGCATTTGTGGCATGAGTTAAATAGTCATGTTAAATTTTTCTATTGTCTGTTGAAATTTATTTACCATTCTCTGAAGATTATCTTCATTTTCTGCCAGGAGAACCATATCATCAGCATAATAATTTTTATTTCTTCTTCACCTAATCTATAACCCATGCGTGCTTTATTTGTTTCTTTTATTATCTCATCCAGCTATCTACAATGGCATAATAGCCCAATATTAGGCCTTAGCCTCCCCTTTGTTAGAAATTTCTAGGACAAGTTAATTTAGTTATGTTTTTATTATTAATTTAACATTCTCATTGAAGGGCAAATTATATATGAAGAGAAAAATTATATGCTCAGACTGGGGTTTGAACCCAAGATCTTTGGCTTTCTAGGCCAATGTTCTACCATCATCTGGGCACTCCAATCTAAACACAATTTTTTCTCTTATACATAGTCTGAGCATATCATTTTTCTCTTCAAATAAAATTTGTCCTTATATGAGAAGTGTTAGATTAATAATAAAAACATCAAAAGATGCCCTGCTGGCTTTATAAAGTAATGTTTAAATTCCCAATAAAATGTCTTCTTAAAATAGAAGCCGCCATTTTCATAATTGAAGCAAAGGCTCGTAGCATTCGGCAATTAACAATGTATAAGAGAAAAATTTGTGTTTAGATTGGAGATCCCAGATAGCTCAGTGGTAGAGCATTGGCCTAGAAAGCCAATGAGTATATAATTTTTCTCTTCATACGAGTATATAATTTAGTTATGTTTATTTCTGTAAAAATGTCATGAATGGTATGCAGTCAACAACACCAACCCAATGAGACATCTAGCAAGCAACTAAAATATTACTAGGATGAAGGAGGTCATAAATTTTGCTTAGAGGCCTCTTTATTCAGGCTTAAGATTCTTTTGCATCCTGGCCAGAGTTGATGGATATTTAGGATGGAAAAATCCAGCGAGATGCCCTCTGGGATGGATTTTAAGCTGTGGGTCCCCAAGTCTGAAGATTTTCAAGCTCTTAAAAAAAGAATCTCAAGCTTGAATATAAAGGTCTCTGAGCAAAATTTAATCAATCTTCCTCCATACAAGTAAAACATTAATTAAACTTTTATAGGAAAAATATCACTTTGAGGTTTAATTTAATCTTAAAACCTTGGTTTCCTACTAGGTGTCTCATTGAGGCAATGTACTAACCACATGTCACTTGCTGACATCTACTAGGGAAATAAGAATAATTAAAATTAGTCTGGTTAAGAAACTTCCCACCAGGGAAGCACCCATGTTCCTAATGGGACGAAAGGAATCAATCATAATAAATACTGTAAGTTGGGTCTGCTGCCATCTTACCTCATATTTCATTGTTTATTGTAAGATATGTTTCAAAACATCTTTGGTTCTTATTTATTAAGTAGAACCTCATAATGTTACTTCCTATTGTATTTTCATAAGAGATCAATCATAATGACAATCAGTGATATTTTTTCACTGTTGCAAACTGAAACTTGGAGAGTAATTATTTTTTTTTGCAAATGTCCCAGGTTGTCTTTCGACATTCCTGGTGTTTTCTCCTGGCATGGCATACTTGTAACCCACTTCTGAGGGTGGGGCGCCTGGAAGGCAGGGTTACGTTGCCCTGATGATATGATGGGTGATGATGATGATAGTGATGCGCCAGGAGAGTCCTTAATCCTAAGCTTAATGTAACATGAATATGAATGATGATTGACGATTTTATTATTAATTTAACACTTCTCACTGAAGGATAAATTATATTTGAAGAGAAAAATTTATCCTTCAGTGAGAAGTGTTAAATTAATAATAAAATCGTCAATAGAAGTCCTACTGGCTTTATAAAGTAGTGTTAGATTCCCAATACATGTCTTCTTAACTAAGAAGCTGCCATTTGCAAAGATAGAAGCTAAGGTTTTAAGCATTTGGCGCAAGGGAATTACAATGTATATAAGAGAAAAATTTGCGCCTAGATCGCAACTCGCCTCGGTAGCTCAGTTGGTAGAGCACTTGGCCCAGAAAGCCAAGGGTCCCGGGTTTGAGTCTCGGTCTAGGCAAAAATTTTTCTCTTCAAATATAATTTATCCTTCAGTGAGAAGTGTTAAATTAATAATAAAATCAATAGAAGCCCTACTGGCTTTATAAAGTAGTGTTAAATTCCTAATAAATGTCTTCTTAACTAAGAAGTTGCCATTTGCAAAGATAGAAGCTATGGTTTCAAGCATTTGGCGCGAGGGAATTACAATGTATACAAGAGAAAAATTTGCATCTAGATTGCAACTCGCCTCGGTAGCTCAGTTGGTAGAGCACTTGGCCCAGAAAGCCAAGGGTCCCGGGTTCGAGTCTTGGCCTAGGCAAAAAATTTTCTCTTCTAATATAATGAATGATGATGATTGCGATGGCCATATGATTTCGGGGACTGTTTGGGCCTTAAAGTTTTCCTGACATTTGTCTTACAGGTGAGGAAAAACCCCGATAAAAACCTCACCCAGAAAAACTGTCCCGACCGGGGATCGAACCTGGGCCCGCTGCGTGACAAGGCAGCACGCTACCTCGAGACCACAGCAGTGGACACATCTCAAATTGTTATTTCTTATTAAATATAGGACTACACAAGTTACAATTTTACTTTTGGACTTAATTTTATCACTTCATCTCATACTCTGTCTTCTAACTAGACTGATTTTGGTACCTTGTTGGTTCCATCTTAAGTAATTTCATGACATTAAGGTAGAATATTTTTATCACTCACCTCATATTGTTCTTCTTATTTGATTATAAACTAGTTTCGGAACATAGTTTCTGTTCCATCCTCAGTATCGTCACGACCGTTGTTCTGTTGTCTTGAAGAGCTGTCCTTCTCTCCTTCCATTGGCTGACTGAAAAACCTCGAAACCAGGTCATTCTCACCGGGAATTTCAAAGTTCATTAATTTCTTCTTTTCGCTCTTTTGAATGTAGATCTTTTCCCAAACAGTAAGTTCTTTAGATTTTTCTATTTGTTTTAATAATTTAGCTTCTTTCTCGATAAGATGTTTTTCAGACCATGCATGGGCAGCCACTGCAGATTTTTCTACTTCCCCTTTCTTGACATTCCTGAGATGTTCTTTCACTCTAGTTTTCAAATTTCTTTTAGTTTTTCCTATATAGAATTTCTCACATTCTTCACATTTAATTTGATAAATCCCTGATTTGTTTTCTTCTTTAATTTTCTCATTCTTATTAGGTCTAATCAGTCTACTGATGCTGTAGTCATTTTTGGGTGCTAACCTTATGTTGAAATCTTTAAAAAATTTTTGAAACTTGTGGTGTTTTAATGGATGATATGTGAATTTTCTAAATTTTACATTATCTTCTTTTACTTTTAGAAGAGTGCTTTGATTAATAAATTTTTGTCTTTTGAACTTGTTTATTTTTTTGAGTATCATTTTTATTGCAAAACCATTTTTTGTGGCTACGTTGATTATGTGTTCTTTTTCTTTTTCATATCAACGTAGCCACGAAAAATGGTTTTGCAATAAAAATGATACTAAAAAAAAATAAACAAGTTCAAAAGACAAAAATTTATTAATCAAAGCACTCTTCTAAAAGTAAAAGAAGATAATGTAAAATTTAGAAAATTCACATATCATCCATTAAAACACCACAAGTTTCAAAATTTTTTTAAAGATTTCAACATAAGGTTAGCACCCAAAAATGACTACAGCATCAGTAGACTGATTAGACCTAATAAGAATGAGAAAATTAAAGAAGAAAACAAATCAGGGATTTATCAAATTAAATGTGAAGAATGTGAGAAATTCTATATAGGAAAAACTAAAAGAAATTTGAAAACTAGAGTGAAAGAACATCTCAGGAATGTCAAGAAAGGGGAAGTAGAAAAATCTGCAGTGGCTGCCCATGCATGGTCTGAAAAACATCTTATCGAGAAAGAAGCTAAATTATTAAAACAAATAGAAAAATCTAAAGAACTTACTGTTTGGGAAAAGATCTACATTCAAAAGAGCGAAAAGAAGAAATTAATGAACTTTGAAATTCCTGGTGAGAATGACCTGGTTTCGAGGTTTTTCAGTCAGCCAATGGAAGGAGAGAAGGACAGCTCTTCAAGACGACAGAACAACGGTCGTGACGATACTGAGGATGGAACAGAAACTATGTTCCGAAACTAGTTTATAATCAAATAAGAAGAACAATATGAGGTGAGTGATAAAAATATTCTACCTTAATGAATATACCTCATAGTGAGAATTCCTAAAATAAGTAATTTCATGACAGTTGTTCTGACATATTGAAGTACTGCTTCTTACTCCCTCAGTTTTACTGCTGACAAAAATGATTTACACTACAGTAAAAGCTCCTTATTCGCGGATTAAAAAATTGTAACACAGTTGCTATATTCACAGCTAAAAATTTCTTTATTTGCAGATCCAGTGGGTATATTAGAAGGATTTTAGTGTCCTTTATTAACCATCAGCAGTTTTTTTTTTTACTGCAGTCAGGTGCCAGGACGGCTTTTACAAATAGTGATTTAAACCAAATGGACAAATTAATATAAAAACAAAACAAATCATATTGTCACTAACCCTAAAGTTCATTGTTAAAAGCTATTGTCATATTTCATGTGTCGATATGTATTTTGATAAATGCCTCCATCGCCACAATCAGTATATTATTGTTTCAAACTTGTAATTCGTTGCAATAATTTTGATTGAATAACACATGCTTTGTGCTTTGTTCCAAATTTATAATGTTGAATAAAAGGAAAGAAAAATTAATACTGAAGAGAAAAAAAATTAGTGTTGCCGCTTAAATTAAAAATAGAAATGCTTGACTGTTTATACACGTTGGTGAGTCGTTTTCATCTATATCATGCTGTTTCAATGTTAATGAATCAAGAAATCCGAAGACAAAATAAGGAATTCTATCGCATAATTAACAGCTGAATATCAATATTAATTGAAAGACCTTTTAAAAGCGACAAAACAGGAAAAAATGACTAAGTTCTTTAAGTGTTTGCCTAAACCTGACAGTAGTAATTAACAGAAACTGTTTAAAATCTCTAATTAATTGATTTTATTTTGATAATTTTTATTTTATTCTGTAACCTTAGAACGTATCCCCTATATACCCATACAAAAATTACCATTCCATATTTGCAGATCATATCCCTGCGAATAAGCAGCTTTTACTGTACTGTTACTTTAACCTATCCAATTAATTACAGGTAATGGGAAAAGATATGCAAATACATGAACTTTCTGTTCCTTCACATAGGAAAAATAAAAGAAGTCTCCATGAATTACTATTATACTCTATTATGAAAGATTAAATTAACTTGCATTATTTTCATCACATATATACTTAGAGAGCAATTTTCAACAATTAAATTAATAAGTGACATAGATTTCAATATAAGTTCATATTATTAAAAAATCCATATTGCTGAAATGTTCTGATCATAAAATTACACTTATCTTGTAAAATCAATTGTCATCATTAAACTTATTTTCATATCAGCACAACACTATTTTCAGTCTTTCTTTTTTGGCTTCTTGGGATTCCGGCTGCGAGACTTGGCTTTACAAAGAGGGCAAATAGGTGCATTACGATGTATCTGTTGGTGGCAACTCAGACATGATTTCATAGGTGGTGGCTGTTGTCTGTAAGTAGAGAATACACTGAAATTTATTAATGTAATCTGCATTTCAAGGTGTCCTAAGTAACAATTTACTCATGAATTACAATAGAAGGTAACATTATGAGGTTCTTTTTAATAAAAACGTAGAGTCTATTGTCATCTTACCCCATAAATAGTTCTGTTCTATTTGAACAAGTTTCGATATGCTATCCATATCACCATCAGCTTGTCCAGATGGTTAAATTTTATGTTATCAGCCCTCATGTCGACTCCCACTCTACCTACATGTAAAAAGACTTTCTCCATCTTATATTATCTTAAGACAATTAAAGAATTTTCTTCCAATTTCATTAAAACAAACCCTTGTGCAGAATCTTGTGATGCCATACTTCAATTATTGTAACCTAAACTGTGATTTGTTGCAGAGACTGCAGCATGTTCCTAATCTTGCATTCAATTAATTTTCAATTCCGCCGTTATGATCATATTTCCGAACACTTCAATAAACTCTCTTGGTTCCGTCTTAGTGACAGACGTAAATTGCACTCTTTTTCACTTCTCTTCAAGCTTCTGAATTCCTACACTTCTAGCTACCTGACTCAAATTTGAGAAGTTATCTTCTTACCACAATATTGACAATAGGTCACACGATAACAGTCTGCTAACAATCCCTCTCCATTGCACTTACTCTCATTCTACTTCTTTTACAGTAGCCTCTGCCCATTCCTGGAATTCCCTCCTTGCCACACACTTAACACACTAAGTCACGTTTATACAATTATTTGTTGTTAAATAATTAATTTTTCTTACAAACTAAATTTATTCTATGTCATTAATAGATTTTTATTTTCATTTTTCTATCTTGTACATTTTATATTACATTCATTAAATCTAAATTGAATCAAAATATATTGTAAATAATAATTATATTGTAGATATACTGTGTAATAATTTTGTTTATTTTAATTTAGATGTAAAAATAATTTTTGTATATTTTTTTCTATCCTGATTGAGTGGTAGACAAGGCCTTAACTCTGCCAGGTAAAATAAAGCTATTATTATTATTATTATTATTAACATTAAACATTCATTTAGGGCCACAGTACAAAATTCAAGAGTCTGTACAAGCTGATGATATGAATAGCATATCAAAACATGCTTAAATAGAACACAACAATTAATGAGTTAAGATGAAACCAGATTCACCTTATTCATTAACAATTTACACTTTTGTGTGATATTTAATCTCAAACTTTACAAATTAACTCCCTGGACAGGTAGTAAATGAAATAAAAACAAATGAAAATTAAGCTAATGAATAATTATATTTAAATTAATATTGGGAAGTAAACATTATGAGGTTATATCATTAATAGTGAGTGGAGAACAATTTTTAAAAATTGTGAAATTGAAAAATCAGCAATTGCTGCACATAGTTTACTAGAACATCATAAAATTGAAAAAGAAGCGAAACTTTTGAAACAATTGGATAAACCGTTGGAATTGACAATTTGGGAAATTATATTCATTCAGAAGAATAAATATCGATCTATGAATTTCGATATTCCAGTGGATAAAAATTTAATTACAAAGTTTATAATCCCAATGAAAGATGGCAGCACAAGAGGTGATGTCACTAAAGATATCAACAATCATGGAATTTCATCAGTGGATGCCATGACTGAAGAAGGACATGATATTGTCTGAAACCGTCGGTATCAAAGAAGTTTGAAAATGTATGAGGTGAGTTGATTAAAATATATTCTCCACTCACTATTAATGAATAATTCCAAATGAAAAAATTAATTTTGGGGAGTACGCTTTGAGAGTTAAAACTTTACTTTCATATTATGCAAATTCCAAACTGATAAGGTCTAAATTACTAAAAAGAACATATAAAATAAAACTATATAAAAGCCCAATAAGACCAAAGTAACACACGCTTCTGAGACTTGGATATTAAACCAATCTGATGAGAATGCTCTAACAAGGGAACTGTCAACAAATGCATGTCAAAACCTACCATGAAATTTCACCTAGAGAAGCATTGCGATGTATCAAGGCCCTGTCCAAAAAAATTATCTGCCATTTCTAACCGCAAGGTATAGAAATCGAAGCCAGAATCCAGCAATGACAACCCACTGTAAGGAGCAGATGGACTCCCTGCATGACCAAGAGTGGAATGAAATGAGGCAGAATGCTGAGCAAATAGAAGGTAGTGAGGTCCAATCTACTACCTCAGGATTGTACTACTTCTCTATAGTTGAAATGAGAGATTTTGCGCTGGATTTTAGTGCCTTATACAGTTAAAAATGACATACTTTTTTGGATATGGCCTTTGTATATCATAAAGATTCTCTGGAAGAAATTTCAATGCAATGATTGACAGTTCCCTTTTAAGGATATTTTAAAGGAAAATT
Source organism: Diploptera punctata (assembly GCA_030220185.1). Lineage (NCBI taxonomy): Eukaryota > Metazoa > Arthropoda > Insecta > Blattodea > Blaberidae > Diploptera > Diploptera punctata. Next base: position 101,292 of record JASPKZ010008033.1, on the reverse strand, counting down.
AAATGACCAATATATGGCCCTGATTGCGAGGAAAACATCTGCAGAATAAGAACCAATTCCAAAAAAATAGAATATTATGTATTTTAAGATATTTAAATCTCTCAGACTTAGTCATGTTTTTTGCTTGGGAGACGGAATAATCCCAAAAAAAAAAATTTAAACAGTGAGATTATTAGAGTTTGTCATGGAGATACACCCTGGAAAAGATGGGTTCAGGATGTAGAAGTAAAGTGATCCCACAACAGGCCTCATGAGGCCCTTGGGGTAGTGGGAGGTTAAGGCTCCCACTTTTTCTAGACAATTGGCACTTTTATGTCAGCCGGGTTGTCAGCCCTCTGCGTGAACGGCCGCCTTTACCACCCCAAACCCCCAGAACCAGCGTTCTGGTACTGTACTCATTTTCCGTTAGAGGCTGAGTCGACCCCAGGGCCATAGTGCCGCCAGAAGGTTTGGATCAGTTTAAAAATCCTGACCCCAACGGGACTTGAACCCTCGACCTTCTGGCTTGTAGCGCAGTTCAGGATGTAGAAGAAGATATTAAAAAGATGAGAATAAGCAGATGGCGAGAAAAAACACAAAATCGAGAATATTGGTAATGTTTTTTTGCTTGGGAAATGGGATAATCCCAAAAAAAATTTAAACAGTGAGATTTGTTGTAGAGATACATCTTGGAAAAGATGGGTTCAGGGTGTAGAAGAATATATTAAAAAGATTTAAAAGTGAAGGAAGCAATGGCCCAACAAGGGCTGTACAGTTGAATATGATTACAAAATTAACAGCAGTGCACGAATGACTATCATCAAATACAAATTGTAATGAAAATAGTGGGCCAAACTTCAGGTATGGATACGATAAAATGTTATATAAACAATCAATAAATTAATCAGATTTTTCACCTCACCTCATTAAATTACAAAATTTTTTAAACAAGTTCAACATCAAACTTGCAACGAAATATAATTTCAGCATTTTTTTTAAAAATACAATAGGAAGTATCATTAAGAGGTTTGTTTAATAATTAAAACATTCGTCTGTTCATTCTTACCTCTTTGAGTTGTTTTTGTCGAACATATGTTTCAGAGCTTCTTAGTCCCATAATCGCTGACGATGGGGCTAAGAAGCTCTGAAACATATGTTCGACAAAAACAACTCTAAGAGGTAAGAATGAACAGACAAAATGCTTTAATTATTAATAATTTCAGCAATTCAAGAATTAAATTAATATTTTTAATACCTCACCTCAAATCTTTATTCTTCTAGACTGCAGTTTCAGAGCTATATCTCCATCATCTGTAGCCACTCTTCGACCGGTGTAGGCTACAGATGATGGAGATATAGCTCCAAAACTGCAGTCTAGAAGAATAAAGGATATGAGGTGAGGTATTAAAAATATTAATTTAATTCTTAAATTAAACCTCAGAGTGTTTTTTCCCTGTGAAAGTTAAATTCAGCAATTAAAATTTGTACACCAACATCCTTCCTGGCTCAGAGATTAAAAATTTTACAATTAAATTATTTTATTAATTTTACAATTCAAATTTTCAACCCTGCAGGATATCAAACCTGGTCCCACCAGTCAAGAAGCAGGCATGCTACTACCTGAGCCAACATGGCGACTCAATTGAAGTGCACCTTATTAAAAGAACATAGAAAGAAAAAAGGAACAATTCTTTGAGGTCACCAAATTTGCTTTTTACGAGAGAAAGATGGACTTAGTAAGATAATCTACCAAAGTGTTAAGAATGAATTACTTTATATCAAATTTCACTAATTGGTAATTTTAATAAATATAAATTTATATTAGGATAAATTATTATATTATATATTTCAAATTACTATCACTTGTGAAAATCTGTTCGTTAAAAATTATAATATTCAGTGCTTTTGCTATATGAATGATCAGTATATGCCACCGAAAAAAAAAATTATAAGAAGTTTATATTAAAAAAGGTAAGTCTGTTTTATCTTATACTTGAAAAGAAAAATATACGCCTAGACTGGGGTTTGAACCCAGGACCTTTGACTCTCTATGTCAATGCTCTTCCATCTGAGCTACCTAGGGCTCCAATCTAAACACATATTTTTTTAAATAAATTAATGAGTCATTTTATCATCTCGAAGTTCATCGAATCAACACCAGATGGCAACGATATCTCAAAGTTCGTCAAATCAACACCAGATGGCAACGTTATAGAGGGAGATTCCAACGAATATCCGGTAGTCATAATGGCGGTTGAAAATGAATGACAAGATCATTTGAAAACTATAGTTACCGTGTTTGAAAAACATGAAATATGAGGTAAGATGTTAAAATGACTCATTAATTTATTAATTAAGAACCTCATAATGTGTTTCCCAATTTTAACTTTGAACATATTTTTTTGTCTTATACATAGTTAATTCCCTAACCCCAAATGCTACGAGCCATTGCTACGATTTTTGATCTTACCTAATAAAAGTTGAATTCTTTTGGGACATGTTTCTAAATATACTTGTGTTTCATCTTCAGTTTCTTTAGTATTTTCTGACCATTTTAATAATTTGGTGTTTACACTTTATGTTTTTCTGACCAAACGTGAGCAGCTACTGCAGATTTTTCTACTTCTTTGTTTTTATTTTTACATTTCTATTAAAGAATTAAAGAACTCAACATTTGGGAGAAGATCTACATCCAAAGAACAGGGATAGAATCATATATTTTGAAATTCCTGGGAAGAGGGATTTGATATGCAAGTTCTTTGGACCACCAAAAGATGAAACACAAGTGTTTTAAAACATGTCCTAAGAGAACTCAACTTTTATGAGGTAAAATCCAACAGACTCACCTTATTTATCAAGAAGAACCTCATAATGTTACTTCCTATTGTAATTTTATAAAGTATATCATGTATCAGTATCAAAAATATCAAGAAAATCAGTGTAAAAAAATCTATGAATATGAGTCAAATGATTATATATATATATATATATGAATATGTATTTACCTAAAAGTAGGTGCTGGGCCAGGAGCAGGTGGCATGGGCCTCTGTTCAGGTTTGCTTGTGCTCTGAACTAACTGCAGTGGTGGCTGGGTTGGTGCAAGAAATGCTGACGCAGCTCCTTGATGTGCCAAAGCCAAGCTAGAAAGAGTTGGCTCATCTCTCATTTCTGGTCGCCAATCAGATTTGAAATGTTTCTCAAAATAGCTAAAACAAGAACATTTTATTAATTTACCCGATTCTACATAACATCTGGTTGTTCATTAAGTAACCCTTTTCATCAGTCTTTGCCCTGTGTCTTAGCTGAGTGGTTTAAGGCACGATGCCTTGATGTATATCTATGGGGACTTACTCTATATCAAGTACCCATGGGGGAAATTTCTCATGGAATTTTGGCCAGTGGAGGAGAAAAGATTATGAGCATTTAAGAATAACGTTCTTAGGAAAATTTTTGGACCAAAGAAAGATGAACAAACAGGCAAATGGAGAAGACTTCTTAACGGTGAGCTACATCATCTTTATAATAATAAGAAAAACGCACACAAAAGTGCATTAGTTTATGTCTCTGCTGTATACCAGCAACGATTGTGTTCTCTTTAAACAGACACTGAAATGATATCTTTCACACGGTTTATCACAGAGCTTACACACGCAGTCACTTGACGGATCATGATAGTTTGAATTTTTGCAGAGTTTGTGGTGATATCCATGCACTACCAGTCTTATTATTGCACTGCATATCTTGTTTGGTCCAGTCCAGTCTCAATTGATCATTGCATCTGTTGCGTAAAAATCACCTGGTATTTCTTTTGTCTTATTTTCTTCAATGCAGTTTCCTGTTTAGTAGCTGGTAGCAGGAACTTCGTGCATAGATCTTCCACAAGGAAAGTTTCCCATGCTAATTCATATGCAAGTCTGGATGGAGCAAATTTCGAGATCCCCATTGCTGCTTTTAGGAATCTTGCTTTCACTTTTTCTAAGGTGTTTAAGTCTCCGTAACTGAGGTCAGTCCAAATGATTTCTATTCCATATGTTAAGATGGGAAGTATTTTGGCTTCAAAAAGTTTCATGGCTGTTGCAAGTGACAGTTGTATGATGTTTTCTATGTCGTATATGGCAACTATAGCAGTTGCCGCTCTCTCTTTCGTATGCATTCTGAAGGAATTGGCTGTTGTTTGGAGTGTTACTCCTAGATACTTAAAGGCGTTTGTGATTTGCAACGGGTTGCCCTGCGGTTGTATGTGGTCGCCATCTATCAGTCGACGACCCTTCCTGAATACCATTTGTACTGTTTGTTGACGCCTCAGGTTGGCTGCCTTGAGTGGTTGGCGGGAGTTGTCAATGTTGGCCAACCTGAGTCCTCTCGTGGTTTGAACCTCGTGGCGTACGCACGCTTCCTTGTGCTTGTGGAGCTCCTAGCGAGCGGTCGTGTGTGTGTGCGTCTCGTAGATGTCGGACGTGTTTAGTGGTGCGCCTCTGCACATAGTGTTTAAGCATCTACACGAGCACATAAATAACTGTGAGTGATAAATTAAGGCTGAAATCAATAGCCACACATTATAAGCATTATTAAGTGAATTAGAAGAGTGACGCTCTGTGTAAGTACTTTGTGAGAGAACTGAAAGCGACGAGAGCACGTGGTAAACTTACTGAACAAGACTTGAGCACGTGCAACCTTAATGTATTATTACTTGTTTAAATATAGTCTTATCTTCATATGTGTAATTATTTGTGTCACAGCATTTCCTAAAATACAGTCCACTTTCCAGAGAGAAGAACTTTATCGCTATTTACAGGTTAGAAATAAAGCTCAGTGAACAATTACCTGTATGTGTAGTAGGTATTTATTATTATTCTGCTACATATTTTTGGTCCTCCGGGCCGGAGTATGTAACAGTCGCCTTGTGAAAAATCGTGATATTGTGACACAAAAAGTATTAATTACGTGAAGAACTATATTAAACAAAGAAACAGTGAAAGCGTTACCACGTGGTGTTTCGGTTATCAACTAGTGGACCGCGACCCCCTCGCAGATCTTCGAGTGAGCTATCCTTTGATATCAACAGTGCTGTGGCCTTCTAGCAGCGTGGTGTCCCATTCTAGAGTACCACAGATGTCTGGTCTATTGGAAATCCTAGTAAAGACCTAAAGATAAGTACTACTGCATGCTTGTATCTCCTATCTTAGAGCTGATATCCTACCTTATTCAGTATTGAGTCGAGCTGACATGATATTTCAAATTTCCATATTATTTGTGTGATTTATATATATATATATATATATTTTAATTATTTTATAAAATATTTTGTGTTATAGTGTTCGGTAATTTGTTATTTATCAAAATGTCATTTGAAAGTGAGGCAAAGGCTATCCAAAAGCGAGGCATTCTTAAAAGAAGCCTTACTAATTTGGAAAATTATATCAATAGTGAAACCATTTCCCTAAACACCCTAGTAGCTAGACAAAGTAAGCTAGGAGATATTTGGGAACAGTTTGAGGCAGTTAGGAATTTCTTAGAGCTTGAAGTAGATCCAAAGCCAGGTCAGGATCATGCAAGGGATCATGAGGATTTTGAAAATGAATATTATGAGTTGTGTGGCAAGGTGCAGGATTTAATAGAAAGTCTTCAAAAACCTACAGATAGTCATGGTTTTGATGAGTCACGTGCATCCAGTAGATCGAGTTGTAGTTTTAAGTTACCGGCTATTCAGATTCCCCATTTCCAAGGAGAATTGACTGAATACCTCTCATTTAAGAATACCTTTGAGTCCCTGGTGATTAACAATACCAACTTAGATAATGTTCAAAGGCTTCATTATTTATTATCGTCACTTGAAGGCGAACCTAGGCAATTACTCAGTAATTAGGCGATAACTGAAGGCAATTTTGGTACCGCCTGGAAGTTAATTCAGCAAAGGTACGACAACAGACGCATGATATTGTCTCAGCATGTTAAGTGCTTACTCAGCTTACCTTCTTGTAGTACAGGTACTGCTGCAGAGTATAGGAAAGTACTTAACCAAGTAAAAGGCAATATTAATGCCATAGAGAATCTTCAGAGTGATGTTCTGTTATCAGATCTAATGTTGCAGGAAATTATATCGAGTAAAATGAAAGGTATTCATAGGTCAGAGTGGGAAGCTAAACACGGTGCTACGGATATCCCTAACTTAATCGAGTTTATGGAATTTTTGGAGAGAAAGGCTCAAACTTTGGAGCTCAGTGAATGTAAAAGCATTGTAGTGAATGAGAAACTAGATGTAAAGCCTAAAGTCAAATCTTTCCATATTGCTAATGACAGCAAATCGAGATATTGCCATAATTGCAAATCAAATAAACATAATTTAACAGATTGTGAGGAATTCAACCAATTAACTGTAGATGATAGAGTACATTTAGTTGGTCAGATTAGATTATGTTATAATTGCTTTTCAAAGGGGCATACAGCGAGATTTTGTAAAGAGAAACCTTGTTCCAAATGTCAACGCAAACACAATACTTTAATACATTTTGAAAGAAAGCCTAATGTTGAGCATCCAGCTATTGTGTCTCCCACTGCTATGAAGATAACCTCCGGGCTAGGCTCAAACGTACTTCTTAGCACGGCCTGTGTTAATGTGAAAGATAAAGTAGGGCGGTTAGTTAAGGTTAGAGCGTTACTGGACTCTGCCAGCCAGTTATCTTTTATGACTACAAATCTGTTGAGCAAGTTAGGTCTTGCAACCCAATCGTGCAAACTTCCTATTGTAGGTATTGGAGACTCAGATGTCTCTCCAGTCAGTCTTACTTGTAAGGTGCAATTGTTGTCCAGAGTATCTAACTATAGGTTGAACTTGAATTGTGCTGTCGTAGAGAATATCACATCTCAATGTCCTGCCACCGAGATTGATCATTCAAACTGGAATATTCCGTCTAACATTGTGTTGAGTGATCCAAACTTTAATAAACCTGCCACGATTGAACTTCTTCTCGGCGCAGACGTGTACCATGATATTGTTTGTTCTGAGACTTTGAGAAGGAAGGGATACCCCACGTTGATCAAAACAGAGTTTGGTTACATATTTTCAGGTGCCTTTCCTGAACTTTGTATTAAGAAAAGAGTAGATCCTCGTTCGGTAAACTTTGTGAAACTTGATTCTCTGGATAAAAATCTGGAAAGGTTCTGGCAGCTAGACGAACTGCAAAACCCTGTTCTTAGTCCAGAAGAGAAAGCGTGTGAACAACATTTCGTTGAAAACGTCCAAAGAGATGAATCTGGTCGTTTTATTGTGAAGTTACCTATACGTCTTGATGTTCCTTCGGTCGCTGAATCTAAGCACACTGCTATTAAGAGATTTAAGCACATTGAGAGTAAGCTTGATAAACATTCTCAATTAAAGGAACACTATGTCGGATTTATGAGAGAATACAGCGATCTGGGACACATGGAGCTTGCACCTCCCGTAGAAGGAAACAAGAGTACGTTCTACTTACCGCATCATTGCGTAATTAAAGAGTCTAGTACAACGACCAAATTACGAGTTGTTTTCGATGGAAGTTGCGAATCTTCTAATGGAGTTTCCTTGAATGCTACGCTCATGGTTGGACCGTCTATACAACCAGAACTGTTGTCTACTGTCATGAGGTTTCGTACTTATCAGGTTGCGCTATCTGCCGACATAGCTAAAATGTATCGTTGCATATTGGTGCACCCCGACGACAGGGACTTGCAACGCATCGTCTGGCGTGAGTCACCTGATGAGGCTTTAAGGGAGTATCGTCTTACTACCGTGACCTATGGCACTGCTCCAGCGTCGTTTCTAGCAACAAGATGTTTGCTTGAATTATCTAAGCAATGTAAGGAATCACATCCTATCGCTTCTGATGCCATACAGTCTTGTTTTTATATGGACGATTTCATTTGTGGTTCGGATACCGTGGAAAGTGCACGAGAATTACAAGGTAAAGTGTCTTCTGTGCTAGATAGTGCCCAATTTCATTTAAGAAAATGGAAGTCAAATTGTCCAGACGCTCTTGTTAATGTTCCAGAAGAAGACAGAGAAACTCTAACCCCTTGTAATCTTACTAAGGAGGAAGCAGTCAAAACTTTAGGTATCATTTGGCATCCCTCTTCTGATGAGTTCCAAATTCAGATCAAGATCAATCCAGATCAAGGAAGGATCACCAAGAGAAACATTCTTTCCACTGTAGCTTCAATATTTGATCCTCTTGGTCTCTTAGGGTGTGTGGTAGTGAAGTGTAAACTCATCATCCAAGCTCTTTGGCAGTTAAAGGTAGAATGGGATGAGCTATTGGAACAATCTTCTTCTATAGTGCAACGTTGGTTGGAAATCTGTAATGAGTTGTGTGTGTTAAATAATATTCGTGTTCCTAGAAATGTAATGCCCTATGTTAATGCAAAATGTGTGGAAATACATGGCTTCTGTGATGCTTCAGAATCTGCATACGGCGCCTGTATTTATATTCGTAATGTATCGCAAAACAATCAAGTATCAGTGCATTTGTTGTGTTCTAAGTCCAGAGTTGCACCATTGAAGCAACAGACTATTGCTCGTTTGGAACTCTGCTCCGCGTTGTTACTTGCTAATTTGATGTCCAAGGTCATTGAGTCTTTAAAACTTCCTGTACCATTTGCTACTTATTATTGGACTGACAGTACAATCGTCCTGAGTTGGTTGCAAAAAACCCCATCTACTTGGAAAACCTTCGTTGCAAACAGAGTTTCCGAAATACAGTCTCTAACTAGAAGCTCAGAATGGAGACACGTATCTACGCTGTGCAATCCTGCTGATCATTTATCAAGAGGTGTCAATCCTTCAGAATTGTCATCTTTGAATGTTTGGTGGAAGGGACCTGAATGGCTCCATGAAGTCGCTCCGACTTATATTGATTTCATTAACAGTGAATCGCCAACTAGAGTGGACTCAGAATTGAAGACACAAATTCGGGTACTGATGTCTAAGGTACAAGCTCCTGAATTTGAGAAGTACTCTTCATTTCTCAAACTGAAACGCGTATATGGATATGTGCTGAGATTCATCCATAATACTCGTAATAGAGACAAATTATATTCCGGTTCCTTGTCTTCAATCGAATTGAAACAAACTGAACTAATGGTGGTGAATCGCATTCAAGCCGTTGAATACAAAAGGGAAATCCACGATTTAACTTCCAAGAAACAAGTAGATTCTTCAAGTGACTTGAGATCACTCAACCCATTCCTGGATAAAAATGGACTTCTCAGAGTTGGTGGCCGTCTTGAGAATTCTCAGTTGACATTTGATGAGAAGCATCCAATAATATTACCAGCTAAAAATGTTGTGACTAAACTGTTAGTGAAGCATGAACATGAGATGTTACTTCACTCCGGTGCTCAAGCAGTTCTGTGTTCACTGCGCACCCGTTATTGGATACCTCGTGGTAGAAATACTATTCGTGGGGTAATTAGGTCCTGCTACAAATGTTTCAGAGTTAAACCACCCCGAACTAGTCAGATGATGGGACAACTTCCTGAGTATAGAGTAGAGCAAAGTCTTCCCTTTGTTAAGGTAGGTTTGGACTACGGGGGTCCAATTGTAATAAAGGGAGACAACCCAAGATCTAAGGTGAAATTCAAGGCTTACATAGCACTTTTTGTATGTTTAGTAACTAAGGCTATCCATTTAGAAGTTGTCAGGAGCCTTACTACTAAGGACTTTATTGCTGCCCTCTATAGATTTGTTGCCCGCAGAGGACGCCCTTGTCTCATATTGAGTGATAATGGTTCAAATTTTGTGGGTGCCAATAACGAGCTATTGAATTTTGTCAAGAATCATGCGAATGCTATTACCGAGAACATAGCAAATATGAATATTGAATGGAGATTTATTCCTCCTTCTAGTCCCCATTTTGGTGGACTTTGGGAGGCAGGAATAAAATCGGTTAAATCCCTTATGAAAAGGACTATAGGCAAAACTATTCTTAGTTTTGAAGAATTGTGTACTTTGTTGTGTCAGATCGAGTCTGTACTGAATTCTAGACCTATCTGCACGCCCAGTGAATCCCATGAAGAAATGTACCTAACTCCCAGTCACTTCCTAGTCGGTAGACTATTAACTAGCACTATCCCTCCCGATATAGCCAACTGTCCCCTTTCCTACGATACAAGGTGGAAGGTAGTTCAGGCTCTCTACAGGTCTTTCTGGCAACAGTGGTCCAGACAATACCTGCAGTCGCTTCAGCAAAGGAGGAAATGGCTGTCTGCCGGAAGATGGTGCCCAGCTGTCGGTGATCTTGTGATCCTTCGGGACGACAACGTACCACCTCTGGTATGGAAGACTGGTGTGATCCAACAGCTTCACCCTGGGATCGATGGTGTGGTGCGAGTGGTCACCCTTAAGACTAAAACTGGATTATTTCGACGAGCAATTGTGAAACTTGTTCCCTTACCCAGTTGTGTTGAGAGATTCACCGATGTGTTAAATCGTGAGATCTCTCAAAGGGGGGAGCATGTTGACGCCTCAGGTTGGCTGCCTTGAGTGGTTGGCGGGAGTTGTCAATGTTGGCCAACCTGAGTCCTCTCGTGGTTTGAACCTCGTGGCGTACGCACGCTTCCTTGTGCTTGTGGAGCTCCTAGCGAGCGGTCGTGTGTGTGTGCGTCTCGTAGATGTCGGACGTGTTTAGTGGTGCGCCTCTGCACATAGTGTTTAAGCATCTACACGAGCACATAAATAACTGTGAGTGATAAATTAAGGCTGGAATCAATAGCCACACATTATAAGCATTATTAAGTGAATTAGAAGAGTGACGCTCTGTGTAAGTACTTTGTGAGAGAACTGAAAGCGACGAGAGCACGTGGTAAACTTACTGAACAAGACTTGAGCACGTGCAACCTTAATGTATTATTACTTGTTTAAATATAGTCTTATCTTCATATGTGTAATTATTTGTGTCACAGCATTTCCTAAAATACAGTCCACTTTCCAGAGAGAAGAACTTTATCGCTATTTACAGGTTAGAAATAAAGCTCAGTGAACGATTACCTGTATGTGTAGTAGGTATTTATTATTATTCTACTACACTGTTTTTGATAGATTTATATTGAAACCATTTTTGTTGGCCCACGATGCGAGATTGTTTAAAACTTTACATTTTCATTGTAAAAATATTGAATTTCAATTATAAATTTATTTAAGGATTTAATAATCATGTATTGTTTCTTGCAGTTCTTCCTTATCTGTCGCTCCAAGTATATCGTCTGCATACATATACATTTTTGTAGATGGGCGGCATATCTGGGTTATGTCTGTTGTCATCACATTAAAGAGGAGAGGGCTTGAAGGGTCGCCTTGAAGGACTCCTCTGGTTTGAATGACTTCCTCTGATTTCTGAACTGCATCGTCTATCTTTATAGGATATAATAAGATCAGTTAAGTCACATAAGTCACGATGGGCAGGAAATGTGGCACGAATGAGGAATGAAAGAAGGGTATGGAAGCTTTTGTAGAAAAACCAGAGGGAAAACGCCCAGTTGGTAGATCAAGAATGAGGTGGGAGAATAACATAAACCGTTATTTGAAGGAAATAGATTATACAGGGGATGATTAAAAACATTAGCTCAGGATAAGGACATACGGAGAGGTTATGTCTGTATGACCATGAACCTTCAGTTTGATAGAGCCAGTGAGTGAGTTAGTTATGGGACCAGTACCTACCAAATATCGTAAGGAATTTGGAAAGCAACAATAAATAGCAGCTCCAGCTTGAGAAAATCAACTATAACAGCTGGGGACCTGGTATGCTGCCCACATGTCAGCCCTACACTGGCTAAATGATTTTCACATCTGTGATTAATAAATAAGGATGTGAGGCCAGCAGTCAGATGGTAGGCAAAGGATCTCTAGGCTTGTCATGCCATGGAGTTTTTATAATATAATGCTCTTTATGTCTTGTATTCTTTTGTGTAAAAAATATATTAACTACTATTTTGTGAATTTTCTTGAGCCAAAAATTAATGGAGTACATGGAGAGAGATGTGATATGATAAAATCAAATGTTTCCCATCTCTCCTCATATAAATCTTCTAAGTAGATAACAATTTTGAGACCATAATGGTCTCACCTTCAGTACAATCTTGGCGATTGATGTTATGTCTGTTGGTGGACCGATGAACCTCTGGATCAGGTCAGGATTTGCAGGAATTTGTAAGTTCATAAGTTTTCCTTTGTTTTTCTGAATGTGGATTTTTTCCCAAACCGTGAGTTCCTTTTGTTTATCTATTTGTTTAATTAGACTGGCTTTTGATTCAATTAAATGTTTTTTGGTTCGAAAGACTCGCTCCATGAGTAAAGTTGGTTTCGAGAATACGGCCCTAAGAAGAAAAAGAATATGAGGTGAGTGATAAAAGTTTACCTAAATAAATAAAAAATAGTTGCCATGAATTATGATCAATGCTCATATATATATATATACTAGCTGGCCCGGTGAACATCGTATCGCCTTTAAATATTTTTACGTTAATTTTTCCGATGTTTTAATAGATAGTTATCTGCTATTCGGGGCGGAAACAAATCCAAATAATCAAATATCATAAAAATTGGTCCAGCCATTCTTGAGTTATAAATAGTGTAACTAATCCAACTTTGTTTTATATATATATATATATGTTATAATTAAATGTTTAACATTGAGCAATGCAAGCTTAATATGGAATGATAAGAAAAATAAATGCCTGGACAGGATTCGAACCCGGATCTCTGAGTCTGTACCTCAGCATGATATCCATTACACTACCAGGCGAATCCAATTCAAAACAAAGTGTTATCTCTGAGTCTGTACCTCAGCGTGATATCCATTACACTACCAGGCGAATCTAATTCAAAACAAAGTGTTTGAACCTGTACCTCAGCGTGATATCCATTACACTACCAGGCGAATCCAATTCAAAACAAAGTGTTATCTCTGAGTCTGTACCTCAGCGTGATATCCATTACACTACCAGGCGAATCTAATTCAAAACAAAGTGTTATCTCTGAGTCTGTACCTCAGCGTGATATCCATTACACTACCAGGCGAATCTAATTCAAAACAAAGTGTTTGAACCTGTACCTCAGCGTGATATCCATTACACTACCAGGCGAATCCAATTCAAAACAAAGTGTTATCTCTGAGTCTGTACCTCAGCGTGATATCCATTACACTACCAGGCGAATCTAATTCAAAACAAAGTGTTATCTCTGAGTCTGTACCTCAGCGTGATATCCATTACACTACCAGGCGAATCTAATTCAAAACAAAGTGTTTGAACCTGTACCTCAGCGTGATATCCATTACACTACCAGGCGAATCCAATTCAAAACAAAGTGTTATCTCTGAGTCTGTACCTCAGCGTGATATCCATTACACTACCAGGCGAATCTAATTCAAAACAAAGTGTTATCTCTGAGTCTGTACCTCAGCGTGATATCCATTACACTACCAGGCGAATCTAATTCAAAACAAAGTGTTTGAACCTGTACCTCAGCGTGATATCCATTACACTACCAGGCGAATCCAATTCAAAACAAAGTGTTATCTCTGAGTCTGTACCTCAGCGTGATATCCATTACACTACCAGGCGAATCTAATTCAAAACAAAGTGTTTGAACCTGTATCTCAGCGTGATATCCATTACACTACCAGGTGAATCCAATTCAAAACAAAGTGTTTGAATTGGATTCGCCTGGTAGTGTAATGGATATCACGCTGAGGTACAGACTCAGAGATCCGGGTTCGAATCCCGTCCAGGCATTTATTTTTCTTATCATTCCATATTAAGCTTGCATTGCTCAATGTTAAACATTTAATTATAACATCTATAAAGCGTCACTGCTATAAGGTAAAAATATTCTCTTTAAGTTGCTTACTTGTTATAGTCAGCTACTAGATGGCGGTGAAGACCGAGTTCTCGCGACATCTAGTAATAATGGAGAGTATAATACATATATAAGTAAAATAAGTGTTTGAATTGGATTCGCCTGGTAGTGTAATGGATATCACGCTGAGGTACAGACTCAGAGATCCGGGTTCGAATCCCGTCCAGGCATTTATTTTTCTTATCATTCCATATATATATATATATATATATATATATATATATATATATATAGAAGTCCCGGCCACGCGTTGCTGTGGCTAAGGTATACGTTAAAATATGTTGTAGTAAAATAAGTGAGAAATCTAAATCAGAAAGTTTTTGTTTTACACAATTTTTTAGTTCTGGTACGTTAACTACACCCGGTATAAATATGGGTGGTGGTTTATGTGGAAGTGGTTTTGTTGACTGAGATGAATTTATGATGTCTGCATTCTCAGTATCATCCATAAGTGTATCATAAGGATTATATACATTTATTGATGGAATATTTTGAGGAGGCTTGCTGATTTCATTATAGTTTCGTTTTTTTCTACAAACTTGTTGGCAGTTTGGATTCTCGTCATCATCAAGAAGTCTCTGTATAGTAATATCGTCTTGTGATATATTATAGTCATCTTGTTTTTCATTTAATTGAGGCATGGAGATTGTTTCTGTAATATTAGGCATATTATTATAACTAACAGACTTACTTACAGTTCTGTTATTCCATTCCTTAGGACCTTCATATGTTCTTAAATTGACATTCTTCTTAAATGTAAGCTTTATGTCACATAGGCCTATGCCAATTTGCGGAAATTCACTTGATATCTTATCATTCATGGTCTCTAGAACTGATTTGCCATATTGCTCAATGTCTCTTCTCAGTCCAGTTAAATTTAAATTAAGTTGCTGTCTTTCTGCCAGAATACTTAAAACTAATACACACAAAATTAATATTATTATCAATATATTGAAAATAAAATAAACACAAACACACTTAAATTATGAAATAATCAATATTTGTAATTCAATTGAAATTCGCGGTTGCAACAAAAAGCACAACTACCTGGTTAAATAATAAACCAATTACCTTACACGGCCATCTGTTAGAATCGTATGGAACTCACAGATAATTATAACTCTTTGTTAAATAATAAACAAATAATTTGCAATAAAAATAATGTGACTATAAATTTAGTTATATACTTCCCTAAGTCTCAAGTTGGATCAAACTGCACACAGTATGCAATATTTTATTAAAATCGGTTCAGTAGTTTAGGATTCCATCGCGGACAAACAACGTGACACGTAATTTTTATATATGGTTGGTTGGTATCTAATGTCGAGCACTTGATAAAGAAATCACTCGCTCTCTTGCACTCCAATATTTAGCAGAAAGGCTGGTCTCTTCTACAAAAGCTGGACAACGGAGGAGATGGTTTCTTTCCATATCTTCATTTAAATTGCAAAAAGGGCATTTAGGTGAATCTGTTATGCCAATTTGTGTAGGTGTTTATTCAAGCAGTCATGTCCCGTTAGCAGTCTGAATGTTGCTACTGCGGATTTTCTTTGTAATGTAGTAATGTCATAAGCTTGTAGATTTTCCCATTCCTTTCCAGATGTTTTGGTGGTGTATTCTTCTCTAAGTTTATTGATGTATTTATTTGAGATAATTCTTTTGATAGAGTGAAAGGAAACTGGAGCAGAAGTTGGGTTTGAAACAATTTTGCTACCCTTCTTGGTTAGAAAATCGGCTATTTCATTGCCTATCACTCCACAATGGGCCGGAATCCATTGAAGTACAACTTTTTTTTGTAGACGGGATAACTGTTTTATCATTTTGTGACATTCGATAATTTTGATGCTTTTGGGTGTTGTGTCTCGTGTTATAGCAAGAATGGCTGCTTTGGAGTCACATAGAATTACAACTTTTGTAAATTTTTGGATGTGATATAAAAGATTTTGTAAACTTAAGAAAATTGCTAGAATTTCGCCATCAAAGTTTGTTGAATTTGTGTTTAGTTTACGATAAAAGGAAAAAAGTGGACATACTGCACCAGCACCAGTGCCACCGTCATTTGGTAGGCTGGAGCCATCTGTAAAAATATGTATCCATTCAGGAGCTGGGTATCTTAGATTTATTATTTCCAGTGACATTTGTTTTAAAATATATGGAGGAGTTTCAGATTTCTTGATGTCTTCTGTTAAATGAAGGTTATATTCGATTTCCAAAATTTCTAGAGGGTTGTTTCTCATCTGCATATTTTCTTTGAATGTGGAAGTTGCAATTTCTGTTTGATTTCTTGTACAATGCTTAGGAAGCTTTGCTGAGATTTTAAACATACTTGTGGTTTTCTTTGGGTCCAGTTA
Source organism: Diploptera punctata (assembly GCA_030220185.1). Lineage (NCBI taxonomy): Eukaryota > Metazoa > Arthropoda > Insecta > Blattodea > Blaberidae > Diploptera > Diploptera punctata. The sequence continues at coordinate 85,071 of JASPKZ010008033.1, read as the reverse complement.
TTATGGGGTAGCCTTAAAAATTTTTCATACTGTGTGACTGCTGTTTTCTCAATTTCAAATGCTATGTTTGGGTTATTTGTTAAGATTTGCATGGCAGTGATTGGTGTTGTTTTAACGGCTCCTGTTATCAGACGGAGGATTTGGTTCTGCAATTTATTAAGTTTTTCCACTTTAGTAGTTACTAGGATTTCTTCACAATATTGAAGTACAGGTTTTATGTACATTTGGTAGAAGGTGTTTAGGGTTTGTGTGTTGCAACCCCACTTTTTCCCTGCTAATCGTTTTAATAATGGTAACCTTGACGATTTTATTATTAATTTAACACTTCTCATTGAAGGATAAATTATATTTGAAGAGAAAAATTCCCAATAAATGTCTTCTTAACTAAGAAGCCGCCATTTGCAAGATAGAAGCTATGGTTTCAAGCATTTGGCATTAGGGAATTACAACGTACATAAGAGAAAAATTTGCGTCTAGATCGTAACTCGCCTCGGTAGCTCAGTTGGTAGAGCACTTGGCCCGGAAAGCCAAGGGTCCCGGGTTCGAGTCCCGGTCTAGGCGAAAATTTTTCTCTTCAAATATAATGGTAACCTTGTTTCTATCTTTGTACATATATTCTCCATGTGTTTCTTCCATGTTAATTTTGTGTCCAGATTTATTCCTAAATATTTTGCTTCATGTGTTTGAGTTAATAATTCACCCTCCAATTTCAGAGTGATGGGTAGTGGTTTCTTTCTTAATGTAAATAGTTGATAATTTGTTTTCTGTATATTTATCTTCATTAAGTTCTGAGATGTCCAATTCTCTAACTGTATTAGTGATTGTTGGGCTATGGTTATTAATTGTTGACTTTGGTTTTTCGGTTTGGAGACCCATATTACAACATCATCAGCAAAAAGTAGGGTTTTTGTTTCGAGCTTTTCTATATGCTTAGGTAGATCATTAATGTAGATATTGAAGAGAATGGTACTGAGTACAGAACCCTGTGGTAAACCTCGATGTGTTTGTTGGTATTTAGAGAGGTGATTATTATACTTTGTAGCGATGAACCGTTGGATGAGAAAATTGCTGATCCAGAGTAGCATATTCCCTTGAATGCCTAAAGTCTGCATTTTTTCTAATAATTTATATCTCCAAATAGAGTCATATGCTCCTTGGAAATCAACGAACATTGCCAGAGTGTCTTCTTTTCTGTTGAAACTGTCTTTAATAGCTTGACTTAGGTGTACAATTTGTTGATTTGTTGATTGTAATTCTCTAAATCCAGCTTGATTGGGTGAAAGTAAATTATTGGTTTCTAAATACCAATTTAATCGATTTGAAATCATTTTTTCCATAGTTTTAACAATTACACTAGTTAGTGCTATTGGGTGATAATTTGAAAAAGTATTTGTTGATTTTTTTGTTTTCGAAATAGGTATTATAATAGCTTTTTTCCAATCATCAGGAACTTTTGTGTTCCAAGAAAGATTATAAAGGGAGAGCAATTGAGTTTTGGCTTTATTGCCAAGGTGTTTGAGAAATTCTGCATGTATTTTATATATTAAGATATATATGCTGTTGTCGAGTGATCCAAGACATTATGCCTTCGTATAGAGGTATAGGACATGCACTGATTTCAGTCTCCTATGGAGGAAAAAATTTTCTCATGAAATTTTGACCAGTGAATTAGAATTTCGTCCCGCGCCGTAGCTGAGCGGTTAAGGTAGGAAGCCTTGGCGCAGAGCTACGGGACTTGCGCTGGTTCGAGTCTCCATGGGGGAAGAAATTTTCTCATGGTATTTCGGCCAGTATGGGACCGGTGCCCACCCAGCATCGTGAGGCAATTGGGTAGCTACAATAAGTAGCGGCTCCAGGTTGAGGAACCAGCTATAACGGCTGGGGGAGTCGACATGCTAACCACATGTCACCCCTACACTGGCTGTTGATCATCTACCTCTGTGATTGACACATGTGGATGTGAAGGGCCAGCAGCCGGCTGGTAAAAGGGCAACCGCTGAAAAGTGGAAAGACCCTCAATCGGAATAGGAATTAGAATTTCACATAAATCCAACCTAAATCGTGGGGGAAAAAAAAAAAGAGCTCCAAAAGTTAGGCCAGAATAATGGGAAAATAGAATTTGCAATACAACAGATTTGTCACACTGACTGGTCATGTTGCCTCATTTGGTATTACTAAGAAAGAAAGAAGAACAAAAAATTGAGATAATTTTTTAATGTAAACTAAATGTAGCTAATTATATTATTTTTAGTCTGGACATCTTACCTCAATATTAATGTTGATTTGTTCTTGAACATGTTTCAAAACAATTCTGTTTTATCATCAGTTTTTACAGACTCAAATCAACATTAATATTGAGGTAAGATGTCCAGACTAAAAATAATATAATTAAAATAACCTCAAAATATAACTTCCTAAAATTAAATATTAAATGTAGCTAACCTATCCAAACTGTAATCTAATCTACCTAAATGTAACATGCTGATATGTACTCGCATAATATTAAAAATTAACTATGTAGTACGCAATAACAAAATATATCATTAGATGCCACACTACAAAAAATAATGTTGGTATTACAAAACATACTACCTCATCCAATCAATAGCATTAGAGGCAGATTACAACCTGTGGCCGTATAGTTTGGAACCTGTGGTCTGTTCTAGCATGCAGATTCTGACAATAGCCGAAACCTAAGTTTAGTTGTTTTGAGCATATGCCGCTGTGGCAGGTTTCTCACATACTATTGCCTGAGTCAACTTGATAGTTTAGATGCATTTTATATAAGCAAATGAATTATAGAAAACAGATAAAAATACATACTCATGAGTAATCAAGTCACCCTCTTCTTCATGAAGTTCTGGAAGCCTCTCCAAACCCAAATATTCCCTCCTCATGCGATCAATATCTAACTTGAGAGGTCGATATTCTTCATGTATACGTTTTGCTGTATCAAGAGCTCTGTTACGAGCTTCTTCTGCTTGCTTAATTACATTTTCCATCTGTGAACATAAAATTTAGTAATCAACTAAAAAAAAAACTAACTCACTGGCACTATCAAACCTAGAGGTTAATGGCCTTGCAGACATAAGCTCTCCATACAACCTATCTGAAGCTAATGTTTTCCTATCATTTCCTGTATAATTTAGCTTCCTCAAATCATGATTACTATTATTCTCCCATCTCTTTCTTTGCCTAGCTACAGGGCGCTTCCCCTCTGGTTTTTCTACAAGTTTCCATGCCCCTCTATCCATGCCACATGTTCTGCCCATCATACTCTAAAAGAGTTAATTGCTCTTATTACATCTGATTTCCCATAAAGATAATGTAGCTTATATTGAACTTTTATAGGAAAAAAAAAACTATGAGCTTTAATTTAAGATTAAATTAAAATCTTTCTACCTCACTTCATATCCAGTCTTCTAATTAGACAATGATTTCAAAGTCTTGGCAGCTTCATCTTCAGTAATTTCTCATCGACTGATGTTATGTCTTCAGAAGAGGTATTTCTTCTGATTGACATAACATCAGTCGACGAGAAATTACTGAAGATGAAGCTACTGAAGAAGTAGTTCTTCTGATAGACATAACGTTAGTCGACGAGAAATTAGCGAAGATGAAGCTGCCTAGGCTTTGAAACCGCGGTCTAATTAGAAGACTGGATATGAGGAGAGGTAGCAACATTTTAATTTAATCATAATATAGCTTGCTTTATGTAGTCTTCTCCATTCACCTCTTTCTTTGATCCAAAATTTTCCAAAGAACTTCTTCTTCACGGTTTAGGCCTTTTTACTAGCCTGTTCCGGTTCCAAATTGCTGCTCTTTCCACCTTTTCCTTCGTCTTCCCAAACTTCTTCTTCCTCGTGGTGAATAGTTGTATGCTGCTTATGGTATTCTATTCTCATCCTTGTCAAGTGTTCTTTCCAGTTGGTTCTGTATTTCTCTATTGTTGTGTTTAATTCCTCTACTTTTAGTTGTTGTCTTATTTATGTGTTATGTTTTTTGTCTGTTCTTTGATATCCTGCTATTGGTCTGAGGAATCTCATTTCAGCAACTTGTATTCTGGCAGATTGTTGTGTTGTCACTGTCCATGTTTCGGATCCATAAGTAATAATAGGCACTGCCATTGTCTTATATAATTTCATTATAGAGTCTTACTGGCTTTATTTTTCAAAGTTCTTTTTAGTGTACCTGTTATATAATTAAACTTATTCAGTTTGTTGTTTATATCTGTTTCCGCTGTGTATGATATTTTGCAACCTAGGAAGTTATATCTTACTACTTGTTCTATTGGTTTATTTTCTAATATTATCTTTGTCCGAACAACGTGAGAAATGACCACACATGGAAGACCACAATGGCAGACACGGCGGAGATAGAAATATCGAAACGGCGAAAATGGCAGAAGTGGCAACCCAATCTCTGGGGATGAAATAAGAGACTCAGCTCGGGGAAACAAGAGTGAACTCCTCAACAGCAGAAGGCGGATGAGGCAACCCTCCTTGTGGGGATAAAACACAAGGAAGCAAGTCCAAAGGCTTTAAGGAGGCAGCCCCTCCCTGCAGAATGTTAGTAGCGTACTCAGGGGACACTTCAAAATACTTACAAGCTCCAAAGAACTTTATTATCAAATACTCATGATCTTTTCTTCTCTATTAAAGTAAGAGACCATGTTTCATATCCATATAATAGTACTAGAAGAATAACAGAAGTTGGAATGACAAGAGTCTCTGTAATGCATAAAGCATGCATTCCAGAATTGAGCATATGTTTAATTTCTTTCTACACCTCATTTCTCTTTAAAATTATTGTTTCTAGCTATCTTAATTCAGCCCTTCTTCAAAATTTCATTAATTTGTCACTTACTGTACAAATTGATATGTAGGTAAAATTATTTTAAACTGTGTCTCATTTCAATATTTTACAATAAACAAAGAAGTCAGAAGATAGAATATAAATTACCGTATACTGTAATTTTCACAAAAATGGATTCAACTTAATAATTTTACAAGTAAACAAACTTAAATAATATAAATTATAAGAACATAAATAAGTAGTTCAATATAGTATTACTTGGCTGGATGATTATCTCTGTAAAGAGCACAAGTGGATGTGAGGCTGGCAGCCGGCTGGTACACCAAAGGCCTTCTAGACCTGTAACACCATAGAGCTTTAGTGTATCAGTACCTATTTCATTGTAAGGTTAAATAAAAATGTATGATTTAATACTAAAAAAATAATCTGCAAATCATAGCATGAAAATGCTATGATTGCAGTGAAAGACCTGCCCTCGGGTAAATAACTATGGAATAGAATAAGATAAAATAATGTACATAGCTGTGATACAATTTGCATTTAATTTTGTCAACTGGTAGTAATAACTGAAACAACTTATATTTGATATTTTTAAAAACACCAGATTACGTTTATATAACACTTTGGCTAGACCAGTGTTGACCTATGGTAGTGAAGCATGGACACTAAAAAGACAACATGAAAGCAGAATAACGGCTTGTGAAATGAGATTCATGCGCAGAACACCGATATCTTAAAAGAATTGAAGACTATGCCAATTTTGGAATATATTAAACAGTACCAACTAAATTGGAAACACCATCTAGAAAGAATGAGTTCAAATCGGATCCCCAAAGCTGTTTATAATTATATACCAAGAGGACGAAGATCACTGGGCTGTCCTATGAAATGCTGGAGGTAAAATTTTCTATAGGATCGTAACAGGCCTTGGCCTAATACTTGGAAGGAAGAAGAAGAAGGAAGTAACATTATGAGGTTTTATTTAATAGTTATTAAATTAAATAGATTTTACACCTCACCTTATATTTTGTATCTTTTCCAGGACTAGTTTGAAGGAAAATTTTTCCCCATTTATTTTTGAAGAACCAGGAACAAAACATGGGAAAAAGCAGATGAACGAGCGACAGAAAGCAAACAAAAACCCAAGAAGAAGGAGTAGCCAAATAAAAATCATGGGAAGTGACACCATGAGGTAGCCTAAATATCAATAATCGGAAATTTATATAATTGAGTTAGAAATAACTTTTTACACATCACCTCATAAAACTTTGTGATGTTCACAGGACTGGTTTCTGAAACCATCGCTTATATCCCCAGCAAAAACTCTGATGGTTGAACTTCTATATCACTACCAACTTTACAACTGCCATCTGGTACCTATTTGATGAACTATGAGAACAAATCTTGCTCACTGGAATCTTCAAAATTCATGGATCTATATTTGTTCTTTTGAATGTATATCTTTTCCCAAACTGTTAATTCCAAAGGTGTCTCTAATGTTTTAAAAGTTTAATTTCATTTCCAATTTTGTGATTCTTTAGCAAACTATGAGCTGCAATTACTGAATTTTCAATTTCACCATTTTTTTTATATTTCTAGTGTTCTTTTGTATGAGTGTCTAAATTACTTTTAGTTTTTCTCACTTGTATAAATTATAAATTACCTCATAGTCATAATGTTAATTCCCATTGTAAATTTTTATTTAAAAAATGAGACTTTATATCTCACCTCATAAAATATGATCCTCTCACCTTGATGTGTTTGGAGATCATAACTACCTTCTCAACTAAATTCCAACTGTTTGAGAAGAGCCATTGATGCCAGGTTTTGTCATGCCACCTGGTGAGGACTGAATGAACTTTGAGATGAATTCTTACTTGGGTCTTTTCAAACAGTTGGAATTTAGTTGAGAATGGGGACGATGATCTCCCATATCTGGGTGAAAGGAACATATTTTATGATGCAAAGGTTGTGACAGTTTTATATGATATCAAATAATATTTAATAATAATTTAACATAAAAAAATACATATCCCAGAAATTAAGATAATTTTCAAATAAGGTATCATGATAATTAAATCACAAACGAATTGAGACAAATATGTCATGTAACATATGTACAGAATCACAAAAATGTAAAGATTATGAAAAGAATGCTCAAAGATTGATTAAATCATCATAAAGAGACACATTAAATCTACATTATATACCTGAAATGAGCAAGCTATGTAAACTACCTGAGGAAAAACCCACAATAACTGGTATTGTCCCTTTACATGAAACCGTAATGCTTGACCAAGGAACTTTTTTTTTTACTATATCCCTTTCCACCTTAGCCAGCACGATTGCGCAACTTCGGTTTTATTTTTTTATCTCATTCCCCTGGCTACTTTTCTGCCTCGCTACAGACTGCAACGATTGTGCATGTTGTGCATTTCAAGGTCACATTAGTTTTATCTTGGATGCTTGCCAATAGAGTGCATGAGAATCTTGTAATTGAAGACATGGAAAAGTGAACATGTGCTCTCAAGGTAAGTGCGTTATATTTCCATGTTTTATATAGATATACCTGCATTTTTATATATGTACTAATTGAAGAATGATAAAAGTATGTGAACATACTAATAAGAGATATATATGTATTTCCTGTGAAACTAAATTATCCCTTGAAAATTAACTAGCACTATCGTGCTACTCAGGGTTTACTTGTGTTAATCCAATTTTCTAACCTCAAGATTACTATTTCATTTTTGTTTGTGTTAAAATTAATTTAATTGGTTTTCTTATATAAGTAATAATAATACAATTATGATGATCTTGTAGAAGATTTCCGGGCTGTTGGCCGTGGTCTTGAGGCTTGTAGTCCCCTGGCGTTTCGCCAGAGACTGCGTCCGGCATCCTCAAGGGTTGTCTTGAGACTGACAATTTTGTCGACTACCTGCCCTATTTATACATTTATCCGCGACGTGTTTTCTGCACGGTCCATTACTTCATAAATTGTATCTGCCTTGTGGTTGGTTAGCATTAGGGTCTTCTATTGCACCAATAAGGTTGCTGTCTGATGTTCTAGTAGATTGTTCTTGTAGTGCTGATATGATGATCTTGATGAAGATTTTTGGGCTGTAGGCCGTGGTCGTGAGGCTTGTAGTTCCCCGACGTTTCGCCAGAGACTGCGTCTGGCATCCTCAAGGGCTGTGAATACCACCTGGAGGTGTTGAAGCCCCGTTTTTAATAAATCCGGATGAATACATTGTTCTTGTAGTGGTTTACATTTGGGATTTTTTAAGACTGGTATCCATGCTTTGTTGACTTTTAACGATTCTTCCTTTCTATTGTAACTATTTTGATGTTTGAATATTTCAATGGCTTCTCGTTGCAGACGGGTGAAATAGTGTGTGCAGTTAGATAATATATCTGTGTTGTTGTATTGTACTGTATGGCATTCAAGTAGAGAGTGTTCTACTACTGCCGACTTTTCCACTTGTTTAAGACGGCTGTATCTTTCGCATTCTTTCAGTCTGGTTGTGATGCTGTGGAAATCTTCTACAAGATCATCATAATAACTCCGGCCGTGAAAGTCTAAGTCAATAATACAATTATTTCTACAGAAAAAAATAAATTTTCACTTGTAGGTTTAACACAGGAAGCGCTAATTAAGCTCCTTAATGAGTCTGATATTAGTGACCTGTCCAGTGATGATGAAGAATGGGTGTCTCCTGCCTCTTCTGCTGGTCCAGTTTTGGAGGATTTAGAAGAAAGCAGCGAAAATGAAGATGTTAGTGAGTAACCGGCACCACAACTGACCAACAGAAGACTCATATTTAGAAATACAACTTACCACAAGAAAATTCATCCACAACCAAAGAATTATGATTCTCTCCAGGCAAGTGTTAGCATTATATCATGGCAAAAATAATTTCAGACTTACTGAGTTATAAAAACATTGCATGTTTTTCTAGAATCTAGAACTAAAGTAATAATATTTTGTGCTTACAGAATCCACCACTCATACGTACCCCACAACAATATTTAGCGGATTATTTTAGTGACGAATTTTATGAGTCGGGGGATAAATTTACCAACATGTACAGTGTTGCTAAAACTGGAAAATCAATGAACGTTACAGGAATAGAGCTAAAAAACTTTTTTGGGCTAAATTTATTAATGGGATGCATCCGTTATTCTAGATTAAGCATGTATTGGCAGAAAGGAATTGCATTAGCCCCAGTTAGTGAATGCATGTCTAGAGATAGGTTCTTAGCATTAAGGACAAACATACACTGTGACAGGGCCAGAAGAAGCTGACACTAACAAGCTCTGGAAAGTTCAGCCGGTAATAAATGCAGTGAGAAGCACATGTGAAAAAATACCTCGCGATTTTTGGACATTATTCCATTGATGAACAAATGGTACCCTTCACAGGACGATGCAAGCTAAAACAGCTCAGTAATAAAGAATTGGGTTTAGGTCCATCGGTAGTAATGCGATTAGTTTGTTCTCTTCCACAAGGAAGTTTTACATATTTTGACAGATATTTTACCACATTGCCACTGTTGGAAGAGCTGGTAGAGAGTGGCATTGAAGGAACAGGTACAATAATGGTGAACAGGATTAAAAATGTAAACCTGAAGGAAGGCAAGATGGAAAGAGGGGAAAGCTATGAATATGTCCGTTCAGATAATGCCATTGTTATTGTGGAGTGGAAGGATAACCAGAAGGTAGTTCCAGCTTCTACACGTTCTGGAATTGAGCCAGCATCCAAAGTAAAAAGGTGGAGTAAGAAAGAGGCTAAATATATAGATGTTGATTGTTGTTCTGTAGTTTCCAGATATAATCAATACATGGGCAACGTAGACATTTGCGACCAACAAATGGAGTGTTACAGAACATGTTCAAAACAAGAAAATGGACACTTAAAGTGATCCTGCATTTCCTTGACTTGAGCGCTGTCAACAGCTGGTTGGTGTACAGAGAGAACTGCAGGGCTAACAAAATTCCAAGAAGAAAAATTCTGGATCTTCTAAAATTCAGAATGGCAATTGCAGAAGCCCTAACATCTACTCCAGAGAGAAAGAGAAGACTGGATGAAGAAGGAGAAGTAGTAGTAGATGAAGAGACTAAAAAAAAAACAAAGATCTACACACCTTTTCCAAAATCTGTGCATGATAAGTGATATGATGGCTATGACCATTGGGCGACAGTTGATGACATAGCTTCACCTCGTACCTGTCAGCTAGAAAATTGTAAAAGTAGAACAAAGACTCATTGCACAAAATGTAACCAGTATTTATGTCTATCAAAAGATAAAAAGATTGCTTTAAATTGTTTCATTTGAAATTAATCATGTTGAACAACAAATATGCAGTTATGTCTATTTCTTAATTTTAGTTATAATATTAGGATATAGTATGTTAAATTGTAATTACTTTTATTTGTGGTTAATGATGATTTTCTTTTAACTTACTTTTTTGTCTGTGTTTTCTTTATTGTAGAAGAGGTGAATTGACTTCAGATTTAAAATCGTAGGAGGATTAATTTTATCACTGTATGTAACATTTTATTGTCTCTACATATGCATATCAAGAAATTTTCACTAACCATGTATTGTGCTTACTTAATGTTTAGTGTTTACTTATGTATAAAAACATATGTTATAATATATTAGGAAATAAAAGTTCTTTAAAATGAGAATTCCAAGAAAGTTCTGGCTGAGTTAAACCCTAACTGCTACAATCGTGCTAGTGACTTTTCATGAAAACCGTGAGTGAAAAAAAAATTAGCATTTTTTCCTAATTAAGAACCTTAAAATATAGTAGGAAACATTAATAGAATACAAAATTTCACAAAAAAAGTTTCCAGGTGGGAAAGGGATATACAACTTTCCTCATTAGAGGATTGCCTCAAGGACAAAGTGATACAGACAATTTTTGAAATTGATGAAATACATTTTGTAAATACATTAAAACATTTCAAATTGTAGGTCTAATTGAAGTATACATACTATAAAGTAGAAATTTTGTAAATATGGTTTCTTAAAATTGAAATTGATCCTCTAATGGCAGCGATGGCAATTTTAGAAAGATACACCCTGTCCAAATCTAAGGAATTCCAAAATTTAGCTAAGAATTCTGGTATAGTACCTCTTGTCCCGATCATCAATCCTGTGACAGTTATAGTATCTAATTGATATTTATCATAAGTAATGCCACTAATGATTTCCAAATTATTGATAAATTGGAAATCAAGAGTGGCATTTGTTAGGACTATGTAACGAATACAATTAAGCTGTTTACTCACAAATCATTATCTTAATATATGAAAATTTCGTGTCACATTGTTTGTCCGCGATGGAATCCTAAACTACTGAACCGATTTTAATAAAATTTTGCACACTGTGTGCAGTTTGATCCAACTTGAGACTTAGGGTAGTTTATAACTAAATTTATAGTCACATTATTTTTTTATTGCAAATTATTTGTTTATTATTTAACAAAAGAGTTATAATTATCTGTGAGTTCCATACGATTCTAACAGATGGCGATGTAAGGTAATTTTGTAAGGTTATTGGTTTTTTATTTAACAAAGAGAGATCCAGATGGCTGTGCTTTTTGTTGTAACCGCGAATTTCAATTGAATTACAAATATTGATTATTTCATAATTTAAGTGTGTTCAGTGTTTATTTTATTTTCAATATTATTAATTTCGTGTGTAAGTATTAGTTTTAAGTAATCTGGCTGAAAGACAGCAACTTAATTAAAATTTTTAACGTATACCTTAGCCAAAGCAACGCGTGGCCGGGACTTCTAGTTTAACTATAGTTATTTTAAAATATTTATATATTTAATGTAAACGGCGATGTTTGAAAACAAATGAGAAACAATTGGTACGCTTCATTTGCTTCTTTTGTTCATCTCTGTAACCAGATCATATTATTTATTGCCAAAGGATCGCAATGTTGTAAGAATGCACCCTAATGGAGAAATTTATAACCAACGTTATAGGTATTAATTAATTTGATGTTCTATGATGTAAATATGTCAATTATATTTTTCTGCAATGTCATTTCCTGGAAAATAATTTGTTTAAGAAAATGCAAACAGTGATTTCTTTTTTTTTTTGTGGTACCCCCACCACACCCAATATTTTTTAAATTAAAAAAATTATAATCGACCATTAAAACCAGGCCAATGAAACTTTATAGCAAGATTTTACATCATTTTTTGGCCGCTAGTACCCCGGTCATCTTCAGATGGCACTGTAGTCAACTCTAGGCCATAGAGGAATCACTTCCTCTATGCCTAACTCTAATTTTCTTATAGGACTATTGAAAATTAATTTGAATTTTCTCATTGAACGATTGAAATTTGAATTAATGAAGCTAATTAACGTAAATCTCTTATGGCGGAGAGAAAATTGAGATTGAATAAAGTTATATTTTTATTGCATTGAAGTTAATTCCTAAATTATAATTTACTATAATTTTATACAGAAAGTGAAACTGAAGAATATAGTTAATGAAAGGTAAGTCAATGATTGCATATATGGTTTCTTTTTCTGAAATAGGTTATATGGTTCACTTTTTAAAAAAGTGCAAATAAAAACTATTATACATTAAATTTATGTAAAATGGTATGTCTTAGTACATTAGAATAGTATGTCTTAGTACATTAGAATACCATACTTTAGAAAAACTGTAGTTAATGCCTCACATTTATCTCTTTAACCTATAATATTTTAATGTGTACTGATTACTCAATTTTTCTTTCACAGAATAAATTAGGCTCTTTGGATCAAACTCTATGGATGTATTTTCTTATGGCAGTGATTGGGAAGTTTATATAATGGAAATGGACAGCTAATGACAAATGAGGGAAATTGTGAGGAAGTGGGTGAATTCAAATACCTAGGAACAATAATCACAAACAGGAATGTGATGCACAAAGAAATTAAACATAGACTCAATTCTGGAAATGCGTGCTATTATGCATTACAGAAACTCTTAACTTCCCAACTCCTTTCAAAAAACGTTAAACTGAAAATATATAAAGCTATTATTCTTCCAGTTATATTATATGGATGTGAAACACTCTTACTTTAAGGGAGGAAAGGAGATTACAAGTATTTGAGAATAAAGTTCTTAGGAAAATTTTTGGACCAAAGAGAGATGAACAGACAGGTGAATGGAGAAGACTGCATAACAATTAATTACATTGTCTTTATAGCAAGCCAGATATAATGAGAACAGTTAAGTCTCGTAGACTGCGATGGGCAGGACATGTAACACGAATGGGGAATGAAGGATGTGCATGGAAGTTTCTTGTAGGAAAACCCAGTTGGTAGACCAAGAATGAGGTGGGAAAATAACATTAACTATGATTTGAGGGAAGTAGATTATACAGGGGATGATTGGGAAACATTAGCTCAGGATAAGAATGTATGGAGAGCTTATTCCTTGTGGCAATGAACTTATGGGTTTTGATAGTGCCAGTGAGTTAGTGATTGGGAAGTGGCATGCAGTTTACTGCTTACATTTTTAAATACTGAATATGTATAAAATTCCAGGTAAGTAAACAAAGTGAATTGTGAATAATGCTACTACCTCCACTTTATTAGCTTAGCATAATATATCTAAAAAAAACTTTAGGAAAGCCAAACTTTAGTTTTATTTCCACCATAAACTGACCTACAGAATAACAGTGCGCATGGGAAAGCTGTGCACATGTGTATACATTTATAGAGTTGACGCTAAGGTGGAACCACACAGCTGTGAAACTGATATGACCAACCTTTGCAATAAATTCCCAAACGTTTATTAGAAATGGATGTATACTAGCTTCTCCCATCGTAACCTAACACAAATAAATTACAGGCATATTAAGTTATGTAGGTAGGAAATAACACTATGAGGTTTTATTTTAATATTCGATGTTCTTATTATTAATTTCATACATTTCAATGTTGGATAAATCATATTTGAAGAGAAAAATTATATGCTCAGACCGGGACTTGAACCCGGGACCCTTGGTTTTCTAGTCCAAGTGCTCTATGATTTATCCATCATTGAGATGTATGAAATTAATAATAAGAATATCGAAAATAGCCGTACTGGCATTTATAATGTAATGTATAATTCCCAAATATGTCTTCTTAATATAGGAGCCGTCATTTGCAAAGATAGAAGCAAAGGCTTCAAAGCATTTGGTGGGCGGGAATTACAACGTATATAGAGAAAAATTTGCGTTTAGATCGGTACTTGCTCAGGTAGCTCAAATGGTAGAGCACTTGGACTAGAAAACCAAGGGTCCCGGGTTCAAGTCCCGGTCTGAGCGTATAATTTTTCTCTTCAAATATTATTTTAATATTGTTTAGTTATTTCTTGACTCACCTCATACTTCTTAACTTCCAAGCAGACTCGAGTTTCTTCACTTCATTTGTGACATTCAATTGTGAACGTAATACAGCATTGAGAATGTCACAAATGAAGTGAAGAAACCAGAGTCTGCTTGGAAGTTAAGAAGTATGAGGTGAGTCATGAAATAACTAAACAATATAATGAAGTGTACAGGCCTACTATTCTGATATACACTAACTCTAATACTAACCTAACAAAATGAAGTTAAATTCTTGAAATATTATGTGGAATTAATTGAGAATGTTGGTAAAGGTGATTTCACAGATATCTTGTAGACATTACATTAAGCATTTGCGGATCTCACGCATGCACACTGTGGTTCTGTAGAACTTTGAAAAAATCATTGCATACATAAATAAATATTTAATAATTGTAAAATAATTTTATATGTATTATTGTAAAAAGTTTAAAATAATACAAAATGTTAGTAGAGCAACAGAATTACAAGAATATCGTATAGAAAATTAAGTAGAACTTTAGTATTAGACATTCACTTTCTCAATGAATTCTTCTAAGTTCTACAGAACTGCAGTACGCATGTGCAAATACTTAATGTAACTTCACCAGGTGGCAGGATATATATGTGAAATCGGTATGACCAACATTCGCAGATATTTTTCAAAACACATTTTAAGAAATGGATGTTCACCTATTTCATTTTATAAGGTTCCAAAGCAGATCATAGTTTATTACATAATATATGTGTAATTTATTTGGATAGGTGTTGGAGCAAGTTAGTGTGCATCCATTTTTAATAAAATGTATGGAAATTAATTGCGAAGGTGATTATTAATATTTCACAGATTTGTGGTTCCATCTGGTGATGATTCCATAAGCATATGTGTGTGCGCACTACTATTCTGTAGAACATAGAAAAATGCATTGGTTAAGTCAATCTACAGTTTTTTTCCAAATTTAAGGACAGTCTAAAGTAGACTACATGCACCACTAAATGAAAGTGGATACAATTTAGAAACACACGATGCAGTTAACGTAAATAGCTCATTACCAACCACAGAAGAAATGCCCCAATATCGAAGTCTTAAACATAAAAACTAGCTGAAATACAAATAATCAGGCTGACCTTAGGGTCATAGGTAGGAGTTTGATCATATATAGTATAGAAAATTGAAACTAACATTATTTAAAACAAAATCGTAGAGTACATTTGATAGAATTGTACAGGATATTTTGGGGTATTTTAAAAGTTGTCACATACTATTTTTTTTTTCAGACTCTACAGTAGGTACGAGGTTCTCCTTCAAGAACATCAACAAAAAATTTATTGCAAGAACGTACCAGTACATTATAGACTATACTGAAATGTGCTTGTGATTTGTTAAAAACAAATTTTTTAATTACCGGTTGTGGCAAGAAGTAATAAACTCGTAAGTACTAAAACGTACCATTAATAGTAATAACTGGAAGGCTCACAAATGTGCACACGAGTCTATTACCAACACAGAAACCCAAACGAATGGTACTTACCCCTCTAAGCTATAATGAATAACATATACACTCGGAGTGGGGGCGGCAACTTTATGGGAGAAGCCCTTATAAGGCGAGGACGCGTGTGAAAACACTCTCACGCTCCTCCGTTCTACAATAGTCAAGTTCTTCAGTAACCGTTCGCGAAGGTGATATTAAAAGACGTGGGCAGAAGTAATTCATCAACTCCACTCCGAGTTAGTTAAGTATCGAACATTGTAAGTCTACAATTGTACACACAAAATTGTCCAATAAACTGAAATAATAAGTGGATAATATAAACATCCTTGAGTGATCTTATTCTACCCTGAGTGAACCGACACACGGTATGTTAATATTGTGTTACATAAATTTGAAGTCATCGTTTATATCTATCTTGTTGAGAACTTTTTATGCCTTTTATACTTATTTAATATGTGCAAAAAATCTTAATATGAAATGATGGTAATTACTTACAGAACTTAAGTGTTCAGATAATTAAGCTTTTATCAAAAATAATTTGACCAACTTTCGACTATTCAACGATTTCTTGGTAATAATGTGAATGTAGGCATTGATGTTAGAATTAAAAAATGTTTAAAACTAAAAAAGTCAAACTATTTGGTTTCCTCACATGTAGATGTTCGGACAACAGTTGGCTATAGGCCAATGGCATTCTCAGTCCACCACACTATGAATAATATACATTCAATTTCTTCTATATTAAACTGTTAGATTTCCTAAATAAAAAGTGAAGGTAAATGATTCCATTAATGGATTCGGAAGGCTTATGAGGTAATAGTAACTAAATATGCAAAGAGACTATAATGTTACATAAAAAAAATAATGTATACTGCAGAATTATTGAATCAAGTATGTAAATTATTTAACCCTTTAGGTGTCATGAGCCGATCAGATCGGCTCTGGTGCTCCTGCCCATTACCTGCCAGACAATATACTTAAACTACTTGCAAAGCGATCACATCGGCGGGTGCGATTTAAATCTCTGACAAAGAGATTTTACCAGTGGCATGCAGAGGGTTAAGTATGTACAGTAATTTCACTGAGAAAATTCTATTCCTCTTGAAATGTACTTCCTACAGTGACCATAAAATGTATAAAATTTTTGTGAAATATTAATTTTAATTCAAAACAATAAATGAATTGGTGTTACTTTGTTTTTAAAAACAAACTAATCATGAAAAGTCTGGTTAAGAGTTGATGTGTGCACATTCACATATAAACATGATAAAACCATTCAGATTTGAGAAATGATGCATTCATTAGTTTCAGTTTGGAATTCTTTTTGCTACATTCTTCTAAACTTAAGATATTTTTAAATTTTCATTATCTATATCAATGTTGTACTTATATTACTTTGTTTTCTTAAAACACAAATAGCATATTACTACTCATTACACCAGGCTCAACCAATGGTACTGCTAAAACATATACATCGAGATCCTGTTCGATATTTCCTAATACAAATGACACAGGAAATGTTACTTTGTAAACAATTTTGCGTTTTTAATTGTCATTTCTTTAGAAAAAGAATTACAAAAATCTTGCCAATATTTTTGTAATCCTTTTCAATTACTTCCTAATAAATAGTGATCTACTTTATCTACTACGTTCATCTAATGTTTTAATAAATACTTAGGAAATAGTGTAAATTATTTATTCAACTTTTTTAATGAATTTTGAAAAAAAAAATCGAAATAATTTATAGTTACATACATCTGAAAAGTTGGCAAAGTCCTTGTAATTTTTTTTTCTGAAGAGAGCAAGAATGAAACATGCAAAACGTGTTTACAAAGTAGCATTTCTTGTGTTGAGCTTTCAATTTTATTTTTTAAATGGATGGGAGAATAGATAGGATACTTTCCATGTGACTGAGCCACCGTGACCCAAATTATGTTCCGGTCAAATTTAGATGGTGTTAAATTGTTGTAACGTAATAACATTGAGAAGCGCCTCTATCGGTTCTCTATGATTAAAACCTTTTGAGAAGTTCATGAATAATAACCCACAACTTTTTATTTTCAGTGCTTATTTATGTCAATGATTCTATAAAATTCATGGAGTGTTAAACGGTTCATTGAAAATATATAATGTTCGGACAGGACAAAGTCTGTCTGGTGCACCAGTACATTTATAATTTAATACTAAGCAATACATACAGCGTTAATGTCTGCATGAATTTGTCGTAATTCTTCCACATGGGCCATCTTTTCCTGCATAAGAAGATCCATTTCTTGTTTATATTCAGTCAAACACTTTTCTTCTTGTTCTGTAGCTTCAACCTCATGAATAATTCTTGCTTTCATTTTCTCCAACTGAACTGTCTTAGCTCTGCAATGTCACAAGAATAATGTTAGTGTTTTAAAGGTTATATATATATTTAAGAGAAATAAATGTTTGCATTAGATTTGATCGGTGTTAAATGAATAACATGTAAATTGTTTTCTTTAGTTAGAAAATGGCAAGTTAGTTAACGTCCATTTTTTTTTGCATTTGGAAATTTATTCCCAAAGTTGGTAACGCCGACTACCGGAATCTATATTAACCATTACAGCAACTTGCGCATGCACGCTGCGATTCTGTGGAACTTAGAAGAATTCCTGAGAGACATAAAACCGACTTTTTCCTAAACACGTTTTGTACTGTTTTAAACATTTTGCAATGATCTTCAAGCTTTCTTCACAATATTTTATATTTATATATTTATGTAAAACATGATCGTGGATACATTACTTCCTTGCTACTTTCCCACGTTGCCACCATTTGAAAATAATTTAAAACTATATTTAGTGTTAGTGTACGTAAAATTAGTTTATAGTTCATTAAATAGTACACATGTAAACTGCTTTGTTACGTTAGGAAATGGGAAGTTGGTTTATGTCCATTTTTAAGCATTTGGGAAGAAATAATATGCATGTAAATTGTTTTCTTTAGTTAGAAAATGGCAAGTTAGTTAACGTCAATTTTTTTTGCATTTGGAAATTTATTCCCAAAGTTGCTAACGCCGACTACCGGAGTCTTATATTAACCATTACAGCAACTCGCGCATGCGCGCTGCGATTCTGTGGAACTTAGAATTCCTGAGAGACATAAAACCGACTTTTTCCAAATCAAGTGCTAGTAAAAGTGCAGTCGAGCCTACTTACACAATAAATTTAAGTGAAATGAGATATTCACAAAAATTACGTATTTCATATGGAAACTTCGATATTTAATTTAAATTGAATTCATTACATTCGGGTAATTGTAGTTTAATGCTTCCACCTTTTTTATACAAACGAGATGTTATCCCGGTGTGATGGCGGCTTTTACTCCCCAGAAGCAAGCATCTAAGTACTCATTTCCATTAGTCTGAATGTAGCACAGGGCCATAGAGCCGGCATAAGTTTAGGCCAGTTTGAGGATTCGAACACCGGTTTTTATTTCAAAATTCACCAAATTAAACATAAATATTTCTTACCTAATTTCTTTGAGTGCCTCTAATTTGGCAAATATAGTTCTTTCATCCGTAACTGTAGTCATTTTCACATATAAAGTGTAACACCTGTAAGTTATATACAATATTAAGAAAATGTATCTTTAACTTAACGTAAACAAAGACAACTTCCGACTATTTATTGATTTACGCTCATAGGCAAATTGTTTGGTCTTATCCAGTGTTGCCAGATAACTAAATTCACGTGTCCCCAACATTAAAAAAAATACCTCGCCAGATGTAGCCAACTTGCTACATTTCACCGTCATTTAATAATAAGTAGAATTGCGCACAAATGTGCATTAAAACACTTTCTTGCTGTAAGCGTTTAAGCTTTCTGTGCAAAGTTCTAAGTGGTATTGGCTGCATTTACGTCCGCACAGAAAACACACACAACATTCGTCCGCTTGGTGGAAACCTGGTTTCTTGCAGATCTCGTGATGAAAGCCATGAATAGAGAATCGAGTAAGTACATGCCACTGTGGTTGGTCGGGGTTCGCCCACGTTCGATTTATCATTGCTTCTGTGGCGTAGAAGTCCGAATCAATCTCGCTTCTTCTCCTCACTCTCAACCCTTTTCTAGCAGCAAAGTGCCAGGTTTACAGATGTACGTAAAGTGCTCTTATGCTATGGTTTATCTACGACGCAAAGCGCCAGCGCAAAAATTGCTTCCCGTTTATTTAAATGGATGTGGTTTATTTACAACGCAAAGCGCTAGTGCGAAAACATTTGCGCTGACATTCGTGTATTTGAATCACTTGAATCCGTGACGCAATTTGCCAGCGCAAACAAAGAATATAGAAGTTATTATCCGTACTCATTGTTAAAAAAAGGCTAAAAACAAACGAAGATTTCATGCAAAATGTCGGTAAAAGAGCGATTAGTTTGCAATTTTAGCAAATTCCATGATAAATTTTAATTAGTTTCGTTTCAAACCATGTGTGACAAATAGTTGTCTCCATTTATCGTTTCGAGCTTCTTCATTATGATCTGTTTGTCAAGTAGATCAAACGCTTTTGTGAAGTCGAAAATATTGTGTACAGTTTACCTTTGGGGTGTCTGAGTGACTCTTGGATGTCGGTCAACAGGTTGTTTATGGCGTGTATGTTGGCTCTTCCCTTTCTAAAGCGGATTTGCTCCTCTGGGATCGCTTTATCTGTAAGGTCGTATAGCCTCTTTGTCAGAATTTTTGAGAAGATTTTGAATAGCGAATTCTCCAGTGCTGTGCCAAAAGACTTTGATTGTTGAGTGTCTCCACTTTTCCGGTATGCTCCCGTATTCCAGGCATTTGTTGAATGACTGGTCCATGTCTGTACTAGGTGTGGTGCCGCCAGTTTCAGTTGCTCGTTGGCAATGCCGCCCCAACCCTGCGGCCTTCCTATTTCTTGATTCCATTATAATATTTCTTGCTCCGTAACTTTTGTGAATGTTGGATGATGCTTGTAAGGTGCAGAGAGCGCTAAATCGCTTCCATTCTGGTTCAGAATCTCACGAAAGTCGTCTACCCAAGTCTGCGTTTGTATCGTGTTTGGAAAGGAGGGTCTTGTTGTATTGAGGGCCGTGCAAGGTTCGTCCATTTCCAATTGATCAGCTGCTTTGCTTCCTTTTCAAGATGGTTTGCCCTTTTTTCTTTCAGTAATTCACCGTCATTTTAATGTTGATAGTAGATTGTTGATCCCGGTGGATCAATCGTATGAATAGTCAGCCTTCTCATCTCCATTCATAAAAAAGCGTTGATTCATCTAGAGATACATCATATAGACCTAACTAACTCACTGGCACTATCGAACCCGTAGGTTCATGGCCATGCGGACATAGCTCTCCACACACCCCTTATCCTGAGCTATTGTTTTGAGGTCATCCTCTGTATAATCTAATTCTCTCAAATCATGGTTACTGTTATTCTCCCACCTCATCCTTGGTCTACTAATTGGGCGTTTTACCCCTGTTTTCTCTACAAGAATCTTCCATGCTCCTCTTTCATTCTCCATTCGTGCCATGGATCCTGCTCATCGCAGTCTACGATACTTAACTGTTCTTATTATATCTGGCTTCCTATAAAGATCATGTAGTTCACTGATAGTCTTCTCCATTCAGCTATCTGTTCATCTCGCTTTGGTCCAAAAATTTATCTAAGAACTTTATTTTTAAATATTCGTAATCTCCTTTCCTTCCTTAAATAAGAGTCTATGCTTCGCATCCATATATTATAAGTGGTAGAATAACAGTTTTATATTTTTTCAGATTAACGTTTTTTGAAAGGAGTTGGGACGTCAAGAGTCTCTATTATGCAAAATAGCATGCATTTCCAGAATTGAGCCTATGCTTAATTTCTTTGTGCACTCATTCCTATTTGTGATTATTTTTCCTAGGTATTTGAATTCAGCCACTTCCTCAAAATTTCCCTCATTTTTCAATAGCTGTCCACTTCCGTTATATTATATATTTTATGTGTAACCATATATTTAGTTTTATTGATATTTACTTCCAGTCCCAATTTTTTATTGTTACTCAATAATATGTGCGTGTTGGCCTTTAGTACCTCTTCGCTATCGCCCAATAGTACATCTTCAGCATAAACTAACAGCTTATTAATACCATTCAGTTGTAGGCCTTCTTGATCTTCTAAAGATTTGATGTCATGCTCTAGTACAAGATTAAATACTAGAGGAGATAGTGCATCTCCTTGCTTCAACCTAATGCGAATTTCAAAAGCTACATATTTGTATTCTGATAACTTTTCAGATCGTTTAACTGTAAATTATTTTGATTTGGTTCACGAAGCTCGTTAACAAAATTGACAAAATTAGAAATGTTGTATTTCGCATTTAAAATATATTTCGTGGTATTAAAATTTACTTTCATATAAAGTATCAGGATGAAGTCGATGATGATAGGGTATCAATATTCATATGCTGTTGAAAGTATAGTATAATACTTAAAATATCAATCGGATGACATAACCAGATTTTTAAAGAGCATTGTCACACACATTTATTAAATATATAATAATGGAATATACTTCAATTACACAATTCCCAAACAAGTCTGTAATATTATGATTTATGAATTTTATGAATAAATAGTTAAATACACAGTTTCCAATTAAAAATTCTGGTGAAACTTGAGAGAAATTGCAATTATATTTTTGGAGTATTTTCTGTAGCTAAAGGAGGTGAAATAATGATAATTAAAATGCATCATTCTTGTGGAGTTACCTTCATTACAGTGATATTTTGTGAAACGTGTATATTAGAGACACCAAACTTCGAATATAATGTTAATTATTGTAGCCAGGTTTACTTATATGGTTTGAAATGATGGTTATGACCAGTACATCGATGAAATAGAACAGTTGTATAGAATGTATCACCAAATCATTCATTAGACTGAACCAATTTAGTGAACGATTCTGATTTTGGAATTTAAGAATTTTATAATGTATGACGACATCTGGCCTCATTATCATCATTAACATATTCATTAAGTTTAGGATTAAGGCCTCTCCTGGCGCATCGTTACCATCATTGTAATCTATCATATATATCATCGGGGCAGCGTAACTCCGCCTTCCAGGCGCCCTAACCTCAGAAATGGGTTACAATAACGTCAAGCCAGGAGAGAAAATACCAGAATGTCGAAATGACAAAAGTGGTGGAATTATTAATAATAATAATAATAATAATAACAATAACAATAATAATAATAATGATAATAATAATATGGTGTAGTACTATTGGACGATAGCGAAGGGGTAGGCCTACTAAAGGCCAACACGCACACATTATTGAGTAACACTAAGAAATTGGAACTGGAAGTAAATATCAATAAAACTAAATATATGGTCACGCACTAAATATATGGTCACGCATAGAAATACATTATATAATGAAATTGATAGCTAATGAAAAATGAGGAAAATTTTGAGGAAGTGGCTAAATTCAAATACCTAGGAACAATAATTACAAATAGGAATGAGATGCACAAAGAAATTAAGCATATGCTCAATTCTGGAAATGCGTGCTATTATGCATTACAGGGACTTTTGACGTCCCACTCCTTAAAGAAAAGTTAAACTGAAAATATATAAAACTATTATTCTACCAGTTATAAGAAATGAAAAAAAAATTAGGCCTATAACCACAGCTACTTTCAAATTGCTGTATTAACCAATGCCACTAGGTTATATAATGACGTAAATGAACAAAATGGAACCTATAATCCGACTTAATGATGAATTCGCTCAGTTTATAGACTTTTATTATTGTACCTGACCATTGTTGAAATTTGGCTTATTTTATGTCAGCACCCCTTAAAAATACATTATAAAATTATAAAATTAAAATGTTCAGCTTATACGGAGTGTATAAATCACTAAAACGTGACTATTAAAATAGGGGATTTAGAGAAACCTAAAATAAAAAAATTACTTCGTTGTAATATTTTTTTTCAATGTTACCATGTTGTCATTTCGAAATTCCGGTATTCTCTCCTGGCATGGCGTTATTGTAACGCGCTTCTAAGGTTGGGGCGCCTGGAAGGATGGAATTACGCTGCCTCGATTATATATGATAGGTCATGCTGATGGTAACGGGCCAGGAGAGGCCTCAATCCTAAACTTAATGAATATGTTAATGATGATAATGATGCCAGATGATGTTCGGAAACCGTTTGGGACTTAAAGTTACCTGCCATTTGTCTTACAGATGAGGAAAAAAAAAACATCATCCAGGAAACTTGCCCCGACCGGGGATCGAACCCGGGCCAGCTGAGTGAGAAGGCAGCATGCTACCTCGAGATCTTCGTCGCAATGTATATCATAGGATTTAATCAATCCTTAAATTGACAATTATTCCTATAAATGCATTATTTTAATTCATCTAAAATTCTGAAAAAAAGTAATGGTAAATGAATCTGTAGAAGTTATCTATATTTGTGTAAAATTGTTCAACAAAATGCAATATACGGATAACAGCTTATGCTTAAGAATTATTTATTTTCACTACAGTCCAACGCTTTTAAATAAGCTGGCATCAGAAATTTAATTTCTCCAATTTCATCATCATCATCATCATCATCATCATCATCATCATCATCATCCGTTATCATGACAGATGCCGCCGTTTTCGGGAACCAAACAACATACCTCTCTGTCCATCCATTGGTCTTCCTTCAATCCTCTGATAATCATAGCCTCTTGCACGCCTTCTAACCAGGTTTCCCTTGGTCTTCCTTTCTTCATCCTTTCCATTGGGATCCATTCCATAATAAGTTTAGGCAATCTTAGCTCTGGCGTTCTTTTGACATGGCCATAACACTGTAAACTTTTCTTTTCTTTAATATCTATGATGTTCGGCTCCTCTTGTACACCCATAATTTCCTTTATTTCTTTATTTCGTATTCTATTCATTCTAGATTTTTCCAGCTGATATTCTTAAAACATCCATTTCTGTACTTACAATTCTTTTCATTTCCCTGGTAGGAATTTGCCAAACTTCAGCACCATATGTTAAAATGCTCTAAACTATGGTTTGATATATTTGTAATTATATATATATATATATATATATATATATATATTTTTTTTTTTTGGTAATATTTTTGCTCCATAAAACAGAGTTTAAAACATTTATAGCTTGTTTTGTTTCTGCGATTCTATTTTTAATTTCCACTGTGTTATCGTCTGATTGGTCAAATTTTGAAATAAGTGTATTCAATACTAGGTTTCAGATCTTCTTCATTGTTGATTATCCAATTCGATAAAATAATTATATAGTCCGTAAATCAGTAAAATTTGACTTGCTCAGGAATTCGATTAGTTTATGCAGTTCTGCGTGAAGGAATTTTATATTACCTAAATATAAAATTCAGTTAGACTAGTAAACAAGTTAAATAACGACGTAGTATCGGAAGTTGCGTGGTATATAATAATGCAATCGGTCCCCAGCTTTATTCTTGTTACATTGGTTGTTTAAGAAAAAAGCTGCATTAAGTCCAATGATGTTGCACAGTAGATACAACAACAATGGAACGGGTATCACAAGTGGCCACCTGCTCATTGTTGCCAGTTTATATTATATACCAGTCAACTGTCCTCTATGAGGTTTATCTTGACACAGCTACCTACTCAAGATTATGGGTTGCGGGTGCGGGGCGATCTTCAGGAAATGATATGATACATTATACTACTATTTTATTGTAAAGGTTATAATATAACAGTTTTGTTTGCTCATAGCATTTTTAAGTTTTTATAATCACACGCACACACGCACGCACGCATGCACGCACACACACACGCGCGCGCGCACACACACACGCACACACACATATATATACTGTGCTGGTTAAGTGTAAGAGAAGACCTTATTGTTTTAACTCTGCCAGAATAAATGAAGAGTTATTATTATTATTATTATTATTATTATTATTATTATTATTATTATTATTATTAAGAACTGGAATGAGAACAAGAGAACTGGAGGTCAGGGAATGGATGGATAGAGACAGTGGAGAAGGAAAATAAAACTTTGGCACAGAAAGATGTGTAAACATTGAAAATATGTATATAAATAAATTTATTATTATGATGATTATTATAAATTTATAACTTTGGAATTTCAACTAAAAAAAGTAGATAGCTTTCTGTGAGAAACATTCAATTAGAGGCCAAATTGTTCAAAATAATATGTCAATTGAGCAAGGTCATGAATTCAATTATTTAGGATATTCCTATCAAATAAACCATGAATTTAATTTTGAAGTAGAAAAAAAAATATTTCAAGATATGTGTGGACCAATTTTAAGAACCATAAAAAGAAAACTCGCCGAGACGCTCTGCTAAAATTTTACGAAGTGATGGCAGTGTCTACAGTTGTACGAAGTGAAAATGGAGGTTGTATAAAAAGGACCGCCTACGAAATAAATTTTCTGATGTCAGTGGAAAGTTACAAATGAATGGATAAGAAACGAAATTACGAAAGAAGGCAAGAATTAAATATATTTAGTTTAACTTAAAGGCATTTGAATTTAGTGCAGAGTGGACATGCCATTGAGAGCATACGTCCGCGCGGCCATGAACCTACGGGTTCGATAGTGCCAGTGAGTAAGTAAGTAAGTGGACATACCATTTAAATCGGAATCAGAATGGCAATACAGCAAAAGATCTACTGTTACACAAAGTGAAAGGACAGAAGAGTCAAGCACGACCATTGACAAGATGGTTGGATCAAAACATATAGTATTTTTGGGGCTGATACAGGCGGTAATGCCTAACCCCGGAAATAGAAGAACAAGAACAACGCTAAGTGCAGTCGATGTATTCCGTAGTACAATTTTTAGAATATTTAACGAAAAGAAAGTGGAATCCAGTACATATGAAACAAAATTACCAACTTCCGAAAAAAACCTAATGGAACACTGACTAAAAAGACACAAACTTATTTTATGCAGCTGCAATTTAGAGACAAATTTATTTGTTACGTTCAACGTCGAACATTCGAAGCTTAATTGACATGCACAAAGTTTAAACTCCAGAGCAATTTATGCAAGAAATCGTCTAAAGACACTAAAGAATTTAAAATAAATAAACACCAGGAAGAAGGTTTGAATGTATTTAATAGTAATGAATATTTGTAAATGTCATCAAAAGTTTCTCTGGGAAAAGGTAACAAATTTGTAACAGTTAATGCTGGAACTTCGTCTGATTTTATTCCGAATGGTCGTCTTTGTTTTCTGTGCAAATCAACCAAAAACTACCACAAATAAATATATACCTTTGTTTTTAAGGGCTACTTCACAATGAATATTCTCCCAAACATGCTTCTAAATTCGATTACAATAAAGGACTTTGCGTCGTATCATTCTGCCCTAGTAAATATTGCTCCTATAAACTTCAGTTGTAAACATAGTCCATTATAAAGATAACGTAAAACAACCCAACCTGTTTTGCATGATTTTATAACATTAAAACAAATATGGGTTTAAATAAAAAAAAGACAATTGCCGAACTGCACGGCCACACCAGAATGCGTCAACCACTATACTATTGCCAGTTGAATGTAATTGCCTGATTTGGTCTCGGGTAAGAGATTATGTAGCTGAAGATAATCTAAACTTTAGTATAAGTTGCGTAAAAACGCATTTTCAAGCAGCGTTATCAGCTATAGGCGCAGAAGAGTTAAAAAATTGTGAATTTGTACAAAAATGTGAATGTTTTTATTAGCAACGGGACGGATTGCTTGATTAAATTATGGACGATTGTGTAATAAACGTGATACAGGAAGGGATGTAAGTGAAGATGAAATTAGTGGAATTCACGAGGATAACTTATCCCATCTATCTGGATCTCATAGAGATCCTTCTGGAGTGTGTAAACTGTTGCAGTCCTTTTATAAATAGTTGTCTCTGTCTCAAACTTTGTCTATAGTAACATCTTATAAAGCATAGTAATGAAGAAAAATAATATTACAGCAAAATAAAATATTAGTACAAATATCACCGCTTAAAAATAAAACTCTCAGTACTATTACAATATTCTAAAAAAAAAAAACATTGGCATTGGTAAAAAAATACTATATACAACGTGTCCACAAATATAGTATCATACTTTAAACTACTACTACGTCGCTTTGGATAATCGCATTTAAATGAAACTGGTGAAAATCAAAAGAGAAACTTTCGATTTTGCTTTACCTCATAGCCACTTAATGTGGTCCCCACGAGTGAAGTTGCAGACAGTCACATTTTACCTGTCTGCTAAATATCCAACGATGAACCAATATCCACCACAAAATACATTATCAAATTTAGTTTAGTTTCTGTATTGTTGTCCATTATTCTCCATTGTTAACATGTACAAAACGTTTTGAGTTTCTTTTTTTATAGTTACTCACTTTATTTAGATACGATTATCCAAAGCTTTGTAGTAGTAGTTTAAAGTATGATATTATATTTATGGGCACGGTGTATATTATAAAAGCGCCATTTTGTAGTTAGTTCAAGATTCGAATAGCAGAAGTCACTGAATGCTCCTTTCCGCTAGAATTTCGATGGCAGTTTATTAGGACTATATGTTTCGACAATAGGTGGGAGAGTGATCGCGAATATTAAACAAAATATTTGTTGTTAAATTATGCCAATAGAATGCAGTTAATTTGTTGATTACATGTTTTTTTAGTGTCTAATTTTCTTTGTGTAAACACAATTATTGTGAAGCTTTAATTTGATACCACAGCATTTCATACTAGAAAATCTTTCATGAACGTACCAACTATTAACGCCTCGACTCCATTTTTATACATAATTAACACCTTTTTGCCGTTCTATTCTTGGTTCCCGAATTCATATACACTCGATTCACACGATTCACAATTTTTGGATTCGTTCCTCAATTTTTGGATTCGTTGCTAGGTTCTATCCTTCAATTGATAAGTTATACTCCTGATATCTGAATTTAATTACACTCGTATTTTAATTTCTGGATTCGATTTTAGGCTCTGCCCTTAAGGTTCTGTCCTAAAAAGTTATAATCTTGACATTTGAATTTAATTACACTCGTTCCTTCATTTTTGGATTCGATTTTAGGCTCTGCCCTAAAATTGATAAGTTATAACCGACCTCTGTCACAGAGAATGAAGAAGGAGTCTATATGTGGCACAATAGTCCAATTATATTTTCAATTTGCTCTGCCTATTAAACATCGATACATTATGCTATACTCTACTTTTTTAACAGAGAATGAAAAAAATAGGCCTGTGTGTGGCAAATAGTGTAATCATGTTTTCAATTTTAGAAATATGCCATTTTATGTATTATTTTGATTAAAAAAACTATACTCCATGTGCTATTCACAGAGGTGTATGATTATCCAACTAGTATAGGAGTAACATGTGATCAGCATGTCTGGATTCTACGCCTCGCTACTAATAGCAGCTACCCAAATTCTTCACGGTTGACATTGGTCCCATACTGACCGAAATTTCATGATAAAATATTTCCCCTTTTGGGACTCGAACCATCAAGGTTTGATGCCTTAAATCGTCCGGATACGGCACGGTACTGCAGTTATGCTGCTAGTAGTGAAGTAAAAACTTAGAATAGAAAATTATTTTGAATTGTAAAGCCATAGAACAATTTTCTACCGCTGTGGTCTCGAGGTAGCGTGCTGTCTTGTCATGCAGCGCGACCCGGTTCGATTCCCAGTCGGGAATATTTTATAATTTCATGACAGTAGCAGTAGTAACATACGAGCTTAAAACTAGGCCATGAATAGAGCTGATAAAAATATTGAAAGAGGCGACAGAAATTATATTTTTATGTATGTTTTGGCAGTACTCTAAAAGACCAGAAAACTAGATCAATTGTAACAGTAAGGCAATAATTAAATTTGTTTAATTTTATATAAAAATGTAAATTGAAATTGTATGGACATCTGAGGAGGATGGAGAATAATAGAATCCAAAGAATGATGCTGGATTTGAATGCTGAAGGCAGGAGGAAGAGGGGGAATCCCAGGGTACAGTGGATGGATGAAGTGAGAAGAAACATGGTCAGCAGAGACCTCAAAGAAGAAGATGCTGAGGATAGAAATCTGTGGCGGAGCAAAATGCATTTGGGCTTAAGGATAACTACTGTAATGTAGAAAAAATCCTTAATAAAACAAATATAAACCCAGAAACTTAATTTTCAGGAAAATATAACGGATGAATTCTGCTACTCTTGCAAAAATAGGCAATTATTATTCCATCCACAAGGGCGGAGGGACGTTGGACGACTCAGAAGATAAGTAGATGGAATGTCTTAAGTGCGAAACGGGCCATGGAGACTATCATGAAGCAGAAGATCATGCCTACTTACACAATTTTAACTTAATAGATAGAAAA